>CANXME010002047.1:1200000-1615000 GCA_948144175.1 Closterium sp. NIES-65
CCCGCTAGGGGTAGACGTCGCACCGTCCGACTCCAGACCAACGAGGTCGGCCGCAGCAGCAGAGGCAACAGAGGGCAAAAGTGGGGAGGGGGAACACCCCTCAAAGATGGGGGTGCGAGGGTCACCACGAGAGGCTCCTACAGCGACTATGCTCTTCTCAGCTGCTAGGAGGGCCTTCTCAAGGAGGTCAACGGTGAGAGTGGTGGGGCAAACTGAGAGGAAGTGGTCCCTGACTACGCGAAGAGAGTCAGGGAGCCGGGTGACTATGTAGTAGAGGGTGATGTACATGGGGGGGGGGGGGGTTCTTGGCGTAGAACTCAGCAGGAAGCGCAGCGCGGTAGCGAGTATCATTAGTGCGGAGGTGCGTAATGAGGTCAGCGACTGTGGGAAATGCAACAAGGTCAGGGAAGAGATACGGTAGCATGAGGCGGCTCAGTGCAGCAGTGGCAGGGGAGGAGTAGCGTGCAGCTACAGCGTCGTACAAGGTCTGAGCACTCTTGTACTGGCTAAAGTGCGCACGATCAGTGGTAGGAAGGTGGCGACGCACAGCAAGACGTGCAGCAACATCGCGTGTGGCCCACTGCTAGCGAACAGTGGCGTCAGCATCAGCAGCGGGGGCAGGAGAGGCACCAGAGGTGAGGTCAAAGAGGGAGAGACCGTCTGCCCTATCGCACTGTAGGAAAAGCTGCAGGTCATCTACCCAGATGTCAAAGTCAATGGCCCGACCTTCAGCGTCAAAAGCGAGGACACTAGGGGTAGCCATGACAGCAGTAGACTAGCAGCGCGGACAGTGGGGTAAGGGCAGTGCACTGACAGAAGCGCTGCTCTTACCAGACAGGGCGGCTCGGCGGCGTGGGCGGGTCGGCTGCAGGGCGACTCGACGACTCGGCTGCTGGGCGGCTCGGCGGCTCGGCGGCTCGGCGGCTCGGCTGCTGGGCGGCTCGGCTGCTCGGCTGCTGGGCGGCTCGGCGGCTCGGTGGCTCGGCTGCTCGGCTGCTGGGCGGCTCGGCGGCTCGGCTGTAGGGCGGCTGGGCGACTTGGCTGCTCGGCTGCTGGGCGGCTCGGCTGCTTGGCTGCAGGGCGGCTCGGCGGCTCGGCTGCTGGGCGGCTCGGCAGTCGGCTGCTCGGCTGGGTGAGGCGGCTCGGGCGCCTCGGGTGGCGGCCGGCGCTGCATTAGGCGACGGCGCCTGCGCCGTAGTGGTGACGGCGCGGCCGATTGGGGACGGCGCCGAGGCCGGCAGAGGCGGCGCCGGGGCCGCATAGGTAGGCGACGGGACGGGACGGGGAGCGCAGGGGCCGCAGGGAGGCGCCGGGGCCGCAGGTAGGCGTCGGGGCCTCAGGTAGGTTGCGGGGCCGCAGGTAGGTGGCGGGGCCGCAGAGGTAGGCGTCGGGGCCGCAGGTAGGCGCCGGGGCCGCAGGTAGGTGGCGGGGCCGCAGGTGGGCGCCGGGGTCAGTAGGTAGGCGTCGGGGCCGCAGGTAGGCGCCGGGGCCGGTAAGGGTGGCGTCAGGGCTGCAGGGTAGGCGACGAGGCCGCAGGGCGGCGGATCGGGGCCGGGAAAGGGGCGGCGCGATGGCCGCGAGGTAGGTGACGAGGCCGCAGGGCGGCGGGTCAGGGCCAGGAAGGGCGGCGCCTTCGCGGCTCCTTCACGGCCCCTCTGTGGCTCCTTCGCGGCTCGTCGCGGCCCCTCAGCGGCCCCTCCCCGGCTTTTCACGGCCCTACCGCCCCATCGACGCCGCCCCAGTAGCAGTTGCCGTCGCGCCTGATGCCGCGGCTGCTTCTTCTATGGCCGGTCGCCGCCGCCGCTGCTGCTGTGACAGCCACCGCCGCTCTTGCTGAGACAACCACCGCTGCCACTGCCATGACAACCGCAGCCGCCGTCCCGGCCCTACCCTGCAGCCGAGGCGCGGCCCTCATCTGCCACCCTGTCGCGGCCCTGTTCCTGCCGGCGCATCTCGGCCTTGCCCCACCGCTTGCGGACCTCTACCCCACCGCCCCTGGTAAGAGCACCACCGAGCCGCGCCCCTCCTGCTGCTGCTGCTGCTAGCCTGCCACTGCTGCTGCTAACCTGCTGCTACTGCTGTCATGGCAACCCCCAATGTGCTCACCTTTGATGCTGAGGGTCGGGTCGTCGACTTTGAGGTCTGGGTCGATGATCTGCAGCTCTTCCTGTAGTGCGATAGAAAAGACGGTCTCTCACTGTTCGATCTCACATCTGGCGCCTCTACTGCCCCTACTGCCGACGGTGACAGTACTGTTCGCTCACAGTGGGCCACACGCGATGCTGCTGCCCGTCTTGCTGTGCGTAGTCACCTGCCGTCCTCTGAGCGCGCGCACTTTAGTCAGTACAAAAGTGCTAAGACCTTGTATGACGCTGTAGTTGCACGCTACTCTTCCCCTGCCACTGCTGCCCTTAGTCGCCTCATGCTGTCGTACCTGTTCCCTGACCTCGCCGACTTTCCCACAGCCGCTGACCTCATTACGCACCTCCGCACTAGTGACACACGCTACCGCGCTGCGCTTCCTGCCGAGTTCTGCGCCAAGAACCCCCCCCCCCCCCCATGTACATCACCCTCTACTACCTAGTCACCCGACTCCGTGACTCCCTTCGCTTGGTCAAGGACCACTTCCTCTCTGTTTGCCCCACCACACTCACCGTTGACCTCCTTGAGGAGCGCCTCCTTGCAGCGGAGAAGAGTATAGTCGCTGTAGGAGCCTCTCGTGGTGACCCTCGTGCCCCCCTCTTTGAGGGGTGCCCCCCCTCCCCACTTTTGCCCTCTGTTGCCTCTGCTGCTGTTGTCAACCTCGTTGGCACAGAGTCGGTCGGCGCTGCGTCTACTCCTAGCGGGAGACGCCGCAACGGCAAGGGCAAGGGGGGCAAGGGCGCTGGGGGAGCTGGCGGGGGCGGTGGAGGTGGCGGTGGAGGAGGCGGAGGGGGTGGGGGTGGCGGTGGTAGTGGTGGAGGGGGTGGGGGATTCGGTGGCGGCGGCAGAGGCGGAAGCGGCAGTGGCAGTGGGAGCGGAGGAGGCGGCGGTGGCGGCGGTGGCGGCAGCAGCGGTGGAGCTGGTCGGGGTGGCTCTGTGCAGCGGGGCGGCTTCGGTGGTGGTCAGCGCCAGCAGCAGCAGCGCACTCGTGAGACCCCCCCCCCCCGCCCAAGCAGCTTCGTGAGTGGTACGCTGCGCGTGAGCGGGGTGGGGGTACTGGTCCCTGCACCTACGTCCTGCGTACCGGCGACTTCACTGGTGAGCCGTGCGGTGGCCCGCACACCACCCAGTGCTGCTTCGGCCGCCTGACGGACGCCTGGCGTCTCCAGTTCCATGACGCTACTGAGATCCCTCGCTGGGGCGAGCTGCTTAGGTCGGGGGTTGATATCTTTGATCTTGATTATGATGCTATTCTTGCTGCCATGTATGTTCTCTCTACTAGTGATGAGGGTGACTGTTACCTGTGTGTTCCGGTTGACCCGAGCATTGAGGCTGCTGCTCTAGGTGCTAGTGAGGCTACTGCTCTAGGTGCTAGTGCGTCTGCTGCTTCAGGTGCTAGTGAGTCTGCTGCCCCAGGTGTTGGTGAGTCTGCTCTCTCAGGTACCACGTCGGCTCAGGCTTTGCACACTTTCACCCTTGACTCGGGTGCTTCCCACTCCTTCTTTCGAGACCACACCACACTCACGCCGCTTAGTCGGCCGGTTGCAGTCTCACTGGCAGACCCCTCTGGGGGTCCTGTCCTTGCCCACTTCTCTACTCTCTTACCGTGTCCGGCGGCCCCTTCTAGCACCCTCTCACGTTCTCTACGAACTTGGTCAGTGGTGCTGACCTACAGGATGGGGGGGTTGACCAGTTCACTCCTGCGAGTCAGCGAGTGACCCACTGTAGTCAGTGAGTGTGCTCGGACGGGCCGA
Source organism: Closterium sp. NIES-65 (assembly GCA_948144175.1). Taxonomy (NCBI): domain Eukaryota; kingdom Viridiplantae; phylum Streptophyta; class Zygnematophyceae; order Desmidiales; family Closteriaceae; genus Closterium; species Closterium sp. NIES-65. Next base: position 1,203,897 of record CANXME010002047.1, read on the forward strand.
CACTTGGCCACGTTTACGTGTCAGCCTGGTCGAGCCTGAACACACTGACTACTGAGTCTCCTCCGGTTACTGCGTCTGGTCAGGTAGCTGCGTCTGGTCAGGTAGCTGCGTCGGGTCAGGTGTTTGCTGCAGCGTCCAGGTCTGGTCCTGAGTTTGCCCCTTGCTCGTGTCGTCTCCTGTCTCATTAGACTCTCCTCTGGCACCACCGCCTTGGTCACCCCTCCTTGCCTCGTCTCCGAGGCATGGCCTCCCGTTACCTTGTCTCTGGTCTCCCCCGGTCCCTCCCTCCCCTTCCTCCGGGGCCTCCCCCTATCTGCGTTCCATGCGTCGAGGGGCGGCAGCACGCCGCTCCTCACTCTTGCGAGTTTCCACCGACAGAGGCTCCCCTGCAGACTCTTCACATTGACGTGTGGTTGACGACTACTCGCGTTACACTGCACTCTTCCCTTTGCGCACCAAGGGTGAGGTCACTGGGGTGTTGATCGACTGGATCCGCGCTGCTCGTCTCCACCTCAGGAGGAGTTTTGGCTCGGACTATCCTGTTCTGCGTCTTCATTCCGACCTTCTGCGAGCCTTCTGCCATGCGAGGGGCATCCGCCCGATGTTCACGCTTCCGGCCTCTCCACAGCAAAATGGGATTGCTGAGCGCCGCATTGGCATGGTCATGGACGTTGCTCGTACGTCCATGATCCATGCGACTGCTCCCCATTTTCTGTGGCCGTTCGCGGTTCAGTACGCGGCGCAGTAGATCAACCTTCAGCCCCGGGTCTCCTTGCCGGAGACCTCCCCCACCCTGCGGTGGACGGGGAAGGTTGGTGATGCGTCGGCGTTCCGTGTCTGGGGATCTCGGGCTTTCAACCGAGACTTGTCTGCGGACAAGCTGTCCCCTCGTGCTGTTCCCTGCGTCTTCCTTGGCTTCCCCCCTGACGTGCCTAGTTGACAGTTTTACCACCCCACCTCGCGTCGTGTTCTGTCCTCCCAGGACGTCACGTTTGACGAGTCGGTTCCGTACTACCATCTCTTCCCCTAGCGCGCTGCCCCCCTCCCCCCCCCCCCGCCGCTCTTCCTCGCGCCAGGTCCCCCCCCGGTAGACCCCCTCCCCCTTCAGGGTTCTGCCCCCTCGGGTGTGTCTCATGTAGACGCAGTCGAGCCTGTCAAGGTAGCTGTTGAATCTGGTGCTGCTAGGGATGCTGAGCCTGCGGGTGCCGGGTCTGGGGGTGCTGAGCCTGAGCGTGCGGAGCCTGGGGTGCTGGGTCTTGGGGTGCTGAGCCTGGGGGTGCCGGGTGTGGGGGTGCTGAGCCAGGGGTTGCTGAGTCTGGGGTTGCGGAGCCTGAGGGTGCTGGGCTTGCTCGAGTGGAGCCTGGTGGTGCTAGGCCTAAAGGTCATTCGGGTGCTTCGTCGCGGCGGGAGCTACCCTCTCCCCATGAGCTGCGTGAGTGGCTTGCTCGCCGCTGGAGTCGTGCTGCTGGAGCTGGTGGTGCTACCGGTGCAGGAGGTTTTGCGGCTGTTGGAGGTTCTGGAGCCACGGGTCCCGGAGGTGCTCGTACCGGCGGTACTGTAGCTGCTGGACCTGGTGGTGCTGCTGGTGCAAGAGCTGGAGGTGCTGCTAGTGTAGGTGCTGCTGGAGGTACTACTGGAGCTGGTGCTGCTGGGTCTTCCTGTGGTCCTGCTGGAGCTGGAGCTGTTGGAGGTGTTGGCGCTGCTGGAGCTACTGGGGGTGCTATTGGAGCTGGTGGTGCTGTTGGCGTTAGTGCTGACCCTAGGGGTGCTGGTGCTGTCCCTGCTGGTTCTGGAGGCGCTGCGCGACCGCGGCCGTACTTCGTTCCGCTCCTTGAGCAGGTTCTTGGTCTCCCGCCTTCTACTGGTCCTGCTCCCTCCTTAGAGTGTCCACCGCCTGTCTATTCCGAGTCACAGTTCCAGCTCGCCTCCCCACTGCTTGCTCCTCCTCCCTACACTGGTCCTACTGCAGGTCTTGCTGAGCGTTGTGAGCATGTGTCTCGTCCTGCGTCGCTTGTTTGTGCTGGTTGCACTAGTCGTTGTGTTCCACGCCAGCGTCCTCCTGCGGTCCCGGGCACGCACCAGATGGCACTGCGTCCTTCCACTGCTCCTCTGCGTGTCCCTTTGCCGTCTCCTCCTGAGTCCTCTCTTCGTGCTCTTGCTGACCCGGAGTGTGACTCCCTTCGTGCTGCCAGTCCTACTGTCACGCGTGTCCTGGCTACTGTTGTCACTGACCCTTCCTTTGAGTCCAGTGCTGCGTCTGCCTTAGTTGCTAAGCTTTTCGACTTGCTCGCTATCGTCTAGACTACGGTACTAGTCTTATTGTTGAGTCTGAGTCTGTCTGTCCTCCGTCCGTCGGGGGTGAGTGTGCTCTTAGCACGGACGTCCTTGAGGACAGGTAGGAGGAGTTCCAGTGTTTTGCTGGTGCTTTGCCTCATCTCGTGTCCATGCTGATTCCCCCTGAGGGAGACCCGGATGCACCAGACATCTCGACTTCTCGATCGTACGCTGAGGCGATCGATGGTCCCTACTCCTCACAGTGGCAGTTAGCCATGGACACAGAGATTGCTTCCTTGAAGTCCACAGGCACCTACGCCAACGAGGTTCCCCCACCTGGGGCGAACATTGTCAGTGGGGTGTGGATTTTCAAGGTGAAGCGGCCGCCGGGTTCTCCGCCTGTCTTCAAGGCGCGTTACGTGGCTCGAGGCTTCAGTCAGCGGCAGGGAGTTGACTACTTTCAGACCTTCTCTCCCACCCTAAAGATGACCACTCTTCGGGTGCTGCTGCACATAGCTGCTCACCGTGACTACGAGCTTCACTCCTTTGACTTCACCACTGCTTTCCTACAGGGCAGCCTGCACGAGGAGATCTGGCTGTGCCGCCCTCGTGGCTTCACTGGGTCATTTCCTCCTGGTACCCAGTGGAGCCTCAAGCGGCCAGTATATGGTCTCCGCCAGGCACCCCGTGAGTGGCACGACACACTGAGGACTACGCTTGCGGCTCTTGGGTTTGCTCCTTCTACTGCTAACCCGTCTCTATTTCTACGCATCGACACCTCTTTGCCGCCATTCTACATCCTCGTGTACGTTGATGAATTGGTCTTTGCTACTGCTGACACTGGTGGACTGCAGAAGAGATACACGTGCACAGACCTGGGTGAACTGCGCAGCTACCTTGGCTTGCAGATCACCCGAGACAGAGCACAGCGCAACATTACCCTGACTCAGTCACACATGGTGCAGCAGGTCCTTCAGCGCTTCGACTTCACGTACTCCTCGCCTCAGGCCACTCCTCTGTCTACTCGCCACTCGCTCTCAGCTCTGCCTTCGGATGAGTCCGTAGAGCCGAGTGGCCCTTACCCAGAGCTTGTTGGCTGCCTCATGTACCTGATGACGTGCACTCGACCTGACCTTGCATACCCTCTTAGCATCTTGGCACGCTATGTTGCTCCTGGGAGACACCGACCAGAGCACATGGCTGCAGCGAAGAGGGTGTTGCGCTACTTGTGCAGTACGTCGAGCATGGGGCTTGTGCTTGGAGTGCAGAGTTCAGTGATCCTCACTGGTCACGCAGACGCTTCCTGGGCAGATGACCAGGCTACGCAGCGTTCGTCATAGGGTTACACCTTTAGCCTTGGTTCCGGCTCTGTTTCGTGGTGGTCTACCCGCTCGTCTTCTGTTCTCGGCTCCAGCTGTGAGGCTGAGATCTACGGAGGGGCCATGGCTGCACAGGAGTTACGCTGGCTCACCTACCTTTTGACTGACCTAGGAGAGCCGCCTCGTTCTCCTCCAGTTGTGTACGTAGACAACAAGGCCATGCTGGCCTTGTGTCGAGAGCACAGACTGGAGCACAGAACGAAGCACATTGCTCTTCGCTACTTCCTTGCTCGTGAGCTGCAGCAGCGTGGTCAGCTGCGCCTTGCTTACGTGGCCTCTCGGGCCAACACTGCTGATATCTTTACCATGGCACTTCAGCCTTGTGATCATCAGCGCTTCTGTACGATGCTAGGTCTTGTGCCTACTTGGCCTCACTTGCTCACTTCTTGACCTTGCCTGTACTGTGATCTATATATATATGCTTGTGCTTGTTTACCTTTATATATATCCTCCTACATGTGAACTGGCCTTGTGGCCTTGAACCTGTGCTTGGAATGTGTGGTGACATTGTGATCCACCCTGAGTTTGCTTTGCTTGACTGGTCTTGTGATCCCTTGTTCTCCCCCACTTTGCCTATGGGGGTGTGTCAAACATTTATCATATTGCCTTTTTTAGGCTGTAGTGGGGAAGATACTAAGGGGCACGATCTCCTAGGGTTTCATACTTGTACCCTTCACATTTCCTAGTCAATCATTCCTCGTTATTTCACATTGGCACCCCACAATGCAAGGCTACACCCAAAGTTGGGTGTAGTCCCAACCCAACTGTACACCACAATTGGTGTACAGTCACAAGTGTTGGTATGCTACAATATATATTTCTAACATTAATAACGCCCAAGTCCTCAGCCCTCTTTTCAGTCAACCCCTTTGACCTTACTCCCTCCGCACCTTTCTATTTCCGCCACCCCCTCACCCTGCTCCCCTTCTCCCCCCCCCCTGTCAGTAGAGCTACAGTGTGAGATCCCCGATCGATCCTTGGGGGGTTACAGGCGCGTTTGCCTGGGGGGTTATGGGCGCACTGACCCGCTACTGAAACAAGCCCTTTTATCCCAATGGTCTAGTGGTTGGGATTCTGACACCCCCCCCCCCCCCCCCCCTCTCCACGGCGTCAAGCTCTGCAGGAAAAGAGAGGAGAGGAACGGGTTGCTGGCTGGTCACCCCCGCCACCCCCACATCTCTCCCCCCCCCCCCCCCCACGGCAGAGTAGGGCAGCAGATCGGTTCCACCGGCTTTTAATATGCTCCTCGCGACGTTCTTCTGTTATAAGCTATAGGCTATACGAAAGCGTTTAAAACTTGACTACAAGCTGAAACTTAGCAACACTTAACTTCCCTTAAATCCCTTCGAGTGTGACAGCTTGTCACCTCCCAGCCAAGGGTCTAAAAAAACATATAAGGGAGTATGCTTAGCTTGCTTGTAAGGTGAGAGATCTGGTCGAGCAGCTTTTCGACAGCACTATGTGGGCGTTTCTACTCTCGTCAATAGGTAGTAGTAGAATTCCAGAGTGATAAATTCAACCAGGTACAAGCATGTTTTTTATATAAACTCCTTAGCACACAGTAGGATAGCACACAGTAGGAAAGGACACAAACCGATTGTTGAACTGGAGTCGAGGACTTCGCCAGATATGCCAAAGAAAACGGTTGTCAAACTGCTGCGGCATTTGGCTTGATTTGCCTGTTGAAGAGAATTGTCTTCAACTCTCATGTCTGCCAAATGTCGTGCTGACTCCACACATGAGTACTCATGAATTCTCGTTGGCAATTCTGAACACTCGTGTGGATTTACCGTTTACACGAAGTCTCTTAGTTAAAGAACAGTTTTCACCATTTTCTCCCTGTATCGAAAATGTCGCGTTACTCGCACGACGTTTCTGGCGAAGCTGCGTGTACGCCGAATCAACGCGGGATTTGGATTTATAACGTTGGGAGTTTAAGTTATAGGATAGGAGAGGTGGTAAAGGGAGGTAGACCACCTAACGACAAGAAAGGGTGATACTACACTACTAGCTAGCAATGCAATTATAATTGAATAACATAATCTGACAGTACTGGTGCTGGAGGTACTGGAGCTGGGGGTGCTGCGAAGCCAGTGAAGCGGCAACCGTTTTTCTGGCCGTTTTTTGCTAACTTTCTTGTGTCTGGTAGGTTGTGCTTTGTTGTTTTTGCTAGGAATTGTAAAAGGTGAAGTGTTACTGTATACCCCTTACCGCAGCAATCGGAGCACGCAGTAACGAGGTTGAAGACGAAAAAGGCAGAAGTGGCGCGAAGGGTCATACGGCTACGAGGCATCTAGACCGTCAAGGCAGATGGCATCCGGAAGCAGCATTGGCGAGGATTTTGCCCGGACAGTTTCGTAACTGTCTGGAGTCGCACAGTTGAGTTTCGTTGCAATAAGGGAATGTACCCCTTAGAATACATGGATAGCTAGGTCATTTCGTATTCCATCTTGTACTCTTATTTATACATTTGTTTTGCATGTTTTATCATCTCAATCAATTTACATCCACTCTGAATTGATGTCAAGGGCCCACCACTCCAATCAATTGTGTGCAAACCTTCGTGAGGTGATCCTAGGGTCGATCATCTTCTGATCGCAGCAGTTTTCCACTTTTAAGAATAATCTCTAAAAGATCCTGGGGCTCCACCACATCCTAACAAAAATCTAGTCTTCACTTACCGAACATATTCAGGCGAACGTTCGCTTGGCAATGTTATTGCTTGATTCAACAAATCAGTTATATATTTGTGTTCGTTTGGATATTGTCTATTTAATCTCCCCTAATTACTTAGAAATCATGTACTACCGTACGTGCAAGTAAAGAAGAATTATGGCATTTCAAAAGCTTTGTATGGTACGGTATTGGGGTGTGGTACATGAAAAGATAAGTTTTATTGAATGGTCGTAACCAAGTTCATTAAAACATAGCTATATCGTATTGGGCAACCCACCCGCAGATGTCGGGATCTGTAGCCCAGGTGCAGTGTGCAAACGTGACAGGATGGATTGTAGTGGTCCACGTTTCGAAATAATATTTGTGAGGACGCGAGCGTATGATCTGCTTCCACGTCAGCTATGAACGGGGCCAGGTACGACGGATGAATGCAATCAATCCGCTCTTGCTTTCACAACAAGCACAACCAGCACGACCTGCTTTAGCTCTCTCAAATCAACCATGATGTCGGAAGAGGTGACAAGCGGTTCACTCTGACATTCTGTTTCCAGATTGTCACGCGTGTACCTGACTTAGTTGCTGAACTCCCACGAGGTCATAACTCGGTGCGACAGAATAACTTGTGCATCATTGACTTTCTTTGAGGTGAGGAATTTGCATTGATAACGTGAGCATCAGTCACGTGAATTCATTCTTGCAGACTTGGATGCATTCCTCCGTAGATTATGAGTGTTCTTCCGACACATTCTAAGATTTCAGATAGCAATGCTGCTGTTTCGGAGCTAGCAGGGTGTTATGTCCAGTCCGCTTTTTTCTCTACTGGTCTTCTCGAATGCTTATCTTGTAATACCTCAAGGGTGTGTACGCACCATACCATCGTAAATAGAAATGCATCGAGAGCACCGTACTGTAAATGATAGGAAGCGGGGAAAGGGATGATGAAAAACGTAGAATCCAAGCCGGACATAGTGAAATTGCATTACGTCTACATCACCATTTCATGCTGCATTATCCGCCTTCGCTTTTTGCTTTCGGTGCGAATACTTCCCTACACTCCCCCATATCCTCACTCTAGCTGCGGTACTAACGACATTTCTGTTTCCTCCCTTCCTATCCCGGACATCCCCCTCTCTGCTTATCTCGTCTCCTCATCAGAGTCAAAGCAGCTTATAGCCGGCTACCTTTAAAGGTCCCTCGCGTTTAGTATGAACCCTTCGTGTCCGTCCCTTCACCAATAATAAGTATTTCTCCAAATTTTAAAATTTCTCTCGTTTTTCCCCGTCCATCAGAGCCATGGCTGCTCAAAACTCCTGCGACTTCCTTCAAGGGGCCCTCGCCTGCACGCTTCCCCCTCCCTGCAGCGCGCATTACTCCGCCTCCGCGCCCACCCTCTCCGCGGATTCCGCCGTCCTCCCCGCCTCCGCGCTCCCCTTCTCCCCCCTCTCTCACGCCCTCCTCCGCATGAGCGCAACCACCAAGCCATTTGCGCTCCGCGCCACCTCCCCCTCCCCTCTCCGCAACCTCCAGCAAATCACCGAGCGCCACGTGGCACTCGCGCGCCAGTTCGCGTTGGGATTCGCGTAGGAGGTGGCGGAAGCCGCACTCGACCACCTTGCTGACATGTACTACGGGTTGATGCTAGTGGGGGAGCGGCTCCACCTCCCCCTGCTTGGTTCCCCCTCCGCCTCCCCCTCCGCGGATCCCCTTCACCTGCTCATGAAGCAACCGAACGCGCCTTTCGCCGCCGTGATTCCCGGCGATACTGTAGCGGAGCTGGTCGTTACACAGGGAATCTACAGCTTCCTTAACATGTACAACATTGTGCTTGTAGTGAGGATTCTCCTCACCTGGTTCCCCAACGCTCCTTCCGCCATTGTCTGCCCCGTCAGCACCATCTGCGACCCCTACCTGAACATTTTCCGAGGGTTGATTCCCCCAATTGGGGGTACCCTCGATCTATCGCCGATTCTGGCTTTCGTGGTGCTCAGCGCGTTCACTAACGCGTGTGTCGCCCTGCCCGCGGAAATGCCCGAGGGTGAGGCTCCTGGGGGGGAAGTGTCAAGGGGAAGGGGCGGAATGCTGGGCGGCAGGCGCAGGCGTCCTGTAAGGCTCACGCGGGAGCAGAGGGAGAAGATGCGCGCAGCTTCAAGAGCAGCTGAGCAGGGCCAGGAGGCTTAGAGAGATGGGGAAGCTGGTAGTGCCTGGGATGGCGGATTGCTGCTGTGCTTGCTCTGGCTGGGCAGAGAGAAAGAGGGCCTGTTGTGAACAGGGGATGGGTGGGTTTGTGTGGGGCAGATGAACAGGGGGGAAAAGAGGGATTGCTGGTGATTATGCATGGGATAGTTGTGTGCTACTGTACATTTGCTGCTGCAGGGCGGGAGAGGAGAACAGCATGGAAGGGGATGTGACAACATGCTTAGTGTGTGAGAACTACCGTATGCTTGTAGAAGCAGACTGTTGGGATTATAGATTGGTGTTTGTTTGAAACCATTTTCATTAACTTCGTTTTGAGTTTGTTCCAATGTAAGGTCTATGCTGTGGTGAGTTGAAAGGTGCTCTGCTTCAAGGTAGACCAACTTCCTGATGAATTGCTTTAATGGAAAAAAACACACATAGTGTGCCCAAGGCCCTAGATATCAGACTTTGTAGTCTGATTCAGAGTCCGTTTAGACTTTTTTTGTACCTAGTATGAAGTCTAAGAATATCTTTGTGTACCTATCTTTTTCTTTTCAGAGTTTTGCTTTATGAGTTGTCTGAAATTTCAGCCTAATTTTATTAGTGTAGGCTGAGCCTCATACTTGTATCATGGATGCCCCCTGAAACCCGTAATACAGCGGTTTCCACCAGCCTGGTGGCGTATAGCACTCACCATGAATCATGGGCGGGAAACCAAAATTTCCCGAGCGCGGCACCGCAAACTCCCGAGCAGGGTCCTCGCTAGGTTTTGAACCCCCCTGATGCGTCAGATGGGCCCATCGGGCACACGCTTGCCTTGTCACACCACTTTTGCCCTCTATCACACCGAAGAGTCAACCTGTCAAGGCAAAAATCCGCCCTATCAAGGAAGAGATTCGCCCTGCCTAGGGTGAAGTGCGAAGGTTCACCTTGTACAGAGCGAAGAGATTCGCCCTGTATAGAGCGAAGTGCGAAAATTTGCCCTGTCAAGGTGAAGATACTAACTGTTAGGGCGAAGATTCGCCTTGCCTAGGAAGAGATTTGCCTTGTCAGGGTAGAGATTCGCCTTGTCAGAGTAGAGATTCGTCTTGTCAGAGCTGTAAATCTCATTATTCTATGTTTCAGACAAAACAGAAATTGTGTTTAACTCTGAACGTTCAGCGTAAAAAACGTAGTGTTGTCTGAATTTTCATACTAGAAAAAATAGGTAACTCTGACAGCCAGACTAGGAAGAGGGGTGTACTCGGAGGCCTCAGACTACCTCAAAACGAATCTAGGGGCCTGACTGTGCCTACACCCTAACCCTCCTAGTCGATTTCTCAGACACACAACACAGCCCAACGTGTGCTTACCGATAAATATCATTCATGTGTCAGAGCACAAGCGCCTGTTGATGGACTAATATGTGTTGCGATCAGAAGTGATCGTTCTCAGGATCACCTCAGGAAGGTTCGCACAGTTCTAGTCTAGTGGTGGTGGGCCCTTGACCTCAATAGCAGAGTGAATGTAAATGCTTGAGATGATTAAAAACATGCAGTACAAGGAATATAAATATGATTACAGGGGAATTCGATGTTAAAATAGTAGATATAGGTAGGTGCCATAGCTAGGTAAGTCCTAGCTAGGCAAGAAAGAATAAGAAAAGGAGGGGGTTCACTAGAAAGCAGCAGGATACATATAGGGAACCCTAAGGGGTTGTACTCGCTATAGAGTACCCCAATGCAGGCTAAAGAACAATAACATTCTAACACACCCCCATAGTCGAAGTGGGGTATAATCAGCAGAGCAAGTAGTTCTAGAGCAGGTTCACATGCACAAGTAAAGCTAGAGGCAGTCGCAGAGGGCAAGTGAGGAGGAGGAGGAACTGTGGAAGGAGAGAAGATGGGAGGCAACGTCTGAAGCTGCAGAGGCACTGGCACAGGAGCGGCTGACTCAGTGGCTACCGAAGCAAGGGCGACGGACTACTGGAGTAACTCGCTCCGCGGCTATAGACGAGCGGCAGGAGCAACGGACCCACTGGCGACTGGTGCAACAGGCTCACTGGCTACCGAAGCAAGGGCGACGGACTACAGGCGCTGCAGGCGACACGACCGCTACCTCCACACAACCTCCTCCAGCTGCCCCACGCCCCTCTCACACACCCCCTGCTCAAGCCCTAGCTCCACTCCCACGGTAACCCCCTTAAACCCTAAGCCGTAGGCTCCCACACACCCACCCCCCTCAGCGGTAGCTCTAGCAGTGGGAGACCAGGGAGGAGGAGGAGCAAGGGGAGTAACACACAACCGCCACCCCCACACCCCCACACAAACCCTAATTTAGGAGAACGGGCAGCAGCAGGGGTGGGGCACCGTCAGAAGCACGAGGGACAGCGAGCAGCTCATGGACAGAGAGGAACGGGCCGCCCACGGGCCTGGCACAGCCTGACGAACCGCGCGCAGGCGGCCCGAGCCGCGCGCGGGCCTGGCGCAGCCCGTACGGGCCGCGCGCGGGCCTGGCGCAGGCTTGGCGCAGCCCGTACGGGCCGTGCGCGGGCCGGGCGCAGCCCGTACGGGCCGCGCTCGGGGCTAGCGCAGCCCTCGCTGGCCAGGACGGGCGACGGGGGACGACGGGCTGGTCCCCGTCGCGCGTCAAAGCGCCCCCCGGGGGCGACGCGCGGACCGACGGGGCAGAAGGCCGCCACGCGCCTCGGGGCGCACGGCGGGCAGAGAACCGCCGCACGCCCCGGGGCGCACGGCGGGCAGAAAACCGACGCACGCTCCGAGCGCGCGGCGGGAAGAGAAATCTGTCGCACGCCATGGGGCGTGCAACACACAAAGTAGCAGCGGAAGCAGCAATAGGGCCCACAGGCCAGGAGCGCGAGTACTCTGATACCATGTTAAAATAGTAGGTATAGGTAGGTGCCATAGCTAGGTAAGTCCTAGCTAGGCAAGAGAGAATAAGCAAAGGAGGGGGTTCACTAGAAAGCAACAGGATACATATAGGGAACCCTAAGGGGTTGTACTCGCTATAGAGTACCCCACTGCAGGCTAGAGAACAATAACATTCTGACATTCGAAACGACCTAGCTAGCCATGTACTCTAAGGGGTACGTTCCCTTATTACAACGAAATCCAACCGTGCCACTCCGGGTGGTTACGTAACTGTTCGGGCCAAATCTTCGCCACTGCTGCTGCCTTATGCTGTCTACCCGACGGTCTAGATGCTCTTCGTAACCGTATGACTGTTCGCGTCACTTGCGCCCTTTCATCTTCATTCCCGGTAGTGCGTGCTTTGGTTGCTGCGGAGAGGAGTGTAGAGTAGTGTTTCGATAATCACTATTCGTAACACCCCCCTTCACTCCTAGCCGTAGCAGGTCTTGACCACCTTGACTACTCCGTTGAGTTCGGAGCAGTGCTGGTACTGCTGTCGTGGCAGTTTCTTCGTGAGGAAGTCTGCTGCCATGTCACCTGTCGGGCAATAGGTTAGGTCAACCTTGCCCTTGTCAACTTCGTCCTTGACGAAGAAGTACCGCAACGCCATGTGTTTGGTGCGGTTGACGAATCCTGGCTTGTTCGCGATCCTGATCGCACTCTGGTTGTCACAGTGCAGGCGAAAATTTGTTGAGGCAGGAATTTTCGCCTCCTGCAGCAGCTCCTGAAGGTAGAGGCCTTCGCGAACTGCTGCTGTCGTTGCGATGAATTCGGCCTCTGCTGATGACAGGGCAACCAGCTCTTGCTTCTGCGAGTTCCAAGAGATGGGCCCGCTGGGCTCGAGGCGGAAAATAAAGCCTGTCCTGGACTGTCGATTGTCAGGGTCAGCAGCGTGATCGGCGTCCACGTAGCCGATGAGGTTGAAGGATGTGTCAGAATATTATCTTATTGTTCTAGCCTGTAGTGGGGTGCTCTATAGCGAGTACAACCCTTCTAGGGTTTGCTATTTGTATCCCCATTTCTGCTAGTTCATTCCTCTTTTCTTCTTCTAATTTTGTCATGCTATCAGAGCAGGTCGATCCCCTAGGATCGATCCTGTGGGTGGGTTTCCACCTCGCTTCCGCTGCTACCTTTCCTTCCCGCCGTGCGCTCCGAGGCGCGCGGCGGTTTTCCTTCCCGCCGTGCGCCCCGAGGCGCGCGGCGGTTTTCCCTCCCGCCGTGCGCCCCGAGGCGCGCGGCGGTTTTCTGCCCGCCGTGCGCCCCGAGGCGCGCGGCGGTTCTTTGCTCGCTGTGCGCCCCGAGGCGCGCGGCGGGCTTCTACCCCGCTGTCGCGGCCCCGCCCTACGTCGCGGCCCCGCCCTGCGTCGCGGCCCCGCCCCTCGAAGCGGCCCCGCCCTACGTCGCGGCCCCGCCCCGACCGTCGCGGCCCCGCCCTACGTCGCAGCCCCGCCCTGTGTCGCGGCCCCGCCCCTCGAAGCGGCCCCGCCCTACGTCGCGGCCCCGCCCCTCGTCGCGGCCCCGCCCCGACCGTCGCGGTCCCGCCCCTTGTCGCGGCCCCGCCCTCCAACCAGGCCCGTGGTGGGCCCCTTTCACCACACCGCCCCCCCCCCCCCCCCCCCCCCCCCCCCTTCCCCCTGCCATTTCGGGTATGAGGGGCGAGCTGTGGGGTGGCGGGTATGGGGGTGCTCGGTGTGCCTTTCTCCCTTTGCTCCTCCTCCTCCTTCGTCTCCCACTGCTGCAGCTGTCGCTGAGGGGGGTGGTTGTGTGGGAGACTGGGGTTTCGGGTTTAAGGGGGGGTGCGTGGGAGTAGAGCTAGCGGTGTAGCAATGGGTGTGTATCAGGGGGGTGGGACTGTTTGCGGGATGTTTAGCGGAGGCTGCCGGCTTGTCGTCCGCAGCACCTGTAGTCCGGGGCGCTGTCCCGGTAGCCCAGTCGTAGCCAGCTGTGCCAGCCGCCCGTGGGTCCGTTGCCCGTCCGCCGCTATTTGAGCCGCGGGGCCTGTTACTCCTGTAGTCCGGGCGCTGTCCGGTAGCCGCTGTGCCAGTCTGCCTCCTGTTGCCCGTGTGTCTGCAGCTTCAGCCGTCGCCTCCTGTCTCCTCTCCCCTCACTCTCCCTCCTCCTCCTCACTTGCCCGTTGTGACTACCACTAGCTTTGCTTATAATTGTGAACTCTAAACTATTTCTTCTTGAACTTGTGCTCAGAATGTGTGGTGAGATTGTGATCCACCCTGAGCTTGTTCTGCTTTGCTTGCTCTGCTGATTACACCCCACTTTGGCTATGGGTGTGTGTCAGAATATTGTTCTCAATTTTGTCAGGATGAAGTTGGAATGGTGGAGTAGCAGAGCCCGACGCTGGGCGTGGAAACGAAGAATTGAAGAGCTCACTGAAGATCTAATAGATTCTCAGCCGTTGGTTTGCGTGAGTACTGAGCCAACTGGCTCGCGATGTAGGAGAGGTCGGGCCTGAAGGTGACAGATGCTAAGGGCAGGCATCCCAACTGCTGCTGGTAAGTGTGAAGCCCAGCAAGGGACAGGGCTTTGTTGTCAGGCTTGTGGTTGGGTCCTGGAGTGCGGTAAGGGGTGGAGAGTGGTGCAGGCGCAATGTTGAAGCGCTTGCTAAGCTCCTCCGCATACTTCGCTGCTGAGAGATGAATGGCTTCCGGCGAGTAGGTGATGTTGAGTCCAAGAAACTGCTTCACGTCGTGATTGCAGGTGATGTCGACGCGCCCTGCGAGGCTTTTCTCAAACTGCTCGAGCAGTTCGTTGCTGGAGCGTGTGTAGAGAAGGTCGTCGGCGTAGACCGTGAGGAGGATGTATTCGCCGCGGAAATCACGGCGATACATTTCAGGATCGTGAGGCAGCTGCTTGAACCCGATTTCAAACAGTATGTTGTGCAGGTACTGCTGCCAGAGTCTCGGTGCCTCTTTGATCCCATAGAGGGACTTGCGTAGCTGACACGCGCGTGGGTCTCCGTCGCCGTAAGTGTGTGGCTGTTCCACGTGTCAGAATGTAATTCTATACATTACTTTATAGCTGCCTGCAATGTAGACTTAGTGTAGTTATCTTACTTGTTAGGTGGTGCACCTTTCTTCTCTTCTTTCATATTTGTACCCTTGAGCCTATTGTGAAACCATCTTTTTGCCTTGACAATTATCTCGATACTTTCCTCTCTAGTGCAAACCCTAATGCCTTCTACTAGTTAACTACCTAGTGTGACATGGTATCAGAGCGAGGTTTCTCCTAGGACCTGTCTCATAGGGCTCACCACCACACTTCCGCTCATGGGCCTCTCTGCTGCCCGTCGCACGCCCGGGGCGCGCGTCAGTTTTATGCCCGCCGCGCGTCGATTTTCTGCTCGTCGCGCACCTCGGGTGTGCAGGGATTTCACGCGACGGCTTCTGCCCTGCCGCGCGCGGCCCGTACGACCCACGCGCTGTCTATGCAGCCCGTGCTGTCAAATGAACTAGAGAGCGGTAGGCTCGGGAGCCATGGCTTAGGAGCCTTGATTGAGTTCGAGTTAGGAGAGTCGAGAAAGTTGAAACAAAAGAGGAGGGGTTTCACTATAGAGCGAGCAGTACATATAGGCAAGATGAAAGGTGCACCACCAAAACAGAACATTATATAACTACACTAGTCTACACTACAGGCAATTACAAAACAATATATAGATTTATATATTATTCTGACACGCCCCCATAAGTGCCTGTAGGGAAGAATATGCAGTCAACGCCCCCATAATGGGGTACACCAGACAGGCCGCAGTGGAAATCATAGCAACAGGCAAGTGCAGTGACAACAGGTGCAGTGATGGCAGATCCAGCTGTACCAACCCCTTTACCAAGGTAAAAACAGTAGGAGGTGTTGGGGCGGCAGGTCGCCTGAGGAGCAGGCTCTGTGGCTGCAACATGCAGCAGGACAGCAGCGGCTCGACGGCAGCACCTGCAGGCCCCAGCAGAAGGTAGCAAACACAAGTTCAACAAAAGGAAGGTGGTAGCAGGGGCGGCAGCTGGAGGTGCCACGGCAGCAGCGGGTGTCAGCAACAGATAACCGGCTGACTTCCGTCGCCCCCTCACTCCCCCCCCACAGCGGCACGTGCGGCAGTGAGAGAGAGAGAGGAGGGGCGGCAGCTTCTTGCTCACACCCGCCTCCCCAAAAACCTCCCCCCCACACTGCCGCACGCGCAGCAGGGGGAGAGAGGAGCGTCAGCCACCCTTGCGCCTCTCCCTCCCCCCCCCCCCCCCGCCACACCTGCGTCCACAGCGGAAGACACTGCAGCGTGCGCGGGTGGCGTTGGTGAGATCTCGGGTAGGGGGGGGGGGGGGAGTAACGGGGGGGGTGCAACAGGTGCCGCGACGAGCGCCTGCGCACAGCTCGCCGTCGCTTGCGCGGCAGCTGCAGTGGGAGCAGCCGCATTTTCAACGGGAGGGCGGGGCAGGGGGCACGTTCGACGACTGAAGTAGCTCGGCCGCCACACCCGCCGTCTCCCCCCAAAGCGACTGCGATGCAGACGTTCGGGGCCGCGACAGGGCGTGACGAGGTTGCAGGAGGGCGTGATGGGCAGATCCTCCAGATCCTCCGGCCATTCTTACACGCGATCGTGTGCCGGGCGCCACTTTCCGAATTTTGTATATTTCGGAGGTGGCTGTGCGAAGGATTCCTGAGTCGCTCTCATACCATGTTGCGATCAGAAGTGATCGTTCTCACGATCACCTCAGGAAGGTTCGCACAGCTCTAGTCTAGTGGTGGTGGGCCCTTGACCTCGATAGCAGAGTGAATGTAAATGCTTGTGATGATTAACAACATGCAGTACAAGGAATATAAATATGAGTACAGGGGAATTCGAAACGACCTAGCTAGCCATGTACTCTAAGGGGTACATTCCCTTATTACAGCGAAATCCAACCGTGCCACTCCGGGTGGTTACATAACTATTCGGGCAGAATCCTCGCCACTGCTGCTGCCTGATGCTGTCTGCCCGACGGTCCAGATGCTTTTCGTAACCGTGTGACTGTTCGCGTCACTTGCGCCCTTTCATCCTCATTCCCGGTAGTGCGTGCTTTGGTTGCTGCGGAGAGGAGTGTACAGTAGTGTTTCGATAACCACTATTCGTAACAATATGAACTGATTTTTAGTACCGTAAATAACTAAGAATCGGTATGGCAAGCAGACAGAACCAGCTCTGGTACACATTATTCCATGTTCGGTAAAACAACTCTTACCGTTAAAACTTCTTCTGTAGCAGAACCCTCGATCTATCGCCGATTCTGGCCTTCGTGGTGCTTAGCGCGTTCACCAACGCGTCCGTCGCCCTGCCCGCGGAAATGCCCGAGGGGGGGGCTCTGGGGAAGGATCTGGAGGGGCAAAGGGGCGGAATGCTGGGCGGCAGGCGCAGGCGGCCTGTGAGGCTGACGCGGGAGCAGAGGGAGAAGATGCGCGCAGCATCGAGAGCAACTGAGCAGGGCCAGGAGGCGTAGGGAGCCAGGGAAGCTGGTTGTTCCTGGGATGGCGGATTACTGCTGTCCTTCCACTGGCTGGTCATTCTGAAGCTCAAGTTGAGATATATGGTGTCAAGCCTGAGAACTGAGGCAGGGAATGGCGAGCTTGTGTGGAGCAGATGAGCAGGTGGGGAGGAGGTGTGCTGGTGATGATGCCTAGAATGGTTTTGTGCTGCTGATGTACATTTGTTGCTGCGTGACAGGAGAAGAGAAGAGAACATGTGTGTGTCAAAAATATATTCTTATACCTGCATGTAGTTCTAGCTGTGGTGTAGATATTAACTTTATAGGTGGTGCACCTCTTTGATTGCTATATGTACCCTAGTGCTATAATGAACATTCATTCTCCTCTCATTCTCCTCTCCCTCCTTGGCACAAACTTCCTCGATCCTCCTTGGGCCTTGGCTCCTAAGCCTAGGCCCTAGCTAAACCTAGTATCTAACTACGTTCTTATCTCAACAGTGTGGGGTAGAGCGAGCAGCGTGGCTTGAGTATGGGATCCGTGCTTGTGATGGCAGGCTGTTGGGATTGCATCACAGTCAATGTTGATCCATCCAATTGGTGTTTATGACATTTTTCAGTTTTGTTGATTGTTTCGAGTCTGTTGATGCTTAACCTACGGTACCGTACCTACCGTGGGAAACTTTACCACTAATGAACTTAAACTGTGCCCTTGCTTCTAAATCAAAACTACCTGATGAGTTGCTTGGAACGGAATGAAGTGAGCACAACAGACACATTGCATCATGGTGATCCTGTCTTAGCTAGCGGACCAGTCAGCACGGCAACCCAATGTGCTCATGGACCCAATCTCCAATCTCTGATCCGAAGCCGCCCATGGTACGGCGAGAAACATAAGGAAATTCCATGCAGTACCGGTATCACAAGCTCCTGACTGAATGATGGAGTGACCGCTAGGTATGTTACTGTTTACGAGTAAGAACCACAGCATAAAAAAAACAACTCTCTACCATTAAAACTTCTTCTGCAACAGTACCCTGTTATCCTTGAAGCACACCACACAGCGGGTCCTCTTGAGCACATCCATGCCCACCACTGCCCCCGCTCCCATCACTGCCAGGGCTGGCAGGTCCCCCACTATCATGGGGTGGCTTGTAAAGGGGATATGGCCGCCTGACGTCCCTGTGGGTCCTCCTTGCTTTGTTATAAGGAACAGATCGGCGACTGCTCCTCCCATTTGTGTTGTTCCACCTCCCACGTCCACCATCGATGCCACACCCTGGGAAAGAGGAACAAAGGGAGAGGAAGGGAGTGGGGGGGAACATGGAAGAAATTAAAAAGTGACGTTGGGATGTGGAATTTCCTGTCAATTTTCAATGATGGGCAATCTCTCATGGTGACATTGGTGGCCTATGCTAGTATTATGGTTATTTCAGTTATGTTGGTTGTATGGGTTGCACAATGCTCGTTAGTTATACGTACGGTTTTTTGTAAGGTTTCTGAAAAGGTTCTTACAGTGGTTGTTACTATTTTTATAAGTTTTTTGCAAGGTTTGTACCAGGCTGGTTGTTATCGGTAACAGCCATCTTACAATGCTGGAAGGGGTGACACCGGCACGGGAAGCCACTGCAGTGGTGATGAGGCTGAGCCCAGACCCCATGTCCAGAATCGCTGTCTCTAAAGGTTTGCCATTCACCGAGATCTAGGTGCGAGAGGCAAGGGGTGGGGATGGGGGTGATGGAAGAGACGAGAGTTATGTTAGGGAAGCAGGGAGGAATAGGAGGAAGAGATGAGGGAGAGAAAGGAAAACCACGAGGCCGAGTCCAGACCCCATGTCAAGAATCGTTGTTTCCAGGTGTTTGCCAATCACCGAGATTTGTATGAGAATGGTGAGGGTTGGGGACGAGTAAGACGAAAGTGACGAGGGTTATGCAAGAGAAGTGAGGAGGAATGGGAAGAGGAGACGAGGAAGAGAAAGGTTAAGGACGAGGCTGAGGCCAGAGACCCCATGTCAAGAATCGCTGTCTGCAGGTGTCAGCTGTTCACGGAGACCTGTGTGAGAGAGGAGACGGATGAGAGAGATGAGAGTGACAAGGGATGACAACTGATGATCCCCATGATTCCGGTTCTGGTTGGGAGATGAGAGGTAGGAGGTGGGAGATCAGAGATGGGGGGTGAGAGATGGGAGGGGAGAGTTGGGGGGTGAAGAGATGGAGGGTGAAGAGATGGGGGGTGAAGAGATGGGGGGTGAGAGATGTGAGGGGAGAGATAGGAGCGCAAATATAGGAGGGGAGAGATAGGAGGGGAGAGATAGGAGGGGAGAGATAGGAGGGGAGAGATAGGAGGGGAGATATAGGAGGGGAGATAAAGGAGGGGAGATATAGGAGGGGAGATATAGGAGGGGCGATATAGGAGGGGAGATATAGGAGGGGAGATATTGGAGGGGCGATATAGGAGGGGAGATATAGGAGGGGAGATAAAGTAGCGGAGATATAGGAGGGGCGATATAGGAGGGGCGATATAGGAGGGGAGATATAGGAGGGGAGATATGAGGATGGTAGTGGAGATACAGCCAGCCCTCCCACAGCAGCACACCTGTTTGGAGGGTCTCAAACATAGACGGATCCAGCTCAATCAAAAGCAGAGCATTCTAAGGTAGATGACAGTTCAACCTATATAGCTGGGTAGGTTGAAAGGGACAGTGGCTGGTGCAAGCATTGCCAGTCATGGTAGCAACGGCAGCAGCAGCAGAGGGGAGACAGGGGGCCGTGCCTCCTGCTGCAGCGGGCTCGATCAAACTTGGCTGAATGTCACTCAGAGGCAGACGAATCTTGTGCATGAGATACCACGGCTCACTCAAACACATTCTCACTTCCAAAGCATCTCACCTGGACAGCGGGTAGGTTGAAGGGAACAGTGGCTGGGGCGAGCATGGCCAGCCCCTCGAAATCCAACCCCTGAGAGGTGGCAGCAGCAGAGCGCGGAGGGGGGATGGTGCCTCCCGCTGTCCACTTGCCTGCTGCTGCCAGTGCAGCTCCTGGGAGGATTGGAGCAAGTGAGAGAACGGACGTGAGGGATGGATGGAGGGAGTGAGGGATAGAGCGAGTGAGGGATAGCGAGTGAGGGATAGAGGGGGAATGGTGAGGGATGATGGCAATTGCGAGGGACGATGAGGGAATATGAAGCAGGAACGGAGCATCGTTGATGGAGGGGGGGAGGGGGTGGGGAGGGGGTGGGGAGGCGTTATACGCAAAAGACATATGAGTGCATGATGGTGAGAGTGCTGCTCTCACCTGAGTGCATGATGGTGAGAGTGCTGCTGGGGAAGTCAAAGTCCATGTCAAAGGCAGACAGGAACGACAGCCCCACGATCCCCGCCACCGATCCAGGCAGGCCCGTGTACTGCAGGTCCAGCACCACCGCTTGCATCGGCCCGAACCTAAACTTCCCGAGCCTCACGTCCGGCAGCAGCAGCTCCCGCCCCTGCTTCCCCTCCGGCCCCATGCCTCCGAGCCCCTGGGTCATCCTGCCCTCGTTAGTAGACAACCCGATAGTGCCATAAGCAAAATCCGGGGAGACGAGGGTGGTGCTGCTGCCGGTGTCCAGGAGGAAATCAAAGGGGCCCTTCCCGGCAACTTCTAAAGGCAGGATAACGTATTCCCGTGGCTCTCTGGCGGTAGTGGCGAGGCGACGCATGGGCATGCGCAGGATGACGCCTTGGGAGGAAGAAGGGGAGGATGGGGAGGGGGACGACGAGGAGGAGGGAGGTGGAGAGGCCTCTGCGTTTCTGCTGTTGCTACAGCTACTGCTGCTGCTGCTGCTGCTGCTGCTGCTGCTGCTGCTGCTGCTGCTGCTGCTGCTGGATTGTGGAGAAGGAGCAGAGGGTGGAGCTGAGAGGCGATGGGCAACGAGCAAGGAGACCAGCTGGTCCTTGTCAAACACTCCCCGCGTGCTGATGCCTGGTGGATGTGGGTGCAAGAAACGACACGCAAAACGGAATTGTGTACACTAATTGATGCCAGCAGAAAGCAAGGAGAGCAGCTGTCATTGTCAAACACTCCCTGCGTGCTGATGCCTAGAGTGTCATGGCAACAAGCGATGATGGAGAACAGCGCGGCTGTTACAAGGTCAATTTTGTCCGAATTCGATATAGGATGTTGGGAATCGAGTGCTGTGCTGTGCTGTGCTGCTGTTCCGTGTGATGTGTGCTGATCTGTGCTGCTGCGTGTTGTGCTCTGTGCCTGTTGCCTGCATGCGTGGATACTGTATGTTCCCTGACCTAAATCACTTCCATACTCAACACTCCAGAAGCCTGTTTATACCCGTCAAAGCCTTTTCCATATCCGCACAGAGGTACAGGCCTTACCAGGGTTACCACATAATATACCTTGTTCGGCGTACCTAGACGGTCATACCCAGGCTCTCGAGCTCCTTCTTGATCTCCCGCGCTCGCATCGCCTCCACCGCTGCCTGCACAGCTGCGGCTGTAGCGACTGTAGCGGTCTCTCCTGCTCCGTCTTCCTGGGCCCTACTCTTGACACCTCGCCTTCTCTTGCCATTGCCTGAAAGTTTTGTAAAGGAGGTGGCAGTTACAGAATGGTAGTACGCTTGCGAGCCTCGCACACTTGGTAATGTCGCCGTAAGCGACTTCGCCGGCCATCGTAACCGCGAAATCTGAGGCGTCTGGCGTTGCGCCCCCACGGTTGTCGATAGCCGTGGCTCTGAAGCCGGGAAAGGAATCGTGGCAATGCAGCGGCTTCTTGACGGACACAACACGAGATCCACGCTCGGGCTACATATGTGGAGAGTCGCCATTCTCTCTCAAGCTACCTCGGAACTTTAAGGACAGTCCAAAGTGGGTCGCTTAGTCCCTCATCAGTCATTCAAATTCATGCCGCTGTGCGACAGTTCGCTTTATGGTAAGAGTCTACTACGGCATTTCCATGCTTTCACTGCGTCGTAGTAGATTGCACTATTGCAACTACACTACATCACAATCTAGGATGGCTAAGTCAATGTCAGTATTGACACAGGCTCCGCACACAAGGCACCAGACAGTTTTCAAGCATTCGATATACCTAGGAGGTCTATTTGTCCAAATTCGCGCTCAGCGTTGACTGCTTCAGAAAGGCAGCTTGCCTAGGGCATCAGCACAGCACCCCAACAACTGCAACCCCTTGCAAAACTGGCAATTGCTGCTAATAACTAATCCACTGCCCAATATTATGGCTGCTGAGGTGCTTGCTCAAGCAAAGCTTGATTTGCCAGCTCAGGCGCCAAGATTTCTTGCAGTTGGTTCCAAACAGACTCCACTTGGTGGACGAACTCTGAGAAGACGGAAATGCCAACAACACAGCACAGTTGAGAAAACAAGATGATGATTATGTTCCAAAAAAATAACAAGCAAGCACAGAGATGCATTAGTTGGATTTCTATCGGTGAGGGAGGACTTGCCTTGAAATGTTGGGTCCAAAATACACGCCTGCAGCGAACTCATATTATATTGGGAGGTGTTAGCAAGTTGAACAGCAGAGCCTGGATTTCCAGCCTACCTGAAGTTGAATGGAAAGTGGAGGCGCCTCTTCAACTGCATGCAAGACAAAGGTGAGATTAGCAAAGAAAACTTATGCACAGCTACATTCAGAAAGACCTTTAATGCTAAAACTCAAACCTGCACTCTGAGGTTGGCTCGGCTGAGTCACGCAGCTATGTAGCTTCGCTTCTTTCTCGTCGTTCATCAATCCCTGTAAGGACCGAAAGGAAAGTGACATGTTTCAATAAAAATATCGAGTACGTCATGCTTTCTATATAAATCACGTACCTGAATAGCGGCTGAGAAGGACTGAGCAGCAGCAGCGGTCTCGAATCTCATCATAAACTTCTGCGTCTGAGGTAAGTTGAGCGTTTTCTGAGATAGGCTTGTCACATGAGAGTACACGTTTCTTACCTGTGATGGAGAATCTGCTGTGGTATAGCACGCTACGACAACTCTAGAGGGTATAGCCTCGGCAGAAGCTTGTGGCCGACAAATCGGTTGGAAAAAGTGAACTCGTAACACGTAATGTTGCTCCTGAAAGATGGTCACAACGTCAGATTTTTTGCCTCAAACAATTTCAACACCGACGCACGGCGAATCGTGGAAAGTTTTCTCACGTAAGTGACTCCACAGATCAAGGAAATCGTGGAGAGCTTGGGATCAGCACGTTTGATGAGCGTGACCGTAACAAGGTCTCTGCTCTTTAACCAGTGTCCTCGAGTTGGTCTGCCTTTCAGGCCAGAAAACTTCCGGACGGCTGCCTGCAGGAAAGCCGTCTGCGTTGCAACGAACTTACTCAAATGGACTTGCCAGGACAGCGAACCCAGCTCCTCGTCTGGTCGCATTCCGGCCATCTGTATGGTATCGTGAAGAATGGAGGAGCAATAACTGCGTTTTCGTGCACTAATCTAGACTCTGTTCCTGCCTCTGACAGAAGGCTGAACGAGCTTGGGCGTGCCACACTAGGAAAATCGGCTCTCCTGCCGCTCTGAAATGGATTGTGAAACCCACGACCTGCTGCTTCTGAGAGGGTGTCTCAGATGTCTGAGTCCACGTGGGTCCGGCTCGGACCTGACGGACCAGCTCAAGAACCAGCGCGTGAACCAGGGCGGACCGGGACCAGGTTGCGGGGCTTGTAACCCCGCTATACCGTTCGAATGGCACTAAAACGGTGCCATTTATTTGGCCCTCCAGACCAGCCCGCGCCTGGTCCGTAAACAGTGGGTGATGAAACATTTTTTTTGGTGTAATTTCTTGTTTTGTAAGTTTCGCGTGAGATTTTTGTGCAGACGAAAAAAATGGGTAACTCAATTTCAAATTCGTCGCTACTGCTGCATCTCGCAAATACTGTGAATCCCGAAGCGCGACGCATCTGGCAGACCAGTCCGTGTCTGGTCCAACTCTGGTCCGCCAAGTGGGTCCGTCGGACCAGAACCCCGGACCAGGCGTTTAGATTCTGGTCGCGGACCAGATCCAGCGGACCCTTCACATGAGACACGTCCTGAAGCTTGGTGGACTCAGCAGTCAACGATCGAGGGCGCGGTTCGTGGAGCGCAAATCCCAAAGTTTGCTTTCTAAGTTGTATGAAGTTCGATTCCGTAGTCCGAAGATTATTGGAGGTTTTAATCAGTCAAAACGTTACATCGATGGCTGAGAAATAATTCGACCTTCGCCGATCCGCAACTCGACCAAATGGGTTACTTTGCGCAGCTAACTTGGCTCTGGCATCATTCCCGAAGAATTTAGTGTAGTTGTCGATGGACCGCTGATTTCGTCGAGCTGCCGAGCTTGGCCGAAAGTGACCGCGTTCTATTGTTCGTACGAGTGCCAATTCGAACGAGGTTTGAATTGTCAGATTGGTAACTTGACCATCCAAGTCGAGCCTTCTGCACAAGCACTACGGGATGGGTTTTCCTCGAAGGGGTCAACCCTCCCACGGCCTCGACGAAGTTTGCTGCTAATGACAAAACGGTTTTGCCAACAGCCCATGTTTTTTCCGTTCACCGTGCCCATTCTGCCCAGGATGCTCAAAATGTTTCATCCCAACCACTCATGAATCTTCAACATTTGGGTTCACCCTTGCCTCTCGTTTGGTATGTTTTTGTGGTGAGTTATTTCAACAACAAAGTTTCCCAAAATCGGGCGTTCAGATCTGCCCGTTTTGCTTGTGCGCCCCCTTATTCTACCTCGGATGGGCGGATAGGGTTCGCACGAGCGGTGCCTCCAGTTTGCCCGTAACGGAAGTTTCCCAGTAAGGTCCGAACGTACTAGTCGTGATGCGTTCTTGAATCCTTGGGCGCACAAGAAATGCTACCAGATTCGGCATGGGAGGCTCGACAAGGGTTTTAAGCTCTATCGTGCGCTTTCCTAGAATATTCCTCAGGGGGCCCAAGAACCTCGAATGCGGCAACAGAACGATCCCTAGAATCCCTCGGCACTCAATAAGATGATCGAAAGCATATGCTATAAGATATACCTAGAAGTAGATACGTCATAACGCTCTCAAGTATATTAAAGCTGTTAATACTACCCTTCAAATTTACAGGAATAAATGAGGCAAAATGCTGAACCCATGGCTAAATCTCCACTACCGTGATGTACCTAGAAGCCAGCATGCGTCTTCATGAACTCCAATTCCGTAGGTGTGCTCCCCCTTCCCAATACATCATTTCGGTGCGGATACCGACCGAATTTGACAATAATATCCCGGTGCTTGTGCGCAAAATCCAAACCACCTTTAAAAAATCCCTTCACGGGACCTTCAGGGGCATCTTCAACCATTTGAGTCATCAGCTCAATACATTTATCCTGTGCTGCCAAATCTGTAAAACCAGACACATGAACCAGAGAGGCCAGCCACACAACAACCACAGAGAGGAGGGTAAGCTTCCGAATGCTAACATTCAAAGAGGAATGAGCTGACACATGAACAGAGAAAAGCCGTACCTTCCGCGTGCTCAAACGGCAGGTAGAAGAAAGGCCGACCAACCCTGGGCACCTGCCGGTCAAAACCCTTGTCAATGGCCCTGCATGGCACCAGCACAACATTACCCAACTTACTCATGAGAGGGAGGAAAATGTGCCTGTTTTGTTTCACGTCAACACAAAGGAGGAATGTGCTGGAGGTCCGGATGAGATGAAATGGCATGTTGTGATTACATTGTTCAGAAACGCATTCTTCTGCGAGTATAAGAAGCACAGCATGCTGAGAATGAGAACGGATTTCTTTCCTATGCTTGTTTAGTTGACGGGTCCAGAAGAGGAGCGTAAACATGAGATAGCAAAAAGGAGTTGACACCAGAATGGTGATAGAGACACTCACCGCTTAGCAACCTCCAAAGCAAGGTGGTCCTGGAGAGAAAAGAACATGAACGAGCGAAACAAAAAGGAACAACGGCAGGCATACTGGAGCGTTGAAGAAAATAAATCGTGTTTTCGCTTTGCCACCTTCACAGCACTTTAGTGCTGGAGACCAAAGAGCATAAAACAGTGAAATGACAGAGTAGGGAGAACACAACACACAAAGAGACATGAACAGCAACTAAGCATTGTACTCAGCAAAACCATATGCTCTTTCACCAGGTGCAGCAGGTGCTTACCTGTGCAAAAGCCTCTGGCGAGCCCCTGAAACTGTTCCTCGTGAACTGATCAAGCAGCACCAGCAATGCGAGGGCGCTATGTGGCGTGTCCTCCCAGCCCGCCAGCTGGCCTGATGCGGCGAGCGGGATAAGCGGAGTGAATCGCGTGCGAATGAAAGCGTCCACGTCGTCATTCTTGCTGAACCACACACGCGCCTTAGCGAGTTCGTCTGACGGTGCAGGGGCTGGGCCCTGCAAGGTTGCAAGGTTCGAGGGATGGAACAAGGGGCGCATGTACAAGTTCCAACAGTTTGGAGAGGTAATGAGCATGATAGATGGAGATTTGCACAATGAGTGGAGCATTGCATGGTGAATGAAGCACAACAGGATGAATGGAGCATGGACTCTCCATTCCAGTATGGAAGAATCTTCCCCACACCCTCCCCCCTTAACACCTACCCTCGCACACCAAAATGCCGGCGGTAGGAGCGAGCAGCGCAGCTGCGCGTGCGCTCGCTTGCTCTACTTGCATCATATATGTAACATTCTCAAAAACCACTCACATCCACTTTTTCTAAAATCCCTCCAAACCGCCGCTTACATCATATCCCGGCCGCATGAAGTCTCCAAACCAGAACGCGAGAATCTCCCCCACCCCCTCGTCCGCCCCGACCGCACTCGCAGCAGCGCTGCTGCTCCCGCTGGCATCACCTCCCACCGTGGCCATTGTTACAATGCCACGTGTCACTTTGGCGTTGCTTCCTGTGCAAGAATTGGCCACTTTCTTGAGCAGCGCAAAGTTAATGACGCGGTTGAATGACCAGCCCTTCAAGCCGCGCTCCGAGCGATTGTATACCGACTTCTCTTCGGCGTGGACCGGAGAAGACGGTGAGTAAGGAGCAGCCAGAAAAGCCGGCGTTCTTATCGGAGCGGCATAAGTTGCGCTCCTGTCTGGCCTGGTAGTCACAAGAGCGGTAATCCTCGGTGCGCCGACGCGTGGAATCACGGCGGAAGCCAGGAACGACCGTTCAGCGGCTGATGTCAAACACAAGACGCGCCTAGTGAGGGACATAGGAATGGCGGCTTGTTACAAGGCACGCAGCGATTGCAGGTACTAGCTTTCTTCGAGTAACAGTTTCCTATGGCATGCACCAATCGATGACACTGGCTTTTCTGTGCGTGAACCAAGGTTGTGCGGGTTAGTAAAATGCGCATGCCGTCCGTCGATCGCATCACCTCTCTCATTCCCACACAGTCGGAGGAAACCAAAAGGCAGTTACGGGGATTTCTCGAAGGTAGCCGAAGGAACGAGGTAATTATTGTGCGTCTGCCCCTGTCGTCAGCACGTTTCGGGAGATACAACAGGTCTCACTTGCAATAGTGTTGCTGTTAAAAAAATCAAGGGGTGAGAATTGTCGAAGTTGAAATACGGACATGTAAATTTAAGATATATTTCGGCATATTGTGCTTGTAACGAAGCGCGGCAATCGAGGTTATCGCACCGCGCCGCAGCTAAGTGCAATTTGGCTCGGGGTGTTTTGCCACATCACCGTGGCGATACCTCGTCATCCGTTTGACCACGTCAATTCGCGAAAGGTTGCCGAATTCGCCGACCACTCTTTCCTGAAATGACTTGCTTCTCACCTCTCGTTTTCACTTGTGCATTCGCAGTTCTTCGTGAGAGGTGCAGACTACCACCAGCAGCTTCTAACACACAGAACCAGCACCACCAATTTGCGGCCAATTCATTCATCCAGATAGCTACTGCTTGCTGCTTGAGTACAAGTTTCTGACGGTCTCGCGAGTAGTCTTTAGACCGTCGTTCAATAGCTCGTGGCGTGGCAGAACGCTCCGTTTCCATCGCAGGGACTTGAATTGTGGATGGGCTTTCTGACGACTCTGCGTGCGCTCGTCCGTCCCTTTTCGTAAAAGCGGACGCGCATACATTCTTTAGGACGCATTAGGAGGGACACCTTGAGGAGTAAATACGATTTTTCGCCAGCGCTCGCAAGCCGCCGATTCTCTCCCGCGTACGAAGCGGATTACGTGCGTCTTTCGATTGCCGCCATGGCTGTCATCGCGCGCTGCGCGATTCGCGCGTCCTCATCAAACCCGTTTTCGTTATCGCAATTCCCAATATTGCATTCGTCGGCAGCAGCGCAAGTTAGCTCCCCGTCCCCGATACAAGCTCTCAGTCAACATCCGCTATTATCACCGAAGCTCACGTCTAATAAAACGATCCATCATCAGCTGTCAGCAGGGAGAATTTCCATCAGGCGGCGGAGAACTCCGGCCCATCCTAGCTCCGAAACCTCGCGGAAAGCTTCCTCGTCCCGTCCTACTGGTTCGTCTCATGCCATCGTGCCATGCCATCATCTCGAGCAGTTGATTTAGGCTCTAGCTCCCGCTCTGATGCCCCAACCCATGTCCCGTGTCTCGCGGCTCACTTCGCGTCACACCCTCGTCTACTGCTTTTTATCTCACACATTCCAGTCTCGATTCCCACATCACCCCCTTCTCTCCCCCGGTTCTTCTCTCCATTCTCAGCGGCGCTCTTTACCCAGAGAATCGACGATCCTGAGTTCAGCCTGCTTCCCATCGCACGGCCAGAATTGCACCAGCTGGGCGAGTGCTTCGCGTGCGCCCCGCCCACCAGCGCGCGTCGCCAGCCGCTCAAAGGCATCATCACATTCTTTGGAGGCGCCTTCCTGGGAGCTTCGCCAGACGTTTTCTACAGGTGTGGTTTGGTCTGGTGTGGTGTGGTGTGGTGTGGTCGGTTCGGTTGGGTCGGGTCGGGTCGGGTCGGGTCGGGTCGGGTCGGGTCGGGTCTGGTCCGGTCCGGTGCAGTATGGTCTCGTCTGGTCGCGTCTGGTTATGTCTAGTTTGGTCTGGTCCGGGCCAGTCTGGTCTGGTCTGCTTTGCTCTGGTCTGTTCGGCCTCCTGCCCTCCCTCCACTCTACGCCACTCGCTTCCTCCACGTCCTTCAAAGCCCGATGCACACCGTCCTATGAATTTTCCCTGTTCTCCCACTCATCTCCTCTCCCCCCCCTTTAATGCAGCGCATTATTGCCCCCAGGCCTTTCTGGCCCCTTGCTTGCCGCTCCTCTTCCGCTCTCTGCCTCCAGCCTTCTTTCCCTTAGTTCCCTTTCCATGCAGTCGCTCCCTCTCCCTTGTTCCGCAGCACTCCAATTGTCTACCTCTTACTCATCCCATGCCCGTTCCTTCTCAGTATCTCTCGTGGTCATCCCTCGTTTTTATCGTCCTTCCCCTTCCATTTTCCTTTCCCCGCCTTCCATTGCAGTTACTTTCTAGACCTTCTTGCCAAGGGCGGCTATCTGGTGGTGGCTGTGCCTAATCCAATCACCTTCGACCACCTGGCAGCAGCTTCCGGCCTGCACGCCCGTGCCACGTCAGCACTCGACCTGCTCCAGCTGCACGGGCTGCCTTCTGCAGGGATCTCTTCTGCTGACGTGGACGGTCTGCCAGTCTACAGCGTAGGACACAGGTATGGTCGATGCTGTAAATCCTCATATTCAACGTGGATTGAATACAGAGGTATGATCCCACAGCATGCTGTAAATCCTCATTGTTCCTCTGCCCCTCCGCCCGTCTGCCCCATGGCCGCTCTACCTCCCACTCTCCAAGAGTCTTGCCGCTGCACATAGTAGGAGCCAGTTTGCCGGGGTCATACCTTCCTTGTCCTTGTCCTTGTCCTTGTCATCCCACTCTATCCATTCTGGCCATCGCCCCCTCACTATCCCCTGACCCTGTGTCGCTCATAGCAACAGTACTCATCACTCTCCTTTCGAGGTTTCTCATCACTCTCGCTTCTCTTTGGACAAGAAAGGGTCTTCTTCTCCTGAAGCATCCCCCACTCATTCTTGTCCCCGTGTGAAAACACTTCTCTCCTCAAGCTCCCCCCACTCATAGTAACAGTACAGTACTCATCACCCTCCTCCGTTTCTTCTCCCAATGACGCCTTTATCTCTTCCTGCTCCGTCATCCAACCCCCCTCCACCCTGTTCAGCAACGGCGCTCTCATGCAGCTGCTGATGGGCAGCCTCTCCACCACCAAGAGAGACCGCCTGCCTGAGGTGAGTGCAGGCAGGTGCAGGCAGGCGAAGGCAGGTGAAGGCAGGTGCAGGGAGGTGAAGGCAGGTGCAGGGAGGTGAAGTGAAAGCAGGTTCAGGCACGAGAAGGCAGGCGAAAGCAGGTGAAGGGAGGTGAAGGGAGGTGAAGGGAGGTGAAGGTCCGTGTCATGTGCACGGGGGGTTGGAGGGGGAGGGAGGGAGAAACGTGGTCGCACGCAGTTGGGATGTAAGTTACTCTCATCAGGTCCCGCTACCCCATTGCAATGGTAAGCGTGTTCAGGCAAACAAAGACCGGATGCCTGAGGTTTGTGCAAGCAGGTGCTGTTTCGTGTCATGTGCATGGGGTCCGGGAAGGGAGAAAGGGCCGCGCAGTTGGGATGTAAGTTACTCCCATCAGGTTCCAAAGGGGAGTGACTGCCACCACCGCTAGCTTCCCCATGCCAGTGGTAAGAATGGTCAGGCCAACCAAAGTGTGGCTGCCTGAGGTGGTTGGATGTGAAGTCTCGTGTCATGTGCATGGGACGGGGAGGAGGGGAACGGGCATCGAGTGAAGTGGACCAAGTACCACCTCCACCATCCTCTCAGATGCTCCTAGTACCACGCCTTGCTCTTCCTGTGCATGACAGTCGGTGGTAGTGAAAAGTGACCAACCTATGCGCTCCTGCATGTCTCTCTCCCCCTCATGTCTCTCTCCCTCCCTCCTGTCTCTCTCCCTCCCTCCTGTCTCTCTCCCCCTCCTGTCTCTCTCCCCCTCCTGTCTCTCCCTCCATCCTTCTTTCTCTTTCCCTCCGTGTCTCCCTCCCCTGCCTACCGTCCTCCCATCCAGGCGAATGTGGTCATAGCATTCAACAACCGCCCAGCGTCCTTCGCAGTGCCGTACTTTGACCAGGTGAGGTGAGGTGAGGTGAGGTGGTCATTGGCCAAGCCGCCAAGCACATGCCTGCGAGTTTCCTGCCAAAAGTCCAACTACATGAAAGCAAATTTTCCCAACATTCAACAACCGCCAGGCTCCAACATTAAAGGCTGTTCATCTCGCAAGCATTTCCCTCAGTTTGCCCCCCTCCTGTCTGCACACTATCAGGTCCTTCTCTTCTCACCCCCCTCCTCATATCAATCTCTTTCCTCACCCCCCTTCAGATGGGGCCAGCAGTGCAGCAGCTAGCTCCAGCTATTGAGGCATTTCCGCTCACTGGCATTGCGCTGAGTGTGGCAGGTAAGCGATCAGTGTGGAAGGTAAGCGATCAGTGTGGCAGGTAAGCGATCAGTGTGGCAGGTAAGCGATCAGTGTGGCAGGTAAGCGATCAGTGTGGCAGGTAAGCGATCAGTGTGGCAGGTAAGCGATCAGTGTGGCAGGTAAGCGATCAATCAGTGCACCCCATACCACCCTGCCTCCGTTGGAGCCCCTGGGCAGAGCAGGAGCTTTTTAATTGTCCACCCCCACCGCGCGGCCCTCCACTGCACCGCACCCCACCACACCCCACCTCACTGTTCCCATCCCACCGTGTACTTCTCTGGAGCCTGTTTGGAGAGCAGGCGTTTGAGGCCCGCAGGTTGCTTCTTCGACTCCCCATCCCATCCCTCTTCACCTCATCCCATCCCACCCCTCTTCACCCCATCCCATCCCACCCCTCTTCAACCATCCCATCCCACCCCACCCTTCCCTGGAGCCCATGCACAGAGCAGGCACTGGAGGCACTGCAGCGCAGCAGCATACCGCTGCCACCCGGTGTGGTGAGGAACGACCTTGACCCTCTCGGCCGCTTCCTTGAACAGATCCCACCCGTTCTCGGACAGGTGCGGTTACCACCTCCACTCGCATGCATCACCAATGCCTCACACACGTGGGGCAGGTATCATTACCACCTCCACTCACATGCACCACAAATTAACTCACCCACATGGTTACCACATGGCCAGGCGAGACAGGTGCTTAGGTGGGACAGATGCGGTTACCACTCTGCCCACACAAGACATGTGTGGTTACCGTAGAATATCTAGGGTTTTCCATACGGCTGTATGGGCAGATGTGAGGTTACCACTTGTGAAAGGTCCGCATTCAAAAGGTGCTGATGTGATTACCAGCCAGGCAGATGGCACTAAGGAGGTGGCAATGTTACAATACGGTGTTGCCTGTCTGCCTGTCCACCTGTTCATCTGTCCTCTTGTTCATATGTCCACTTGTCCATCTGCCCACGTATCCTTCTGTCCACTTGTCCACCTGTCCATGTGTCCACGTGTCCATCTGTCCACGTGTCCATCTGTCCACTTGTCCATCTGTCCACGCGTCCACACGCCACCAGGTGCGGGATGGAGTGTCGGAGTTCACACCACCACCGGCAGAGACCAGGAAGCTTATCGCCTCCTCCTATGCTGTCCCTCGGAACCTCCTGGTGCGTGCCTCTTCCTCCTGGTGCGAGCCTCTTCCTCCCTCGCATATGAGCCCTCTGGGTTGTCCATGCTCTAGTCGATTGAAAAAAAGTTCTCTGTGATATTTTACATCATTATCTCGTTCGTCCCCTATCTCCTTTGTATGTGGACAAAGAGCCTAGCCGGCAAACAGCTGCCCTCGCACATCTTCTCCCTCCCGCAAATCAAGTTCTCGTTGGACACTTAGACGAGACGGACCAGCTGGATCCCATTCTCAGTTGTGTATTTACTCCGTCCGTGTTGACTTTTGAGTCGACTCAAAAGTTCTCGGTGGAGACTTTAGACGAGACAGTTAAGCTGGATCCCATTCTCGCTTGTAAATTTACTCCGTCCGCCCACAACACAACCTGTCCTCCCGCATCTCCTCTTTCTCGTGTCTCCCTCCCCACAGATCAAGTTCTCAGTGGACACGTTAGACGAGACGGACCAGCTGGAGCCCATTCTCACGGGGCGCATGGAGGAGATCGGCGGCTCTGTTTCCACTCTGCTGCTTGAGGGGACTCACGCCACTCCCCTGGCTCCAGTACGATTCTTTATTATTCATCCTGCTTCCTTTTTTTTTTTTCTGCAATGGTGCTCTGATGGTAGAGGGTATCGCTTGTTCCTCCCTTTTTTTTCTTACCGTATGTGTTGCTGCTGTGTATGCAGGATGTGTCGTGGCCAGTTCAAGATGCTTTCTCACCGGTTGATGCTATTGCCCAAGGAGTGAAGTCGAGTGCTTTAGTGGATATTCGAAAGTTGGCCCAAGCGGTTTCGGCTTGGCTAGATGACCTATAAATAATCAATTAATGCCAAAGAGTGAAGCCTTTGTTAGAATCTAGTAGATTAGATTGGATTGACTAGATAAGGGTTTGGTACAAATATGAAACCCTCATGGAGTTGTACCCCATATTGGCTACCCCACTACCGCCTACACATATATGACATGCATATAATTTGACACACCCCTATAGGCAAAGTGGGGGAGAGCAAGGGGTCACCAGACTAGTCAAGAGAAGCAAAACAAGTCCAGGGTGGATCACAACGTCACCACACACATTGAGCACAAGCAAATGGCCACAAGGTCAGCTCAAATACAGAGGTATATATGCAACAACAAAAGCACAGTGATCTCTACCTACCAGGAGCACGCATGCCGGTATATATTGTCAGAACATTATAGCTTATGCTGTTGTGTAGGCTATAGTGGGGTATCCCATACGGGGTACAACCCAATCAGGGTTTCCTATATGTACTCACTTCATTCATAGTTCATTCATTCTCGTTTCATTTTTCTCATGGTATCGAGCAGGTTCCATCGTGGGAATTGTTCCTAGGGCCCACTGTCTTTTTTTCCTGCCCGGAGCGCACTCTGCACCTGCCTGAGTCGCGCTCCCCTCTCTCTCGGCCCCTAGTGGCCCCTTTAGCCGCCCGTCACGGCCCCTAGACGCCCATGTGGAGAATAGAGCGAGAATGAATGAACTATGAGAGAAGTGAGTACAAATAGCAAAACCCTAATTGGGTTGTACCCCCTATGGTATACCCCACTGTAGCCTACACAACAGCATAAGCTACATATATGTTCTGACACACCCCCATAGGCAAAGTGGGGGAGAACAATGGGTCACAAGACCAGTCAAGCAAAGCAAAGCAAAGCTCAGGGTGGATCACAAAGTCACCACACAGTCCGAGCACAAGAGCAAGGCCACAAGGCCAGTTCACATGCAGGAGTACAAACACATATATATATATAAAGCTAGACAAGCAAGAGCAGGTATATATATGTGACAGTACAAGTAAAGTCAAGAGGAGAGCAAGTGAGGCAAGACACGCACAAGACCCAGCTGGGTGCAGAAGTGCTGATGGTCACAAGGCGCGAGTGCCTTGGTGAACACATCAGCAGTGTTGGCCTCAGAGGCCACGTACGCAAGCCGCAACTGTCCACGCTGCTGTAGCTCACGAGCAAGGAAGTAGCGAAGAGCAATGTGCTTCGTTCTGTGCTCCAGACGCTGCTCTCGACACAAGGCCAGCATGGCCTTGTTGTCTACGTACAGCACTGGAGGAGAACGAGGCGGCTCTCCAAGGTCAGTCAGCAGGTAGGTGAGCCAGCGAAGCTCCTGTGCAGCCATGGCCCCTGCGTAGATCTCAGCCTCACAACTCAAGCTGAGAACCGAAGACGAGCGAGTAGCCCGCCACGAGACAGAGCCGGAGCCAAGGCTGAAGGTGTAACCCTGTGACGACCGCTGCGTAGCCTGGTCGTCAGCCCAAGAAGCGTCCGCGTGACCTGTAAGTACCACTGGACTCCGCCCTCCAAGCGGCGCGCGGGCGGCTAGGGGCCTGAACGGGCGACGCGCGAGCGGCTAGGGGCCGGGACGGGCGGCGCGCGGGCGGCTGAGGGCCGGGACGGGCGGCGCGCGGGCGGCTAGGGGCCTGAACGGGCGGCGCGCGAGCGGCTAGGGGCCGGGACGGGCGGCGCGCGGGCGGCTAGGGGCCTGAACGGGCGGCGCGCGAGCGGCTAGGGGCCGGGACGGGCGGCGCGCGGGCGGCTAGGGGCCTGAACGAGCGGCGCGCGAGCGGCTAGGGGCCGGAACGGGCGGCGCGCGAGCGGCTAGGGGCCGGGACGGGCGGCGCGCGGGCGGCTAAGGGCCGTGACGGGCGGCGCGCGGGCGGCTAGGGGCCTGAACGGGCGGCGCGCGGGCGGCTAGGGGCCGGGACAGGCGGCGCACGGGCGGCTAGGGGCCTGCAGGGCAGGCCGAAAGAGTGAGAGCGAGGGCCCGGAGCGCGCTCCGGGCAGAAAAAAAAGTTTAAAAGTGGTGGGCCCTAAGCACAGTTCCCACGGGGGAACCTGCTCGATACCATGTGGAGAATAGAGCGAGAATGAATGAACTATGAGAGAAGTGAGTACAAATAGCAAAACCCTAATTGGGTTGTACCCCCTATGGTATACCCCACTGTAGCCTACACAACAGCATAAGCTACATATATGTTCTGACAGCCCGCGCGCCGCCCTTAGACGCCCGCGCGTCGCCCGTCCCGGCCCCTAGACGCTCGCGCGCCGCCCGTCCCGGCCCCTAGACGCCCGCGCGCCGCCCGTCCCGGCCCCTAGACGCTCGCGCGCCGCCCGTCCCGGCCCCTAGACGCCCGCACGCCGCCCTTAGTCGCCCGCGCGCCGCCCGTCCCGGCCCCTAGACACCCGCGCACCGCCCGTCCCGGCCCCACGCCGCCGTCGCGCCGCCCTTAGACGCCCGTGCGCCGCCCGTCCCGGCCCCACGCCGCCTGTGCGCCGCCCATCTCGGCCGCGCGCCGCTGCCACGGCCCGTCGACGCCAGTGCGCCGCCCGTCCCGGCCCCACGCCGCCCGTGCGCCGCCCGTCCCGGCCGCGCACAGCCGTCCCGGCCCCTCACCGCCCGTGCGCCGCCCGTCCCGGCCCTGCGCCACCGTCCCGGCCCTCCCCCAAGCCGCCCGTGCGCCAGCCGTCCCGGCCGCGCGCCGCTGTCCCGGCCCCACGCCGCCCGTGCGCCACCCGTCCCAGCCGTGCACCGCCGTCCCGGCCCCACGCCGCCCGTGCGCCGCCGTCCCGGCCCCACGCCGCCCGTGCGCCACCCGTCCCGGCCGCACGCCACCGTCCCGGCCCCACGCCGCCCGTACGCCGCTGTGACACCTGAGCCGGCCGAGCCGCCCGAGCCACCTGCGCCACCCGAGCCGCCCGAGCCGCCTGTGCCGCTGAGGAGCCAAGCCGCCCGAGCCGCCTGTGCCGCTGAGTGCCCGAGCCGCCCCAGCCGCCCGAGCCGCCCGAGCCGCCCGAGCCGCCCGAGCCGCCTGCGCCGCCCGAGCCGCCCGAGTCACCTGAGGAGCCGAGCCGCTGGTCCCGCGGAGCTACTGTTGCTGCTGGGCCGGCCGAGCAGCAGTGTTGCCGTGTTGCTGTGCTGCTGAGCTGCCCGACCCGCCCTGTCTGGTGAGACCGTCGACTGCTGTCATGGCTACCCCTAGTGTCCTAGCTTTTGACGCCAAGGGTCGCGCCATTGACTTTGAGGTCTGGGTCGACGACCTGCAGCTGTTCTTACAGTGCGATAGGGCAGACGGTCTTTCTCTCTTTGACCTCACCTCTGGCGCCGTCCCTGCCCCTGCTGCTGATGGTGACCCCACTGTTCGCTCCCAGTGGGCCACACGCGACGCTCTTGCTGTGTGTCGTCACCTGCCTACCGCTGAGCGCGCGCACTTTAGTCAGTACAAGAGTGCTCAGACCTTGCACGACGCTGTAGTTGCGCGCTACTCCTCCCCTCCCACTGCTGCACTGAGCCGCCTCATGCTACCCTTCCTCTTCCCTGACCTTGCTGCCTTTCCCACAGTCGCTGACCTCATTACGCACCTCCGCACTGATGACACTCGCTACCGCGCTGTGCTTCCTGCTGACTTCTGCGCCAAGAACCCCCCCCCCATGTACATCACTCTCTACTTCATAGTCACTCGTCTCCCTGACTCCCTTCGTGTAGTCAGGGACCACTTCCTCTCAGTTTGTCCCACCACTCTCACTGTAGACCTCCTCGAGAAGTCCCTCCTAGCGGCCGAGAAGAGCATAGTCGCTGTAGGGGCCTCTCATGGTGACCCTCGCACCCCCATCTTTGAGGGGTGTTCTCCTTCCCCCCTTTTGCCCTCTATCGCCTCTGCCGCTGCGGCCGACCTCGTTGGTCTTGAGTCGGTCGGTGCGGCGTCTGCCCCTAGCGGGAGACGCCGCCCTGGCAAGGGCAAGGGGAGCAAGGGCGCGGGTGGAGCTAGCGGGGGCGGTGGAGGTGGAGGTGGAGGCGGCGGAGGGAGTGGGGGTGGCGGTGGAGGTGGTGGCGGGGGTGGAGGTGCTAGTGGCTGCAGTGGAGGCGGAGGCGGCGGCGTTACGGGCGGGGGCGGCGGTGGTGGCGGAGGTGGAGGCGACGGATGTGGAGGTGGTGGAGGTGGTCGGAGTGGCGCTTCGCAGCGGAGAAGCACTGGGGGTGGTCAGCGCCAGCAGCAGCAGCAGCAGCAGCGTTCTCGCGACGTCCCCACCCCTCAGCAACTCAGTGAGTGGTACACGCAGCGTCAGCGTGGTGGGGGTTCTGGTCCCTGCACCTACGTCCTTCGCACCGGCGACCGCGCGGGTGAGCAGTGTGGGGGTGCCCACCCCGCCCAGCGCTGCTTTGGCCGCCTGACGGACGCTTGGCGCCAGCAGTTCCCAGAGGCCACTGAGATCCCCCGCTGGGGAGAGCTGTCTAGGGCTGGTGTAGCTATCTTTGATCTTGACTTTGATGCTATCCTTGCTGCCATGTATGCTGTGACTATTAGTGATGAGGGTGACTGTTACCGGTGTTTCCCGCCCGACCCGGGCATTGGTACTGCTGCTCTAGGTGCTAGTGAGGCTACTGCTCTAGGTGCCAGTGCGTCTGTGCTCTCAGGTACTGGTGAGTCTGCGCTCTCAGGTACTAGTGAGTCTGCGCTCTCAGGTACTACGTCGGCTTCGGCCTCCCTCACCTTCACCCTTGACTCTGGGGCGTCTCGCTCCTTCTTTCGGGACCACACCACACTCACGCCGCTTAGTCGGCCGGTTGCGGTGTCCCTGGCTGATCCCTCTGGGGGTCCTGTCCTGTCTCTCTTCTCCACAGTCCTCCCGTGTCCGGCGGCTCCCTCTGGCACCCTGTCTGGTCTCTACCTCCCCTCGTTCTCTACGAACCTGGTGAGTGGTGCTGACCTACAGGATGCGGGTGTCCACCAGTTCACTCCTGCTCGTCAGCGGATGACGCACTGCACAGAGGCTAGCACAGGGCGACACCTGGCTACGTTTACCCGTCAGCCGGGGTCGAGCCTGTACACACTGACCACTGCGTCTCCTCCCGTTCCTGCGTCTGGTGGGGTAGCTGCGTCGGTTCAGGTGTTTGCTGCTGCGTCCAGGTCTGGTCCTGAGTCTGCCCCCTGTTCGTGTCGTCTCCTGTCTCACGAGACTCTCCTCTGGCACCACCGCCTTGGTCACCCCTCTCTGCTTCGGCTCAGAGGCATGGCCTCCCGTCTTCTTGTGTCTGGTCTCCCCCGGTCCCTCCCTCCCCTTCCTCAGGGCCCTGGCCCTACCTGTGTACCCTGTGTCGAGGGGCGCCAGCGTGCTGCCCCTCACTCCTCCCAGTTTCCTCCGACAGAGGCTCCGTTGTAGACGCTTCACATGGACGTGTGGGGCCCTGCCCGCGTCCGTGGACTCGGTCACGAGCGCTACTTCCTGTTGGTGGTTGACGACTACTCGCGTTACACCACAGTCTTCCCCTTGCGCAGCAAGGGTGATGTCACTGAGGTGCTGATCGACTGGATCCGCGCAGCTCGTCTCCAGCTCAGGCAGAGCTTTGGCTCGGACTTTCCTGTGTTGCGTCTGCACTCGGACAGAGGCGAAGAGTTCTCCTCTGGCCTTCTGCGTGCCTTCTGTCGTGCGCGAGGCATCCGTCAGACCTTCACGCTTCCGGACTCACCGCAGCAAAATGGGATTGCAGAGCGCCGCATTGGCATGGTCATGGACGTCGCTCGTACGTCTATGATGCATGCGGCTGCCCCCCATTTTCTGTGGCCGTTTGCGGTCAGGTACGCGGCGCATCAGATCAACCTCCACCCCAGGTTCTCCAGGCCGGAGACCTCCCCAGCCCTGGTGTGGACGGGGAAGGTTGGCGATGCGTCGGCGTTCCGGGTCTGGGGGTCTCGGGCGTTTGTCCGCGACTTGTCTGCGGACAAGCTGTCCCCTCGTGCTGCTCCTTGCGTCTTCCTGGTTTTTCCCCCTGACGCGCCAGGGTGGCAATTCTACCACCCTACCTCTCGCCGTGTTCTGTCCTCCCAGGACGTCACGTTTGACGAGTCGGTCCCCTACTACCGCCTCTTCCCCTATCGCACTCCGTCCCTTCCCCCGCCACCGCTCTTCCTTGTGCCAGGTCCCCCCCGGGTAGACCAACTCCCCCCCCAGGGTCCTGCCCCTTCAAGTGTGTACCAGGTAGACGCAGTCGAGCCTGTCGAGGTTGCTGGTGACTCTGGTGCTGCTGAGGGTGCAGAGCCTGGGGGTGCTGAGCCTGGGGGTGCTAAGCCTGAGGGTGCTACTACTGGGGGTGCTGAGCCTGGGGGTGCTGAGCCTGGGGGTGCTACGCTTGGGGGTGCTGAGCCTGGGGGTGCTGAGCCTGGGGGTGCTATGCCTGGGGGTGCTGAGCCTGGGGGTGCTACGACTGGGGGTGCTGAGCCTGGGGGTGCTACGCGTGGGGGTGCTGAGCCTGGGGGTGCTACGCCTGGGGGTGCGGAGCCTGAGGGAGTTGGGCCTGCTCGTGTCGCGTCTGGCGGTACTGTGCCTGGAGGTTCTCAGGGTGCGTCGTTTCGGCGGGAGCCACTCTCTCCACAGGAGCTGCGCGAGTGGTTTTCCCGGCACTAGAGGCGTGCTGCTGGAGCTGGAGGTTATTCGGCTACTGAGGGTGCTGGTGTCGCGGGTCCCGGAGGTGCTCGTACTGGGAGTACTAGAGCTGCTGGGCCTGCGGGTACGACTGGAGCTGGAGCTACTGAGGGTGTTGGCGCTGAGGCTACTGCTTGTGATCCTGCTGGGGGTGCTACTGGTGCTGCTGGAGGTCCTGGAGCTACTGGAGCTGCTGGGGGTCCTGAAGGTGGAGGTGCTGCTGGCGCTGGTGCTGCCACTGGGGGTACTGGTGCTGTCCCTGCTGTGTCTGGAGTCGCTGTGCGGCCTCGACCGTACTTTGTTCCGCTCCTTCAGCAGGTTCTTGGTCTCCGCCTTCTACTGGTCCTCCTCCTCCCTTAGAGTGTCCACAGCCTGTCCCGTCACAGTTACAGTTACAGCCTGCCTCCCCTCTGCCTGCTCCTTCTCCCTACACTGGTCCTACTGGAGGTCTTGCTGAGCGTCGTGAGCCTGCGTCTCACCCTGCGTTGCCTGTCCGTCCTCCTCGCACTAGTGGTCGTGGTTCGCGTCCGCGTCCTCCTCCTGTCCCTAGCACGCACCGGATGTCTCTGCGTCCGTCCATTGCTCCTCTGCGTGCCCCTTTGCCTTCTCCTCCTGAGTCCTCTCTTCCTGCTCTTCCCGACCCGGAGTCGGACTCTCTTCGTGCTGCCGGTCCCACTGTCACGCGTCTCCTTGCTACTGTTGTCACTGACCCTTCCTTTGAGTCCACTGCTGCGTCTGCCCTAGTTGCTGAGCTCGTCGACTTTGCCGCTCGCTGTCGCCTAGAATACGCTGCTAGTCTTGTCGCTGAGTCTGAGTCTGTCTGTCCTCCGTCCGTCGGGGGTGAGTGTGCCCTTGGCACGGACGTCCTTGAGGACAGGCAGGAGGAGTTCCAGTGTCTGGCTGCTGCTTCACCTCATCTCGGGTCCGTACTGCTTACCCCTGAGCTAGACCCGGATGCACTTGACATCCCGACTCCGCGCTCTTACGCGGAGGCGATAGAGGGTCCCTACTCCTCTCAGTGGCAAGCAGCTATGGACACAGAGATGGCTTCGTGGAAGTCCACATGCACCTACGTTGACGTTGTTCCCCCGCCTGGGGCGAACATCGTCAGTGGCATGTGGAATTTCAGGGTGAAGCGGCCGCCGGGTTCTCCGCCTCTCTTCAAGGCGCGCTACGTGGCTCGTGGCTTCAGTCAGCGGCAGGGAGTTGACTACTTTCAGACCTTCTCCCCTACCCCGAAGATGACCACTCTTCGGGTACGGCTGCACATAGCCGCTCACCGTGACTACGAGCTTCACTCTCTTGACTTCAGCACTGCTTTCTTGCAGGGCAGCCTGCACGAGGAGATCTGGCTGCGCCACCCACCTGGCTTCACTGGGACTTTCCCTCCTGGCACCCAGTGGAGCCTCCGGTGGCCAGTCTACGGTCTCCGCCAGGCACCTCATGAGTGGCACGACACACTGAGGACTACACTACCGGCTCTTGGGTTTGCTCCTTCTACTGCCGACCCGTCACTGTTTCTGCGCACTGACACTTCTTTGCCGCCGTTCTACATCCTCGTGTACGTTGACGACTTGGTCTTTGCCACATCTGACACTGCTGGATTCGCCTACGTGAAGTCCGAGCTGCAGAAGAGACACACGTGCACAGACCTAGGTGAACTGCGCAGCTACCTTGGCTTGCAGATCACCCGGGACAGAGCACGCCGCACCATTACCTTGACTCAGTCACACATGGTGCAGCAGGTCCTTCAGCGCTTCGGCTTCACGTACTCCTCGCCTCAGGCCACTCCTCTGCCTACTCGCCACTCGCTCTCAGCTCTGCCTTTGGATGAGTTTGTAGAGTCGAGTGGCCCGTACCCAGAGCTTGTTGGCTGCCTCATGTACCTGATGACCTGCACACGACCTGACCTTGCATACCCTCTTAGCATTCTCGCACGCTATGTTGCTCCTGGGAGACACAGACCGGAGCACATGGCTGCAGCGAAGAGGGTGTTGCGCTACTTGTGCAGTACGTCGGGCATGGGGCTTGTGCTTGGAGGGCGGAGTCCAGTGGTCCTCACTGGGCACGCAGACGCTTCTTGGGCTGACGACCAGGCTATGCAGCGTTCGTCACAGGGTTACACCTTCAGCCTTGGTTCCGGCTCTGTTTCGTGGCGGGCTACCCGCTCGTCTTCTGTTCTCGGCTCCGGTTGTGAGGCTGAGATCTACGCAGGAACCATGGCTGCACAGGAGCTTCGCTGGCTCACCTACCTGCTGACTGACCTCGGAGAGCCGCCTCGTTCTCCTCGAGTGCTGTATGTAGACAACAAGGCCATGCTGGCCTTGTTTCGAGAGCAGAGACTGGAGCACAGAACAAAGCGCATTGCTCTCCGCTACTTCCTTGCTCGTGAGCTACAGCAGCGTGTTCAGCTGCGGCTTGCGTACGTGGCCTCTGAGGCCAACACTGCTGATATCTTCACCAAGGCACTTGCGCCTTGTGATCATCAGCGCTTCTGTACTCAGCTGGGTCTTGTGCCTGCCTTGCCTCACTTGCTTACCTCTTGACCTTGCTTGTACTGTTACATATATATATGCACCTGCTCTTGCTTGTCTAGCCTTTTATATATATGTACTCCTGCATGTGAACTGGCCTTGTGGCCTTGAACTTGTGCTCGGAATGTGTGGTGACTTTGTGATCCACCCTGAGCTTGCTGTGCTTTGCTTTGCTTGACTAGTCTTGTGACCCCTTGTTCTCCCCCACTTTGCCTATGGGGGTGTGTCAGAACTTTATAGCTTATACATTTGTGTAGGCTGTAGTGGGGTAGCCCATAAGGGGTACAACCCAATTAGGGTTAGTACTTGTACCCAACTGTTTCATAGTTCAATCATTCTCGTTCTTAATTTCCACACGAACTAGCGGAGCTGCAGGGCAACAATAGTGCGACATCCACGATGGCGAAAAAAGGAGGACATGATGGCACGAACTTAAAACGCCACGATCGGGTGGCAACAGGGGAAATCGCCGAGACAAATGGAGGCTCCGCGAAACAAGACTGCACCGACCGGGAAACTCCATCCGAACACCCCCGAGAGTAAGAATATTCCCTCTCCAGGTTTTCAAGCCTTTAGAAAATTTAGGGGAGATTTCAAGGCCAAGAAAAAGCCTTTAAACATTATTCAGGTACTTGAGAAGTTGGGCAAACCACTCTGGAGCATTAAAAAGGGTCGTGCGTTCCAAGGAGTTCATATTCTCTCCCTGCGGCATAGTGTTAAGGCTCCCCATTGTCCATAGGAGAAGCCTACACAGCTGCAAAGGCTTAAGGAAAGGTTCCAGGCCAAGATGAAGCTGAATCGGCCTCGGATAAATCCTTCTAACCCAACTAAGTTGAAAATTGATACGGAGTCAGCAGCTTCGAGCGCAGGACCGAGGGATGATCTATTCGACGTACCCTACGATCCTATAACCGAGACCATCTACGGTTACTCGGAGCAGCAACAACCACTACTACTCGAGGTGATCTGCAACGGGCGTCGCCTCCAGGCACTGGTGGACAGCGGTGCGTCTCACTCGGTGTGTGACCACGGGACATTGGAAAAAATTGGAGAATCTTCGGAGGAGACCAAGTTTATGGTAACGATGGTGGACGGTACGAAACTTCCCATCCACAGCGAAGCATCACTACAGCTGCACATAGGGGCGCTGAGGTGGAAGCCGACGTTGCCGATCACGAACATCAAGGGATCAGATTTCATCTTGGGGCAAGATTTCTTGAAGCGGTTCAACCCCGAGATCGACTGGGTCAACAGGAAGGCGTGCATCTACAACAACGGGAAAAGAGTGGAGCTGCAAAGGTGGACGGATACAGGGAACGTTCCTGAAATGACACTGGCACGGTTTGAACGGACGGTGAACGAGAGTAACATAAGTTACTTAGCACTGGTTATGGCAGCAGCAGAGGAGGAGAAGCCGAGTTCGGAGCTACCTGTAGCAGTGAAGGTCTTGGAGCAGTACAAGGATATAATGCCCGACGACCTACCCGCAGGCGTACCTCCAGCACGCAACCACGAGCACGAGATTGTGGAGGAACCAGGTGCGAAACCCGACTCACGTGCACCATACCGACTGAGTCCGACCGAACTGACAGACATGAAGAAATAGATAGAGTATCTACTAGACAGACAACTGATCCGCCCATCCACCTCTCCCTACTGTGCACCAGTCCTCTTCACTCCAAAACCAGACGGCAGTTTACGGATGTGCATCGACTACCGCGCACTGAACAAACAGACAGCCAAAAAAAAATATCACATACCGCGCATAGACGATCTTCTAGACCAACTGTGTGGTGCAACAGTCTTTTCGAAGCTAGACCTACGGTCGGGTTACAGGTAGATCAAGATGGCGAACAACTGGATCCACGAGACAGCGTTCCGTACCAGATACGGCTCCTACGAATACTTGGTGATGCCGTTCGGACTCTGCAACGCACCAGCGACATTCCAGGCGGAGATGAATCACATCTTACGGCCCCTGTTGGACGAATGCGTGGTGGTGTACCTGGACGACATTCTCATCTACTCCAAGAATATGAAGGAGCACGTGGAGC
Organism: Closterium sp. NIES-65; assembly: GCA_948144175.1. NCBI lineage: Eukaryota > Viridiplantae > Streptophyta > Zygnematophyceae > Desmidiales > Closteriaceae > Closterium > Closterium sp. NIES-65. Next base: position 1,248,394 of record CANXME010002047.1, read on the forward strand.
ATCTGTGGAAGGTGTTCGAGATCCTGCGGAAAAACAAGTTCTACGTGAAGTTGTCAAAGAGCGACTTTGCACTGAAGAAGGTGCAGTTTCTCGGGCACATGGTGAGTGCCGAGGGCGTACACGTGGACCCGCGGAAGATCGAAGCCGTTAAGAAATGGAAAGTTCCGGAGAACGTGAAGGAGTTGCAGCAGTTCCTAGGCTTCGCAAACTACTACAACAGGTTTGTGCCACAGTACGCTAAGATAGCAGCACCACTGACCGACCTACTGAAAAAGGATACGCCCTACAAATGGGATATGCCTCATCAGCAAGCCATGGAGCAGCTACAGACAGCACTGACTACAGCGCCAGTACTCATCCTACCAGATCCAGACAAGGACTACGTGGTGGAAGCAGACGCTAGTGACCAAGCAGTCGGAGCAGTACTGATGCAGGATCACGGACGCGGTTTAAAGCCTATCGCCTACCTCAGTAAGAAGCTACACGGAGCAGAACTAAACTACCCCATTCACGACAAGGAAGCCTTAGCGATAGTCGTCGCCTTCAAGGCATGGAGGTGTTACCTAGAGGGAGCCAAGACCACAGTCTATACTGACCACTGCAGCCTCAAATACCTGAAGTCGCAGCCTACGCTCTCACGACGACAGGTGCGGTGGGTGGATTTCTTGGAGACCCACTTCCACTACGACATCATCTGCAAGCCCGGGCTACACAACAAAGCAGACGCGTTGAGCCGCCCAGGTCATGTAGCAGGCATCCAACTCGACGGGATGAACCCTCTGCTCAAGGGTCTATTCCAACATGGGTACTCCGTGGACGGCGAGATCGCAACGGCAGAGAAACAGAAGTTGTTACAGTGGGAGAAAGACCTAGCGGTAAGGAATGGTTCAGGAAAGATTTGGGTACCGAATAACGCACCGCTACTGGCAGATCCTCTTGAAGGAGTTTCACGACGTACCATACGCGGGACATTTTGGGAGCAACAAGACGTTAGCGGGAATAGCAAAGTATTACTACTGGCCTCGGATGGCAGCAGACGTGCAGCAGTTCGTCACCTCCTGCGACACGTGCGAGCGGATGAAGAGCAGCAAACAGAAAAAAGCAGGGTTACTTCAGCCTCTACCTTGATCCTAGATCCTCACAGTGCTGGTGAGGCTGCTGCCTTAGGTGCGAGCAAGTCTGCTCTCTCAAGTACTGCGCTTGCTGAGGCCTTGCACACCATAGCAAGCTGAAAGGGGCTGCCGGACACGGGAAGTGTGGTGGAGGCAAGTGCTACGACTTGGCCCCCAGAGGGGTCAGCCAGATTGACCAGGGCAGGTGTAGTGAGAGGTGTGACTGTGGTGCAGTCACGGAAGAAGCAGCGAGTGCTCCAGTCAGTGGTCCTGACACAAGGCAATGCAGCCTTGTTGTGGACGTACAGAACTGGAGGAGAACGAGGCCTCTCTCGCAAGTCGGTCAGCAGGTAGGTGAGCCAACGTAACTCCTGTGCAGCCATGGCTTTGGCGTAGATTTCCGCCTCACACCTGGAGCTTAGAACAGAAGAAGATCGAGTAGACCGCCAAGAAACAGAGCCAGAGCCAAGGTTGAACGTGTAACCTTGTGACGACCGCTGCGTAGCCAGGTCGTCAACCCAAGAAGCGTCTGAGCGCCAAATGAGGACAACTGAACTCCGCCCTCCAAGCACGAGCCCTATGCCCGACGTATCGCACAAGTAGCGCATCACCCTCTTAGCGGCCTTCCAGTGCTCTGGTCGGTGTCTCCCGGGCGCAACGTAGTGTGCCAGGATGCTAAGAGGGTAAGTAAGGTCAAGTCGAGTGCAGGTCATCAGGTACCTGAGGCAGCCCACAAGCGCCGGATACGGGCCACTTGGCTCTACGGACTCATCCAAAGGTAGAGTTGAGAGAGAGTGACCGGTAAGCAGAGGAGTGGACTGTGGGGAGGATAACTGGAAGTCGAAGCGCTGAAGGACCTGCTGCACCATGTGTGACTGAGTCAGTGTGATGGTGTGCCGTGCTCTGTCCCAGGGTGATCTGCAGGCCAAGGTAGCTGCGCAGCTCACCTAGGTCTGTGCACGTTTGTCTCTTATACAACTCCGACTTCACAAGGGCGAGAGCCTCAGTGTCAGTAGTGGCAAAGACCAAGTCGTCGACGTACACGAGGATGTAGAATGGCGTCAGTGAAGTGTCTGTGCGCAGAAACAGCGACGGGTCAGCATTGGAAGGTGCAAACCCAAGAGCCGCAAGTGTAGTCCTCAGTGTGTCGTGCCACTCACGAGGCGCCTGACGAAGGCCGTAGACTGGCCGACAGAGGCTCTACTGGGTACCAGGAGGGAACGACCCAGTGAAGCCAAGCGGGCGGCGTAGCCGGATCTCCTTGTGCAGACTGCCCTTTAAGAACGTTGTGCTGAATTCAAGAGAATGAAGATCGTAGTCACACTGAGCGGCAACGTGCAGCAGCACTCGAAGAGTGGTCATCTTTGGGGTAGGAGAGAAGGTCTTGAAGAAGTCAACACCCTGTCCCTGAGTGAAGCCTCGTGCAACGTAACGAGCCTTGAAGACAGGCGGATAACCCGTCGGCCGCTTCACCCTGAAAATCCACATGCCATCGATTACGTTCGCCCCAGGAGGGGGAACTGCGTCGACGTAAGTTCCTGTGGACTTCCAGGATGCCATCTGTGCGTCCATGGCTGTCTGCCACTGAGAGGGGTACTCACCCGCGATCGCCTCAGTGTAAGAGCGTAGGGTCGGGATGTCTGGAGCATACGGGTCTCCCTCAAGGGCAAGCAGCATGGCCACGAGATGAGGCAAAGCGGCTGCAAGACACTCAAAGTCCTCCTGTCTGTCCTCAAGGATGTCCGTGCCAAGAGCACACTCACCCCCAACGAACGGAGGATAGACAGACCCAGACTCAGCAACAAGACTAGCAGCAAAGTCTAGACGAAAGGCAGCAGCAAAGTCAGCAAGCTCAGAGATTGAGGCAGACGCAGCAGCAGAATCAAACGACGGGTCAGTGATCACTGCTCTAGGCCTAGTGCCTACGTTTCCTCACTTGTTGTAGACTTTGGTTGTACTGTGATCTTTATATATATACCTGCATGTTTACTCTTGCTATGTAGTGATCACTGTATCGTCAGCCCCCGGATAGAAGCGCCCCTGGGGTTGTAATAAAACACGGTTTTTAAGGGGGTGCGCTTATAATTGAGGATTTTTATAATCGTCGGCGTCTATAAAATGACAAATGTGAATTATGTTTCTTTAACATGAAGCTGAAGCTTTTCCAAAAGGGGATTCTATCCACATCCAGAATGTTCCTACTCGTGCATGAAAAATGCGTCAAATGGCCAACAAGGCGTGGCATCATGGCCATCGAAGCCTTGTTGGCCTGGCCAGATTCATTGTACGTAAATCTCGCGCATGCCAGCGCACACGTTGTTTAGTGTAGGACTGCCCAATCAGGGGCGATGGCCGTGCCAACCACGACGTTGTACAACCACGAAATGTTCATATGCAGCAAGATTCCTTGCCACCATGGCTTCGACCCCACCACATCAGCTCCTTTGTGGGAAGATCTTGATAGTTTCCCACCTTTCCCTGCAGAGGAACTCGGGCCGCGAAGTTGGAGGGGTCTCGGACGAGGGCTTCAAACAAGCTTCATTCTCACCGTTCTTTCTAGGTTTCTTGTTTTCTCTCGGCCTGCCTCTGCCATGGCAGGCCTTACAGGCACCCATTTTCTCTTTAACCGCCGAGGTGATGCTGCCAAAACTCCCGATTACACTCAGTGGCAGAGTCGCCCAGCTCCCTTACCTCTTGCTCCTCCTGCGCCTCCTGCTCCTACTGCGCCTCCTGCTCCTCCGGTGCCTCCTACTCCTCCTGCTCCTCCTAACGTCGTCATCAACGGTGTCCCCATTCTGCAGCTTCCCCCTCGTGGCTACTCTGCTTTCGACGCGTACATCTCCGAGCCCGAGCCCGAGCTAGAGCGCAGCGACGAAGATGAAACCGGCCCCGGTCTTTCGCCACGCTGGGGAGACCCGGAAGACTGCCCGCACGACGAATCCGCCACCGGTGCCGAAGACGACGTTGAGTGGTGGGCAGCCGACGGTCTTCCCGATGACTTGCCTGTCCCAAGTTTTCCCCCGCCCAATAAAAAAAGGCCCCACCCCTCCACCCAGAATCGTGATGCCCGCCCCCCGTTTTTTAGGAGCAGGCGCTCAAGGCACAAGCGCCACTCCTATACTTCTCACGAGAAGCTGCACTAGATTTCACAGCTGGAGTCCGGTGCTGTGAGTGTGCGGAAGATGGCACGCGACACTAGCATCTCCCGAAAGTCCCTGGCAGAATGGAAATCGCGGAAGGGTGAGCTGGAGGGCGCGCATGGGGCTCGCAGGCGTCTTCACGGGCGTGGTCGGTCGTCGTGGTACCGCGACATGGAGATCCAGGTCTGCTCACATGTTCTTGCCGCTCGGAAGAAGTGCCTCGCAGTGTCAGTCGGCCGCCTACAGCAGTGGTCGCGAGAGGTGATGAAGAGCCTGCATCCTAAGGTAAAGTGGGCGGGATCTCAAAGGTGGACCGAGCGTTTTCGGCGCCGCTGGAATCTCACTACCCGAGCGAAGACCCGTGTCTGCCAGAAAATATCCTCCGGTGAGTCAGTGTTGTTGTCGTCGCTCTCGATTATCCCTTTTGCCAACCGTTCGATGTTCTAATGTTTTTTTATCGTTTCTGCCTCCCCGTCCCTTCCAGAGTGCGAGGCGCAGGTGCGGAACTTTTGGAAGTTCGTGCGACACACCCGCCGACAGTACGGCATCGACAACCGCTGGATCATTAATGCTGATCAGACCCCGCTCTCATTCGAAATGCCAGCTGAACGCACGGTCGAGGAGGTGGGGGTCCGCTCCGTGCCCATCCGCAGAGGCGGCTATTAAAAGGAACGCGTGACGGTGATGCTCGCCTGCACCGCCAGCGGCAAGAAGCTCAAGCCTTGGGTGGTACAAGACTTTCCTAAAGGGGAATTTCCCCTCCAGTAAGCCGAGCAGCTTGTGCAGTCTCGGTATGATTTGCATGTGTGGTTTTTTTTTTGTAACGGATGCCAATCTTAACGTACTTGGTGGGCTGATGTGCAGATGTCGTGGTCGCCGCACATCCCAACGGTTGGATGGACGCGAACGGCGTCCTCGCGTGGCTCGACGGTACGGTGGGCCCGTACGTCAATCCGAGGTACAAAATTCGGTGGTTCTTGACTCCTACCGCGGGCACCTGACTGATCAAGTGAGGGCAAAATTCGGCGAGCTGCGTATCGTTCCGGCCGTCATACCAGCTGGCTGCACATCGGAGGTGCAGCCCTTGGACGTCGCGGTGAACCGCTCCTTCAAAACAGCTGTGCGACAACATTACCAGGAATGGTTCGAGAGCGAGGGTGTTGACTGCCTGACCGAAAGAGGTGAGATTTAATTTAAGGCCTGATTGTTTTTCAATTGTTCACCCTGTTCTAACTGATGGATCTTTCTATGTGTGGCAGGCAACATCTGCAAGCCACCACCAGAGCTGACGCTCAAGTGGATCTCCAAGGCCTGGAAGGCGGTGCCCAAGGAGTTGATTGGGCGCTCGTTTCTCACATGTGGAATTAGTAACGCCTTGGACGGGTCTCAGGACAGTCTCTGCCTGCAGCACCGGCGGGACGCCGCCAAGGGCGAAGTGGATCTTGACGACGAGATTGCAGCAGATGGATTCTGCTGCAACAACGTAGACGAGCCAGAGTCGGATGGTGAGACCGACCAGGAAGGCACCACCACTGCTGAGGAAGATGCCTAGGTTGTGTAGGTAGAGTAGAAATGTGTAGATATTGAAAATGTCGTAGAGAATGCAGAATATGCGAAAATGTAGTAGAGTATTTTGAGTTTTTGTAGAATAACATTAGGATAGTAATTGCAATAGTCTAAAATAGAAAATGAAACTTATTAAAGGGTGGCGCATATAATGTGTACCGTAATAGGGGTGCGCTTATAATCCGTAAAGCCTCAAGGGTGCGCTTATAATCGAGGAGCGGATATAAGCGCCCTCATCCTTTTATAAGCGACGGCGCTGTGAAAGTTAGAACAAGAAAATGAATGAACTATGAATGAAGTGAGTACAAGTACTAACCCTTGAGAAGACTGAAACGAGAATGAATGAATCATGAATGAAGTGGGTACAAGTACTAACCCTAATTGGGTTGTACCCCCTATAGGATACCCCACTACAGCCTACACAAAAGTATAAGCTATAATGTTCTGACACACCCCCATAGGCAAAGTGGGGGAGAACAAGGGGTCACAAGACCAGTCAAGCAAAGCAAAGCAAAGCAAGCTCAGGGTGGATCACAACGTCACCACACATTCTGAGCACAAGTTCAAGGCCAGAAGGCCAGTTCACATGCAGGAGTACATATATATATAAGGCTAGACAAGCAAGACCAGGTACATATATATATGTGTACAAGCAAGGTCAAGGGGTGAGCAAGTGAGGCAAGACAGGGACAAGACCCAGCTGAGTGCAGAAGCGCTGATGATCACAAGGCGCAAGTGCCTTGGTGAAAACATCAGCAGTGTTGGCCTCAGAGGCCACGTACGCAAGCCGCAACTGACCACGCTGCTGTAGCTCACGGGCAAGGAAGTAGCGAAGAGCAATGTGCTTTGTTCTGTGCTCCAGTCTCTGCTCTCGACACAAGGCCAGCATGGCCTTATTGTCTACGTACAGCACTGGAGGAGAACGAGGCGGCTCTCCAAGGTCGGTCAGCAGGTAGGTGAGCCAGCGAAGCTCCTGGGCAGCCATGGCCCCGGCGTAGATCTCAGCCTCACAACTGGAGCCGAGAACAGAAGACGAGCGAGTAGCCCGCCACGAAACAGAGCCGGAACCAAGGCTGAAGGTGTAACCCTGTGACGACCGCTGCGTAGCCTGGTCGTCAACCCAAGAAGCGTCCGCGTGCCCAGTGAGGACCACTGGACTCCGCCCTCAAGGCACTAGCCCCATGCCCGACGTACTGCACAAGTAGCGCAACACCCTCTTCGCTGCAGCCATGTGCTCTGGTCGGTGTCTCCCAGGAGCAACATAGCGTGCAAGAATGCTAAGAGGGTATGCAAGGTCAGGTCGTGTGCAGGTCATCAGGTACATGAGGCAGCCAACAAGCTCTGGATATGGGCCACTCGACTCTACGGACTCATCCGAAGGCAGAGCTGAGAGTGAGTGGCGAGTAGGCAGAGGAGTGGCCTGAGGCGAGGAGTACGTGAAGCCGAAGCGCTGAAGGACCTGCTGCACCATGTGTGACTGAGTCAGGGTAATGGTGCGGCGTGCTCTGTCCCGGGTGATCTGCAAGCCAAGGTAGCTGCGCAGTTCACCCAGGTCATTGCACGTGTGTCTCTTCTGCAGCTCGGACTTCACGTAGGCGAGTCCAGCAGTGTCAGCTGTGGCAAAGACCAAGTTGTCGACATACACGAGGATGTAGAACGGCGGCAGTGAGGTGTCGGTGCGCAGAAACAGCGACGGGTCGGCAGTAGAAGGAGCAAACCCAAGAGCCGCAAGCGTAGTCCTCAGTGTGTCGTGCCACTCACGTAGCGTCTGGCGGAGACCGTAGACTGGACGTCGGAGACTCCACTGGGTACCAGGAGGGAAAGACCCAGTGAAGCCAGGTGGGCGGCGCAGCCAGATCTCCTCGTGTAGGCTGCCCTGCAAGAAAGTTGTGCTGAAGTCGAGAGAGTGCAGCTCGTAGTCACGGTGAGCAGCAACGTGCAGCAGTACCCGAAGAGTGGTCATCTTCGGGGTGGGGGAGAAGGTCTGAAAGTAGTCAACTCCCTGCCGCTGACTGAAGCCACGAGCCACGTAACTCGCCATGAAGACAGGCGGAGAACCCGGCGGCTGCTTCACCCTGAAGATCCACATGCCACTAACGATGTTCGCCCCAGGAGGGGGGACAGTGTCAACGTAGGTGCCTTTGGACTTCTAGGAAGCCATCTCTGCATCCATAGCTGCCTGCCACTAAGAGGAGTAGGGACCCTCTATCGCCTCCGCGTAAGAGCGCGAAGTCGGGATGTCAAGTGCATCCGGGTCTCCCTCAGGGGTAAGCAGTACGGACACGAGATGAGGTGAAGCAGCTGCCAGACACTGGAACTCCTCCCGCCTGTCCTCAAGGACGTCCGTGCTAAGGGCACACTCACCCCCGACGGACGGAGGACAGACAGACTGAGACTCAGCGACAAGACTAGCAGCGTAGTCTAGGCGACAGCGAGCAGCAAAGTCGACGAGCTCAGCAACTAGGGCAGACGCAGCAGTGGACTCGAAAGAGTGGTCAGTGACGACAGTAGCCAGGAGACGCGTGATAGTAGGACTGGCAGCACGAAGAAAGTCCGACTCCGGGTCGGCAAGAGCAGGAAGAGAGGACTCAGGAGGAGAGGGCAAAGGGGCACGCAGAGGAGTAGTGGATGGACGCAGAGACATCTTGTGCGTGCCAGGGACAGGAGGAGGATGCGGACGCGAACCACGACCACTAGCGCGAGCAGCACGGACAGGCGACGTAGGGCGAGACGCAGGCTCACGACGCTCAGCAAGACCTCCAGTAGGACCAGTGTAGGGAGAAGGAGCAGGCAAAGGGGAGGTAGGCTGCAACTGTAATTGTCACGGGACAGGCTGTGGACACTCTAAGGGAGGAGGAGGACCAGTAGATGGTGGAAGACCAAGAACCTGCTGCATGAGTGGAACGAAGTACGGTCGAGGCCGCGTGGCGACTCTAGAAACAGCAGGGACAGCACCAGTACCCCCAGCAGGAGTACCCGCTCCAGCAGCACCTCCAGCAGCACCAGGAGCACCCCCAGCAGGACCGCCAGTGGTAGTCTCAGCGCCAACACCCGTAGCAGCACCAGCTCCAGTCGAAACTGCAGGCCCAGCAGCTCCAGTACTCCCAGGACGAGCACGTCCTGGACCCGCGACAGCAGCACCCTCAGTAGCCGAAGAACCTCCAGCACCAGCAGCACGGCTCCAGCGCCGGGCAAACCACTCGTGCAGCTCCTGTGGAGAGAGTGGCTCCCGCAGAGACGAAGCACCCGGAGAACCTCCAGGCGGAGCACCTCCAGGCTCAGCACCCCTAGGCCCAGCACCCCCAGGCAAAGCACCCCCTGGCGTAGCACCCCCAGGCACAGCACCCCCATGCTCAGCACCCCTAGGCTCCGCACCCCCAGGCCCAGCACCCCCAGGCTCAGCACCCCTAGGCTCAGCACTAGAGTCACCAGTGACCTCGACAGGCTCGACTGCGTCTACCTGGGACACACCTGAAGGGGCAGGACCCTGAGGGGGGAGGGGGTCTACCTGGGGGGGACATGGTACAAGGAAGAGCGGGGGCGGGGGGAGGGACGGAGTGCGGTAGGGGAAGAGGCGGTAGTAGGGGACCGACTCGTCAAACGTGACGTCCTGGGAGGAACCCAGGCGAGAGGGTGGGTGGTAGAACTGCCACCCAGGCGCGTCAGGGGGGAACCCCAGGAAGACGCAAGGAGCAGCACGAGGGGACAGCTTGTCCGCAGACAAGTCGCGCACAAACGCCCGAGATCCCCAGACCCGGAACGCCGACGCATCGCCAACCTTCCCCGTCCACAGCAAGGCTGGGGAGGTGTTCGGCATGGAGACTCTGGGGTGAAGTATATCTGATGCGCCGCGTACCTCACCGCAAACGGCCACAGAAAATGGGGGGCAGCCGCATGCATCATAGATGTACGAGCAACGTCCATGACCATGCCAATGCGGCGCTCAGCAATCCCATTTTGGTGCGGAGAGTCCGGAAGCGTGAAGGTCTGACGGATGCCTCGTGCGCGACAGTAGGCTCTCAGAAGGCCAGAGGAAAACTCTCCGCCTCTGTCCGAGTGCAGACGCAGAACAGGAAAGTCCGAGCCAAAGCTCTGCCTGAGCTGGAGACGAGCTGCGCGGATCCAGTCGATCAGCACCTCAGTGACATCACCCTTGCTGCGCAAGGGGAAGACTGATGTGTAACGCGAGTAGTCGTCAACAACGAGCAGGAAGAAGCGCTCGTGACCCCGTCCACGGACGCGGGCTGGGCCCCACACGTCCATGTGAAGCGTCTGCAACGGGGCCTCTGTCGGAGGAAACAGGGAGGAGTGAGGGGCAGCACGCTGGCGCCCCTCGACACAGGTAGGGCCAGGGCCGTGAGGAAGGGGAGGGAGGGACCGGGGGGGACCAGAAACAAGAAGACGGGAGGCCATGCCTCTGAGCCGAAGCAGAGAGGGGTGACTAAGGCGGTGGTGCCAGAGGAGAGTCTCGTGAGACAGGAGATGACACGAATAGGGGGCAGACTCAGGACCAGACCTGGACGCTGCAGCAAACACCTGACCCGACGCAGCTACCCTACCAGACTCAGCAACTGGAGGAGACGCAGTGGTCAGTGTGTATAGGCTCGACCCCGGTCAACGAGTAAACGTGGCCAGGTGTCGGCCTGTCCGAGCGTCTGTGCAGTGGGTCACCCGCTGACTCGCAGGAGTGAACTGGTGAACCCCCGCATCCTGCAGGTCAGCACCACTCACCAAGTTTGTAGAGAACGAGGGGAGGTAAAGACCAGACATGGTGCCAGAGGGGGCCGCCGGACACGGGAGGAAAGTGGAGAAGTGAGCAAGGACAGGGCCCCCAGAGGGGTCTGCCAGAGAGACTGCAACTGGCCGACCAAGCGGCGTGAGTGTGGTGCGGTCTCGAAAGAAGGAGCGGGAAGCCCTCGAGTCAAGGGTGAAGGTGTGAGAGGCCGGAGCCGACGCGGTACCTGAGAGAGCCGACTCACCCGCACCTGAGGAAGCAGACTCACTAGCACCTAGAGCAGCAGCCGCACCTGTACCCGGAGCAGAAGACATACTAGCACCCAGAGCAGCAGCCGCACCAGCAGCTAGAGCAGCAGGCTCTATACCCGGGTCAGGCGGTACGCAGAGGTGACCGGCACGGTCAGCACTAGTAGGCAATGCATACATGGCAGTGAGAATAGCATCATAGTCAAGAGCAAATATATCTACCCTCTGCCTAAGCAACTCCACCCAGTCGGGGAGCTCAGCCTCGTCGCCAAACTCGGTACGCCAGGCGTCGCTCAGACGGGCGAAGCAGCGGGACGGTGTGTGACTAGGCGTCCCACAAGGCTGACCAGTTCGAGCACCAGTGCGAATCACGTAAGAGCAGCGAACAGAACTGAGAGACCCTCTACTCTGAGCGTACCACTCACGAAGCTGCTGGGGCGTGAGAGACGCGCGTGGGCGTCGCTGGAGCTGCATCTGGCCGCCGCCAGTAGTAGTAGTAGCAGTAGTAGCGGCGCCACCCCTACAACCCCAACCAGCGTACCACTCACGCAGCTGCTGGGGCGTGAGGGACTCACGCTGACGTCGCTGGGGCTGCATCTGGCTCCTCTAGTACAAGCAGGAGCAGAAGTAGCAGCAGTAAGGCAGGCAGCCAAGCAAGCGGCAGGCAGCGCGCTAGTAAGGCAGGGGCTCACCAGTGGTGGGAAGAGCAGGCTCGACGACTCTGCGACTCAGCGACTCGGCGGCACGGCGGCACTGCAGCAACTGCGGCTCGGCGGCTCGGGCGACTCGGGCGGCTCGGCGGCTCGGGCGACTCGGGTGGCTCGGCGGTACGGCGGTACGGCGGCTCGGCAGCAACTGCAGCTCGGCGGCTCGGCGACCCGGCGGCTCGGGCGGCTGAGGTGGCGCTGCAGCTCGGGCGGCTCGGGTGGCTCGGCACTAGCTCGACGGCGCCGGCGGCTCGGTGGTGACGGCGGGGCCGCTTGGGGACGGCGGCGGGGCCGGGTGGAGCGGCGAAGGGGCCAGCAGAGGCGGCGCCGGGGCCGCAGGGTAGGGGACCGGGCAAGCAGAGGCGGCGCCGGGGCCGGGAAGGGCGGCGTCGGGGCCGGCAGAGGTGGCGCCGGGGCCGGGAAGGGCAGCACCGGGGCCGCAAGGGTAGGCGACGGGGCCAGCAGAGGCGGGGCCGGGTCAGGAAGAGCGGCATCGGGGTCGCCGGGGTAGGCGACGGGGCCAGCCGAGGTGGCGCCGTGGCCGGGAAGGGCGGAGCCGGGGCCGAAGGGGCAGGCGACGGGGCCAGCAGAGGCGGGGCCGGGTCGGGAAGGTCGGCGTCGGGGTCGCCGGGGTAGGCGACGGGACCAGCCGAGGTGGCGCCGGGGCCGGGAAGGGCGGAGCCGGGGCCAGGAAGGGTGGCGCTGAGGCCGCAGGGGTAGGTGACGGGGCCACTAGGGCGGCGGATCGGGGCCGCGAGGGCGGCGCGACGCGGCCGCTAGGGCGGCGCGACGGGGTAGCGGGCCGCGCGCCTTGGGGTGCGCGCAAGAAAGAAAATCGCCACACGCCGTTGAAAATAGGTCGCACGCCACGGGGCGTGCGACAGATCGAGTAGAAGCGGAAGAAGTAGTAGGGCCTTAGGAACAGTTCCCACGAGGGAACCTGCTCGATACCATGAGAAGACTGAAACGAGAATGAATGAATTATGAATGAAGTGGGTACAAGTACTAACCCTAATTGGGTTGTACCCCCTATGGGATACCCCACTACAGCCTACACAAAAGTATAAGCTATAATGTTCTGACAACCCTAATTGGGTTGTAACCCCTATGGGATACCCCACTATAGCCTACACAAAAGCATAAGCTACAATGTTCTGACACACCCCCATAGGCAAAGTGGGGGAGAACACGGGGTCACAAGACCAGTCAAACAAAGCAAAGCAAAGCTCAGGGTGGATCACAAAGTCACCACACATTCCGAGCACAAGTTCAAGGCCACAAGGCCAGTTCACATGCAGGAGTACACACATATATACACATATATATATAAAACGCTAGACAAGCAAGAGGAAGTATATATATATATATATGTACCACTACAAGCAAGGTTAAGAGGTGAGCAAGTGAGTCAAGACAGGCACAATACCCAGCTGCGTGCAGAAGCGCTGATGATCACAAGGCGCAAGTGCCTTGGTGAGGACATCAGCAGTGTTGGCCTCAGAGGCCACGTACGCAAGCCAAAACTGACCACGCTGCTGTAGCTCACGAGCAAGGAAGTAGCGAAGAGCAATGTGCTTTGTTCTGTGCTCCAGTCTCTGCTCTCGACACAAGGCCAGCATGGCCTTGTTGTCTACGTACAGGACTGGAGGAGAACGAGGCGGCTCTCCAAGGTCGGTCAGCAGGTAGGTGAGCCAGCGAAGCTCCTGTGCAGCCATGGCCCCTGCGTAGATCTCAGCCTCACAACTGGAGCCGAGAACAGAAGACGAGCGAGTAGCTCGCCATGAAATAGAGCTGGAACCAAGGCTGAAGGTGTAACCCTGTGACGACCGCTGCGTAGCCTGGTCCTCAGCCCAAGAAGCGACCGCGTGCCCAGTGAGGACCACTGGACTCCGCCCTCCAGGCACTAGCCCCATGCCCGACGTACTGCACAAGTAGCGCAACACCCTCTTCGCTGCAGCCATGTGCTGTGGTCGGTGTCTCCCAGGAGCAACATAGCGTGCAAGAATGCTAAGAGGGTATGCAAGGTCAGGTCGTGTGCAGGTCATCAGGTACATGAGGCAGCCAACAAGCTCTGGATACGGGCCACTCGACTCTACGGACTCATCCGAAGGCAGAGCTGAGAGCGAGTGGCGAGTAGGCAGAGGAGTGGCCTGAGGCGAGGAGTACGTGAAGCCGAAGCGCTGAAGGACCTGCTGCACCATGTGTGACTGAGTCAGGGTAATGGTGCGGCGTGCTCTGTCCCGGGTGATCTGCAAGCCAAGGTAGCTGCGCAGTTCACCCAGTTCTGTGCACGTGTGTCTCTTCTATAGCTTTGACTTCACGTAGGCGAGTTCACTAGTGTCAGCTGTGGCAAAGACCAAGTCGTCGACGTACACGAGGATGTAGAACGGCGGCAGAGAGGTGTCGGTGCGCAAAAACAGCGACGGGTCGGCAGTAGAAGGAGCAAACCCAAGAGCCGCAAGCGTAGTCCTCAGTGTGTCGTGCCACTCACGTGGCGCCTGGCGGAGACCGTAGACTGGACGCCGAAGACTCCACTGGGTACCAGGAGGGAAAGACCCAGTGAAGCCAGGTGGGCGGCGCAGCCAGATCTCCTCGTGCAGGCTGCCCTGCAAGAAAGCAGTGCAGAAGTCGAGAGAGTGCAGCTCGTAGTCACGGTGAGCAGCAACGTGCAGGAGAACCCGAAGAGTGGTCATCTTCGGGGTGGGGGAGAAGGTCTGAAAGTAGTCAACTCCCTGTTGCTGACTGAAGCCACGAGCCACGTAACGCGCCTTGAAGACAGGCGGAGAAACCGGAGGCCGCTTCACCCTGAAGATCCACATGCCACTGACGATGTTCGCCCCAGGAGGGGGGACAGCGTCAACGTAGGTGCCTGTGGACTTCCAGGAAGCCATCTCTGCATCCATAGCTGCCTGCCACTGAGAAGAATAGGGACCCTCTATCGCCTCTGGGTAAGAGCGCGGAGTCGGGATGTCAAGTGCATCCGGGTCTCCCTCAGGGGTAAGCAGTACGGACACAAGATGAGGTGAAGCAGCAGCCAGACACTGGAACTCCTCCTGCCTGTCCTCCGACGTCCGTGCCAAGGGCACACTCACCCCCGACGGACGGAGGACAGACAGACTCAGACTCAGCGACAAGACTAGCAGCGTAGTCTAGACGACAGCGAGCAGCAAAGTCGACGAGCTCAGCAACTAGGGCAGACGCAGCAATGGACTCGAAAGAAGGGTCAGTGACGACAGTAGCCAGGAGACGTGTGACAGTAGGACTGGCAGCACGAAGAGAGTCCGACTCCGGGTCGGCAAAAGCCGGAAGAGAGGACTCAGGAGGAGAAGCTAAAGGGGCACGCAGAGGAGCAGTGGATGGACGCAGAGACATCCTGTGCGTGCCAGGGACAGGAGGAGGACGCTGACGCGAACCACGACCACTAGCGCGAGCAGCACGGACAGGCGACGCAGGGCGAGACGCAGGCGCACGATGCTCAGCAAGACCTCCAGTAGGACCAGAGTAGGGAGAAGGAGCAGGCAAAGGGGAGGTAGGCTGCAACTGGAACTGTGACGGGACAGGCTGTGGACACTCTAAAGAGGGAGGAGGACCAAGAACCTGCTGCAGGAGTGGAACGAAGTACACTCGAGGCCGCGCGGCGACGCCAGACACGGCAGGGACAGCACAAGTAGTCCCAACAGGAGCACTCGCTCCAGAAGCACCTCCAGCAGCTCGAGAACCTCTAGCAGCACCAGGAGTACCCCCGGCAGGACCGCCAGCAGTAGTCTCAGCGCCAACACCCTAAGCAGCACCAGCTCCAGTCGAACTCGCAGGCCCAGCAGCTCCAGTACTCCCAGTACGAGCACCTCCGGGACCCGCGACAGCAGCAGCCTCAGTAGCCGAAGAACCTCCAGCACCAGCAGCACGCCTCCAGCGCCATGTCAACCATTGGCGCAGCTCCTGTGGAGAGAGTGGCTCCCGCACAGATGAAGCACCCGGAGGACCTCCAGGCGGATCACCTCCAAGCTCAGCACCCCCAGGCTCAGCACACGCAGGCTCAGCACCCCCAGACTCAGCACCCCCAGGCTCACTACCCCCAGGCTCAGCACCCCAAGGCTCAGCACCCCTAGGCTCAGCACCCCCAAGCTCAGCACCCCTAGGCTCAGCACCCCCAGGCTTAGCAGACCCAGGCTCAGCACCCCCAGAGTCAGCACCCCCAGGCTCAGCACCCTCAGCAGCACCAGAGTCACCAGTGACCTCGACAGGCTCGACTGCGTCTACCTGGGACACACCTGAAGGCGACAGACCCTGAGGGGGGAGGGGGTCTACCGGAGGGGGACCTGGTACAAGGAAAAGCGGCGGCGGGGGGAGGGACGGAATGCGGTAGGGGAAGAGGCGGTAGTAGGGGACCGACTCGTCAAACGTGACGTCTTGGGAGGACAGAACACGGCGAGAGGTGGGGTGGTAGAACTGCCACCCAGGCGCGTCAGGGGGGAACCCTAGGAAGACGCTAGGAGCAGCACGAGGGGACAGCTTGTCCGCAGACAAGTCGCGGACAAACGCCCGATATCCCCAGACACGGAACGACGACGCATCGCCAACCTTCCCCGTCCACAGCAAGGCAGGGGAGGTCTCCGGCCTGGAGACCCGGGGGTGGAGGTTGATCTGATGCGCCGCGTACCTCACCGCAAACGGCCACAGAAAATGGGGAGCAGCTGCATGCAACATAGACATACGAGCGACGTCCATGACCATGCCAATGCGGCGCTCAACAATCCCATTTTGCTGCGCGGATTCCGGAAGCGTGAAGGTCTGACGGATGCCTCGTGCGCGACAGTTGGCTCTCAGAAGGCCAGAGGAAAACTCTCCGCCTCTGTCCGAGTGCAGACGCAGAACAGGAAAGTCCGAGCCAAAGCTCTGCCTGAGCTGGAGACGAGCTGCGCGGATCCAGTCGATCAGCACCTCAGTGACATCACCCTTGCTGCGCAAGGGGAAGACCGTGGTGTAACGCGAGTAGTCGTCAACAACGAGCAGGAAGTAGCGCTCGTGACCCTGTCCACGGACGCGGGCTGGGCCCCACACGTCCATGTGAAGCGTCTGCAACGGGGCCTCTGTCGGAGGAAACTGGGAGGAGTGAGGGGCAGTCCGCTGGCGCCCCTCGACACAGGGGACACAGGTAGGGCCAGGGCCCTGAGGAAGGGGAGGGAGGGACCGGGGGAGACCAGAAACAAGAAGATGGGAGGCCATGCCTCTGAGCCGAAGCAGAGAGGGGTGACCAAGGCGGTGGTGCCAGAGGAGGGTCTCGTTAGACAGGACACGACACGAACAGGGGGCAGACTCAGGACCAGACCTGGACGCAGCAGCAAACATCTGACCCGACGCAGCTACCCTACCAGACTCAGCAACTGGAGGAGACGGAGTGGTCAGTGTGTACAGGCTCGACCCCGGCTGACGGATAAACGTAGCCAGGTGTCTGCCTGTGCTAGCCTCTGTACAGTGCGTCACCCGCTGACGCGCAGGAGTGAACTGGTGGACTCCCCCATCCTGTAGGTCAGCACCACTCACCAAGTTCGTAGAGAACGAGGGGAGGTAGAGACCAGACAGGGTGCCAGAGGGAGCCGCCGGACACGGGAGGACTGTGGAGAAGTGAGCCAGGACAGGACCCCCAGAGGGGTCAGCCAGAGACACCGCAACCGGCCGACTAAGCGGCGTGAATGTGGTGCGGTCGCGAAAGAAGGAGCGAGAGGCCCCAGAGTCAAGGGTGAAGGTGAGGGAGGCCGAAGCCGGCGTAGTACCTGAGGACGCAGACGTACCAGCACCTAGAGCAGCAGCCTCGCAAGCACCTAGGGCAGCAGCCTCACCAGTACCTAGAGCAGCAGTCTCAATGCTCGGATCGGGCGGGAAACACCGGTAACAGTCACCCTCATCACTAATAGACACAGCATACATGGCAGAAAGAATGGCATCAAAATCAAGATCATAGATAGCTACTCCCGCCCTAGAAAGCTCGGCCCAGCGAGGGATCTTTGTGGCCTCCGGGAACTGGCGACGCCACGCGTCCGTCAGGCGGCCAGAGCAGCGCTGGGTGGGGTGCGCACCCCCACACTGCTCACCCGCACGGTCGCCGGTGCGCAAGACGTAGGTGCACGGACCAAACCCCCCACCCCGCTAGCGTGCAGTGTGCCACTCACGGAGCTGCTGAGGGGACAGGGTCTCATGCCCGCGCTGCTGCTGCTGGCACTGACCACCACTAGAGCCACTCCTCTGCGTCGACCCGCGACCAGCTCCACCGCCTCCACCGCCTCCACCGCCTCCGCTACTACCGCCGCCTCCGCCGCCTCCTCCATTGCCACCACTGTCAGAATATTGTAGCTTATACATTTTGTGTAGGCTATAGTGGGGCATCCCATAGGGGGTACAACCCAATTAGGGTTAGTACTTGTACTCTCTTCTTTCACACTGCATTCATTCTCGTTCATATCTTCTCATGGTATCGAGCAGGTTCCCTAGTGGGAACTCTGCCTAGGGCCCACCAATTCGAACATTTTTTTTACTGCCCGTAGCGCGCTCTCCCCGAGTCGCGCTCCCTTCACATCTTCGAGTCGCCCTAGCGGCTCCCCGTCGCCCTTCGCGGCGGCCCCGTCGACCCGCGCGCGGCTCCCCGTCGCTCTTCGCGGCGGCCCCGTCGACCCGCGCGCCGCCCC
Source organism: Closterium sp. NIES-65 (assembly GCA_948144175.1). Classification (NCBI taxonomy): domain Eukaryota; kingdom Viridiplantae; phylum Streptophyta; class Zygnematophyceae; order Desmidiales; family Closteriaceae; genus Closterium; species Closterium sp. NIES-65. Next base: position 1,266,585 of record CANXME010002047.1, read on the forward strand.
TGAGGACCCGTGCGCCCGTCCCCGTTGACCCGCGCGTCGCCATGCGGCCCCCCCTTCCCGCCCACCTGAGTTCACTTTCCGCACACCCGAGTCCGCTTCCCGCAGGCTTGTGCACGCTTCGCGCACACCTGAGCGTGCTTACCGCACACTTAGGGTGTGGAGGTGGTGGTTGTGGGGGTGTCCGTCGCCCTGCCTACGCGTCGGCCCCGTCGCCCTGCCTACGCGTCGGCCCCGTCGCCCTACCTGCGACCCCGGCCCCGTCGCCCTACCTGCGCCCCGGCCCCGTCTGTCAGATGATTATATTACTGATGCATATATTTAGGCTGTAGTGGGGTAGCCCATAGGGGGTACAACCCAATTAGGGTTGGTACTTGTACTTGTTTCATTTCTTAGTGCACTCATTCCTCGCCTCTATCTCAACATGGTATCGAGCACGTTCCCTAGTGGGAACTGTTCCTAGGGCCCACCTACTATTCTGTCCTGCCCAGAGCGCGCTCTGCCCTAGCCCGAGTCGCGCTGGACCTTTTTTTTCCTTTGGCGGCCCGATCGCGTCGAGCCGCCCGCGATTTTTTTTTTGGCGCGCCACCTACGCAGCCTCGTCGCGCCGCCCCTAGACGGCCGCCCGCGTCGCGCGTGCCGCCCTCCAGTCGCGCGCCGCCCCCTCTGACCCTCGCGACGCCGGCGCCGTCTCTGACGGCCCCGCGATCGCCTGCGACGGCCCCGCCGTCCCCTCTACCGGCCCCTCCGCTGCACTTGACGGCCCCGCCGTCCCCTCTGCCAGCCCCGCCGCTGCACTTGACGGCCCCGCCGTCCCCTCTGCCGGCTCCGCCGCTGCACCCGACGGCCCCGCTGTCCCCTCTACCGGCCCCGCCGCTGCTTCAGACGGCCCCACCGCTACACCTGACGGCCCCGCCGTCCCCTCTGACGGCCCCGCCGCTGCACCTGACGGCCCCGCCGTCCCCTCTGACGGCCCCGCCACTGCACCTACCGGCCCCGCCGCTACCCCTGACGGCCCCGCTGCTGCACCTGCAGGCCCCGCCGTCTCACCTGCCGGCCCCGCTGCTGTACCTGACGGCCCCGCCGCTTCACCTACCGGCCCAGCCACTACCCCTGACGGCCCCGCAGCTGCATCTCCCGGCCCCGCCGCCCTAGCAACTGCGCCGCCCCAGCAGCCGAGCCGCCCCAGCAGCCGAGCCGCCCCAGCAACCGAGCCGCCCCAGCAGCCGAGCCGCCCCAGCAGCCGAGCCGCCCCAGCAGCCGAGCCGCCCGAGCCGCCCGAGCCGCCGAGCCGCCCGAGCCGCCCAGCAGCCGAGCCGCCGAGCCGCCCGAGCCGCCCGAGCCGCGTGAGCCGCCTGCACTGCCCTGTCTGGTGAGCACTGAGCTTTACTCTGCACACTGCCCTCACCCTACTGCTGTCATGGCTACCCCCAGTGTCCTCACCTTCGACGCTGAGGGCAGAGCCATCGACTTTGACGTGTGGGTAGACGACCTGCTGCTTTTCCTACAGTGCGACAGAGCTGACGGCCTCTCTCTCTTTGATCTCACTTCTGGTGCCTCTCCCGCCCCTGCTGCTACTGAGGATGCCACTGTTCGCTCAGTGTGGGCCACACGCGATGCTGCTGCACGTCTTGCTGTGCGTCGCCACCTCCCTCCCTCTGAGCGTGCACACTTTGGGTCGTACAAGAGTGCTCAGACCTTGTACGACGCCGTTATTGCACGCTACTCCACCCCTGCCACTGCTGCACTGAGCCGCCTCATGCTACCGTACCTCTTTCCCGGCCTTGCTTCTTTTGCCACAGTCGCCGACCTCATTACCCACCTGCGCACTAGTGACGCTCGCTTCCGCGCTGCGCTTCCTGTTGAGTTCTGCGCCAAGAACCCCCCCCCCCCAGTACTTCACTCTCTACTACATTGTCACCCGCCTCCCTGACTCCCTTCGCGGAGTCAGGGACGACTTACTCTCAGTCTGCCCCACCACTCTCACTGTTGAACTCCTCGAGAAGTCCCTCCTAGCAGCCGAGAAGAGCATTCTCGCTGTAGGGGCCTCCCGTGGTGACCCGCGCACCCCCATCTTTGAGGGGTGTTCCCCCTCCCCCCTCTTGCCCTCTGTCGCCTCTGCTGCTACGGCCGACCTAGTTGGTTTTGAGTCGGTCGGTGCGGCGTCTGCTTCCAGTGGGAGACGTCGCTCTGGCAAGGGCAAAGGGGGCAGGAGCGGTGGTGGAGGCGGCGGGGGCGGTGGAGGCGGCGGTGGAGGCAGCGGAGGAGGTGGGGGTGGTAGCGGGAGTGGTGGCGGGAGTGGAGGTGTCAGCGGCGGCAGTGGAGGCGGGGGTGGCAGCGGCGGTGGTGGTGGGAGTGGAGGCGGAGGCGGCGGTGGCGGCAGCGAAGGTGGGAGTGGCAGTGGCAGCGGAGGTGGTGGCGGCGGCGGCGGAGGAGGCGGCGGAGGAGGTCGCGGCGGAGGAGGCGGCGGAGGAGGCGGCGGCGGAGGAGGCGGCGGAGGAGACCCTCCCCCCGCAGCAGCTCCGTGAGTGGTACGGTGCACGTCAGAGGGGTGGGGGTACTGGTCCGTGCACCTACGTCCTGCGCACTGGCGACCGTGCGGGTGAGCCGTGTGGTGGTTCACACTCCGCCCAGCGCTGCTTCGGCCGCCTGAATGACGCTTGGCGCCGCCAGTTTCCTGACGCCTCTGAGATCCCTCGCTGGGACCAGCTGTCTAGGGCAGGAGTAGCTATCTTTGATCTTGACTTTGATGCTATTCTTGTTGCCATGTATGCTGTGACTATTAGTGAGGAGGGTGACTGTTACCGGTGTTTCCCGCCCGACCCAGGCATTGGTACTGCGGCTCTAGGTGCTGTTGAGGCTGCTGCTCCAGGTGCTGCTCTAGGTGCCAGTGAGTCTGTGTCCTCAGGTGCTGGTGAGTCTGCTCTCTCAGGTACTGCGTCGGCTCCGCCCTCTCTCACCTTCACTCTTGACTCAGGGGCGTCTCGCTCCTTCTTTCGAGACCGCACCACACTCACGCTGCTTAGTCATCCAGTGGCGGTCTCCTTGGCGGACCCCTCTGGGGGTCCTATTCTGGCTCGCTACTCCACTATCCTGCCGTGCCCTGCGGTCCCGTTTGGCGCCCTGTCCGGTCTCTACCTCCCCTCGTTCTCTACGAACTTGGTGGCAGGTGCTGACCTACAGGATGCAGGGGTCGACCAGTTCACCCCTGCACGCCGACGGGACACCCACTGCACGGATGCGGACACGGGTCGACACTTGACCACGTTCACACGTGGGCCGGGGTCGAGCCTGTACACACTCACTGTTCCGTCTCCTCCTCCTGCGTCTGGTCAGGTAGTTGCGTCGGGTCAGGTGTTTGCTGCAGCATCCAGGTCTGGTCCTGAGTCTGCCCCCTGCTCGTGTCGCCTCCTGTCCCACGAGACCCTCCTGAGGCACCACAGGATGGGTCACTCCTCCCTGCCTTGTCTCCGGGGCATGGCCTCTCGCCTTCTTGTCTCTGGCCTTCCCTGGTCCCTCCCTCCCCTTCCTTCGGGGCCTGGCCCTCCCTGTGTCCCCTGTGTCGAGGGTCGCCTACGGGCTACCCCTCACTCCTCCCCGTTTCCTCCGACGGAGGCCCCGATGCACACGCTTCACATGGACGTGTGGGGCCCAGCCCGCGTCCGTGGGCAGGGTCACGAGCGCTACTTCCTGCTGGTGGTTGACGACTACTCGCGTTACACCACAGTCTTCCCCTTGCGCAGCAAGGGTGAGGTCACTGAGGTGTTGATCGACTGGATCCGCGCAGCACGTCTCCAGCTCAGGCGGAGCTTCGGCTCGGACTTTCCTGTTTTACGTCTGCACTCGGACAGAGGCGGAGAGTTCTCCTCCGGCCTTCTGCGAGCCTACTGTCGGGCACGAGGCATCCGCCAGACCTTCACGCTTCCGGACTCTCCACAGCAGAATGGGATTGCTGAGCACCGCATCGGCATTGTCATGGACGTCGCCCGTACGTCCATGGTGCATGCGGCTGCCCCCCATTTTCTGTGGCCGTTTGCGGTTCGGTACGCCGCGCATCAGATCAACCTTCAGCCCAGGGTCTCCAGACCGGAGACCTCCCCAGCTTTGCTGTGGACGGGGAAGGTTGGCGATGCGTCGGCGTTCCGTGTCTGGAGATCTCGGGCGTTTGTCCGCGACTTGTCTGCGGACAAGCTGTCCCCTCGTGCTGCTCCTTGCGTCTTCCTGGGTTTTCCCCCTGACGCACCTGGGTGGCAGTTTTACCACCCCACCTCTTGTCGTGTTCTGTCCTCCCAGGACGTCACGTTCGACGAGTCGGTTCCCTTCTACCGGCTCTTCCCCTACCGCATTCCGTCCCTCCCCCCCCCGCCCCTCTTCCTAGTCCCAGGTCCCCCCCCGGTAGACCCCCTCCCCCCTCAGGGTCCTGCCCCTTCAGGTGTGTCTCAGGTAGACGCGGTCGAGCCTGTCGAGGTCACTGGTGACTCTGGTGCTGCTGCGGGTGCGGAGCCTCGGGGTGCTGAGACTGGGGGTGCTGAGACTGGGGGTGCTGAGACTGGGGGTGCTGAGCCTGGGGGTGCTGAGCCTGGGGGTACTGAGCCTAGGGGTGCTGAGCCTGGGGGTGCTGTGCCTGGGGGTGCTGAGCCTGGGGGTGCTGAGCCTGGGGGTGCTGAGCCTGGGGGTGCTGTGCCTGGGGGTGCTGAGCCTGGGGGTACTGCGTCTGGGAGTGCTGCGCCTGCTGCTTTTGTTCCTGGTGGTTCTCCAGACCGTTCTTCGCGCCGCGAGCCGCTCTCTCCTCTGGAGCTGCGTGAGTGGTTTGCCCGGCGCTGGAGGCGAGCTGCTGGAGCTGGGGGTACTGCGGGTGCTAGAGGTTCCGTTGCTGTCAAGGGAGCTGGTACCACGGGTCCCGGAGGTGCTCGTACTGAGGGTACTGGAGCTGCCGGGCCCGGGGGTGCCTCTGGAGCTGGAGCTGCTGCGATGCTGGCGCTGAGGCTACGACTGTCGGTCCTACTGCGGGTACTTCTGCAGCTGCTGGTGGTGCTGGAGTTGGAGCTGCTACTGGTGCTGGTGCTGCCTCTGGAGGTGTTGGTGCTGTCCCTGCTGTCTCTGGCGGTGCTGCGCGGCCTCGGCCGTACTTCGTTCCGCTCCTTCAGCAGGTTCTTGGTCTCCCGCCTTCCACTGGTCCTTCTCCTCCCGTAGAGTGTCCGCAGCCTGTCCCGTCACAGTCACAGTTACAGCCCGCCTCTCCCCTGCTTTCTCCTTCTCCCTACGCTGGTCCTACTGGAGGTCTTGCTGAGCGTCGTGAGCCTGCGTCCCGCCCTGCGTCGCCAGTCCGAGCTGCTCGCGCTAGTGGTCGCGGTTCGCGTCAGCGTCCTCCTCCTGTCCCTGGCACACACCAGATGTCTCTGCGTCCGTCCACTGCTCCTCTGCGTGCCCCTTTGCCTTCTCCTCCTCAGTCTTCTCTTCCTACACTTGCCGACCCGGAGTCGGACTCTCGCCGTGCTGCCAGTCCTACTGTCACGCGTCTTCTTGCTTCTCTTGTCACTGACCCTTCCTTTGAGTCCGCTGCTGCGTCTGCCCTAGTTGCTGAGCTGGTCGACTTTGCTGCTGCGTGTCGTCTGGACTACGCTGCCAGTCTTGTTGCTGAGTCTGCCGAGTCTGCTGAGTCTGCGTCTGCTGCGTCTGCGTCTGCTTGTCCTCCGTCCGTCGAGGGTGACTGTGCTCTTGGCACGGACGTCCTTGAGGACAGGCAGGAGGAGTTCCAGTGCTTTGCCGCCGCTTTGCCCCATCTCGTGTCCATGCTTGTTGCCCCTGAGGGAGACCCGGATGCTCTAGACATCCCGACCCCACGCTCTTACGCAGAGGCGATGGCCGGTCCCTACTCCTCTCAGTGGCAGTCAGCCATGGACGCAGAGATGGCTTCCTGGAAGTCCACAGGCACCTACGTTGACGCTGTTCCCCCTCCTGGGGCGAACATTGTCAGTGGCATGTGGATCTTCAGGGTGAAGCGGCCGCCGGGTTCTCCGCCTGTCTTCAAGGCGCGCTACGTGGCTCGTGGCTTCAGTCAGCGACAGGGAGTTGACTTCTTTCAGACCTTCTCCCCGACCCCGAAGATGACCACTCTTCGTGTTCTACTGCACGTCGCTGCTAAGCGTGACTACGAGCTACACTCTCTTGACTTCAGCACTGCTTTCCTGCAGGGCCGCCTGCACGAGGAGATCTGGCTGCGCCGCCCTCCTGGCTTCACTGGGTCGTTCCCTCCTGGTACCCAGTGGAGCCTCCGGTGGCCAGTCTACGGTCTCCGCCAGGCGCCGCGTGAGTGGCACGACACACTGAGGACTACGCTTGCGGCTCCTGGGTTTGCTCCTTCTACTGCTGACCCGTCGCTGTTTCTGCGCACCGACACCTCGTTGCCGCCGTTCTACATCCTCGTGTACGTCGACGACTTGGTCTTTGCCACTGCAGACACTGCCGCACTCGCCCACATGAAGTCCGAGCTGCAGAAGAGACACACGTGCACAGACCTGGGTGAACTGACAAGCTATCTTGGCTTGCGGATCACCCGGGACAGAGCACGTCGCACCATTACCCTGACTCAGTCACACATGGTGCAGCAGGTCCTTCAGCGCTTCGGCTTCACGTACTCCTCGCCTCAGTCCACTCCTCTGCCTACGGGACACTCGCTCTCAGCTCTGCCTTCGGATGAGTCCGTAGAGTCGAGTGGTCCGTATCCAGAGCTTGTGGGCTGCCTCATGTACCTGATGACTTGCACTCGACCTGACCTCGCATACCCTCTCAGCATCTTAGCACGCTATGTTGCTCCCGGCCGTCACCGGAAGGAGCACATGGATGCAGCTAAGAGGGTGTTGCGCTACTTGTGCAGTACGTCGGGCATGGGGCTAGTGCTTGGAGGGCGTGAGCGGCCTGTGCTCACTGGGCACTCAGACGCTTCTTGGGCTGACGACCAGGCTACTCAGAGGTCGTCTCAGGGTTACACCTTCAGTCTTGGCTCTGGCTCTGTCTCTTGGCGCTCTACTCGCTCTTCTTCGGTTGTGAGCTCCAGCTGTGAGGCTGAGATCTACGCCACGGCCATGGCTGCCCAGGAGCTTCGCTGGCTCACCTACCTGCTGACTGACCTTGGAGAGCGGCCTCGTTCTCCTCCAGTGCTGTACGTCGACAACAAGGCAACCATTGCCTTGTGTGAGGAGCACAGACTGGAGCACAGGACGAAGCACATTGCTCTGCGCTACTTCCTTGCTCGAGAGCTGCAACAGCGTGGTCAGCTTCGCCTGCGTTTCGTGGCCACTGAGGCCAACACTGCTGATGTGTTCACCAAGGCACTTCCGCCTCGTGACCATCAGCGCTTTTGCACTCTGCTAGGCCTTGTGCCCACTGGGCCTCACTTGCTTACCTCTTGACCTTGCTTGTACTGCTGCATATATATATCCTTGCTCTTGCTTGTTTAGCACTGTTATATATATATGCTCTGCTGCATGTGAACTGGCCTTGTGGCCTTGACCTCGTGCTCGGAATTTGTGTGGTATCCTTGAGATCCACCCTGAGCTTGCTTTGCTTTGCTTTGCTTTGCTTGACAGGTCTTGTGACCCCTTGCTCTCCCCCACTTTGCCTATGGGGGTGTGTAAGATGATTATATTACTGATGCGTATATTTAGGCTGTAGTGGGGTAGCCCATAGGGGGTACAACCCAATTAGGGTTGGTACTTGTACTTGTTTCATTTCATAGTGTACTCATTCCTCGCCTCTATCTCAACACCGTCGCCCTACCTGCGGCCCCGGCCCCGTCACCCTACCTGCGACCCCGGCCCCGTCACCCTACCTGCGGCCCCGGCCCCGTCGCCTTACCCGCGACCCCGGCCCCGTTGCCCTACCTGCGGCTCCGGCCCCGGCCCCGTCGCCCTCCCAACGCACCGGCCCCGTCGCCCTACCATCGACCCGACCCCGTCGCCCTACCTGCGGCTCCGGCTCCGGCCCCGTCGCCCTACCTGCGCACCGGCCACGTCGCCCTACCGTCGACCCGGCCCCGTCGCCCTACCTGCGCACCGGCCCCGTCGCCCTACCGTCGACCCGGCCCCGTCGCCCTATCTACGGCCCGGCCCCGACCACGTCGCCCTACCTTCGACCCGGCCTCGTCGCCCTAACTCCGCCCCGACTCAAGCCCCGACGCCCTACCTACGGCCCCAGCCGAGCCGCCCACGCCGCTCAACAGCCCGAGCCGCCCGAGCCGCCCGAGCCTCTGAGGCCGCCTGAGTAGCTGAAGAGCCGAGCCGCGGGTGCTGCCGAGCCGCAGTTACTGCCGAGCCGCCCGAGCTGCCCGACCCGCCCTGTCTGGTGAGCGCAGCGCCGCTGTCACTGCTCTACAGTTCGCACTGTTAGTCTACTGCTGTCATGGCTACTCCTAGTGTCCTCGTTTTTTACGCCGAGGGTCGAGCCATTGACTTTGACGTCTGGTTGGATGACCTGCAGCTGTTCTTATAGTGCGATAGGGCAGACGGTCTCTCCCTCTTTGACCTCACCTCTGGTGCCTCTCCTGCTCCTGCTGCTGATGCTGACGCCACTGTTCGCTCACAGTGGGCCACGCGCGATGCTGCTGCACGTCTTGCTGTGCGTCGCCACCTCCCTACCTCTGAGCGTGCGCACTTTAGTCAGTACAAGAGTGCTCAGACCTTGTACGACGCTGTAGTTGCACGCTACTCCTCCCCTGCCACTGCTGCACTGAGCCGTCTCATGCTACCGTACCTCTTCCCTGACCTTGCTGCCTTTCCCACAATCGCTGACCTCATTACGCACCTCCGCACTAGTGACACTCGCTACCGCGCTGCGCTTCCTGCTGAGTTCTGCGCCAAGAACCCCCCCCCCATGTACATCACTCTCTACTACATAGTCACTCGTCTCCCTGACTCCCTTCGTGTAGTCAAGGACCACTTCCTCTCAGTCTGTCCCACCACTCTCGCTGTAGACCTCCTCGAGAAGTCCCTCCTAGCGGCCGAGAAGAGCATAGTCGCTGTAGGGGCCTCTCGTGGTGACCCGCGCACCCCCATCTTTGAGGGGTGTTCCCCCTCCCCCCTTCTGCCCTCTGTTGCCTCTGCTGCTGCGGCCGACCTCCTTGGTCTTTAGTCGGTTGGTGCGGCGTCTGCCCCTAGCAGGAGACGCCGCTCTGGCAAGGGCAAGGGGGGCAGGGGCGCTGGAGGAGCGAGCGGGGGCGGTGGAGGTGGAGGTGGAGGCGGCGGGGGGAGTGGGGGTGGTGGTGGGAGTGGAGGTGGGGGTGGAGGTGTGGGTGGCGGCAGTGGAGGCGGAGGCGGCGGCGGCGGTGGCGGTGGGAGCGGAGGTGGCGGAGGTGGCGGCGGTGGAGGAGGCGGCGGAGGCGGCGGTAGTAGCGGAGGCGGCGGAGGCGGAGGAGGCGGCGGGGGTGGCGGTGGAGCTGGTCGCGGGTCTACGCAGAGGAGTGGCTCCGGTGGTGGTCCGCGCCAGCAGCAGCAGCGCGGTCGTGAGACCATGTCCCCTCAGCAGCTCCGTGAGTGGTACACTGCACGCCAGCGGGGTGGGGGTTTTGGTCCGTGCACCTACGTCCTGCGCACCGGCGACCGTGCGGGTGAGCAGTGTGGGGGTGCGCACCCCACCCAGCGCTGATTTGGCCGCCTGACGGACGCGTGGCGTCACCAGTTCCCGGAAGCCACAGAGATCCCTCGCTGGGGCGAGCTGTCTAGGGCGGGTGTTGCCATCTATGATCTTGATTTTGATGCTATTCTCTCTGCCATGTATGATGTGTTTATTAGTGATGAGGGTGACTGTTTCCGGTGTTTCCCGCCCGATCCGGGCATTGAGAATGCTGCTCTAGGTGCTGGTGTGGCTGCTGCCCTAGGTGCTTGCGAGGCTTCTGCTCTAGGTGCTAGTGCGTCTGCGTCCTCAGGTACTGGTGAGTCTGCGCTCTCAGGTACTACGTCGGCTTCGGCCTCCCTCACCTTCACCCTTGACTCTGGGGCTTCTGGCTCCTTCTTTCGTGACCGCACCACCCTCACGCCGCTTAGTCAGCCAGTTGCGGTGTCTCTGGCTGACCCCTCTGGGGGTTTTGTCCTGTCTCACTTCTCCACAGTCCTCCCGTGTCCGGCGGCTCCCTCTGGCACCCTGTCTGGTCTCTACCTCCCCTCGTTCTCTACGAACCTGGTGAGTGGTGCTGCCCTACAGGATGGGGGAGTACACCAGTTCACTCCAGCGCGTCAGCGGGTATCGCACTGCACAGAGGCTAGCACAGGGCGACACCTGGCTACGTTTACCCGTCAGCCGGGGTCGAGCCTGTACACACTGACCACTGCGTCTCCTCCAATTGCTGAGTCTGGTAGGGTAGCTGCGTCGGGTCAGGTGTTTGCTGCAGCGTCCAGGTCTGGTCCTGAGTCTGCCCCCTGTTCGTGTCGTCTCCTGTCTCACGAGACTCTCCTCTGGCACCACCGCCTTGGTCAACCCTCTCTGCTTCGGCTCAGAGGCATGGCCTCCCGTCTTCTTGTTTCTGGTCTTCCCCGGTCCCTCCCTCCCTATCCTCAGGGCCGTGGCCCTACCTGTGTCCCCTGTGTCGAGGGGCGCCAGCGGGCTGCCCCTCACTCCTCCCAGTTTCCTCCGACAGAGGCCCCTCTGCAGACGCTTCACATGGACGTGTGGGGCCCAGCCCGCGTCCGGGGTCAGGGTCACGAGCGCTACTTCCTACTCGTTGTTGACGACTTCTCGCGTTACACCGCAGTCTTCCCCTTGCGCATCAAGGGTGATGTCACTGAGGTGCTGATCGACTGGATCCGCGCAGCTCGTCTCCAGCTCAGGCGGAGCTTTGGCTTCGACTTTCCTGTTCTGCGTCTGCACTAGGACAGAGGCGGAGAGTTCTCCTCTGGCCTTCTGAGAGCTTACTGTCGCGCGCGAGGCATCCGTCTGACCTTCACGCTTCCGGACTCCCCGCAGCAAAATGGGCCGGAGACCTCCCCAGCCTTGCTATGGACGGGGAAGGTTGGCGATGCGTCGGCGTTCCGGGTCAGGGGATCTTGGGCGTTTGTCCGCGACTTGTCTGCGCACAAGCTGTCCCCTCGTGCTGCTCCTTGCATCTTCCTGGGGTTCCCCCCTGACGCGCCTGGGTGGCAGTTCTACCACCCCACCTCTCGCCGTGTTCTGTCCTCTCAGGACGTCACGTTTGACGAGTCGGTTCCCTACTACCGCCTCTTCCCCTACCGCACTCCGTCCCTTCCCCCCCCCCCCCCGCTCTTCCTTGTACCTGGTCCCCCTCCGGTTGACCCCCTCCCCCCTCATTGTCCTGCCCCTTCAGGTGTGTCCCAGGTAGACGCAGTCGAGCCTGTCGAGGTTACTGGTGACTCTGGTGCTGCTGAGGGTGCTGAGCCTGGGGGTGCTGAGACTGGGGGTGCTGAGCCTGGGGGTGCTGAGACTGGGGGTGCTAAGCCTGGGGGTGCTGAGCCTGGGGGTGCTGAGACTGGGGGTGCTGAGCCTGGGGGTGCTATGCCTGCGGGTGCTAGGCCTAGAGGTTCTCCGGGTGCTTCGTCTCTGCGGGAGCCACTCTCTCCACAGAAGCTGCGCGAGTGGTTTGCGAGGCGCTGGAGGCGTGCTGCTCGAGCTGGAGGTTCTTTGACTACTGAGGGTGCTGCTGTCGCGGGTCCCGGAGGTGCTCGTACTGGGCGTACTGGAGCTGCTGGGCCTGCGAGTTCAACTGGAGCTGGTGTTGCTGAGGGTGTTGGCGCTGAGACTACTGCTGGCAGTCACGCCGGGGGTGTTCTTGGTGCTGCTGGAGGTACTGGAGCTGGAGGTGCTGCTGGTGCTGGTGCTGCCGCTGAGGGTACTGTTGCCGTCCCTACTGTGTCTGGAGTTGCCGCGCGGCCTCGGCCGTACTTCGTTCCGCTCCTTGAGCAGGTTCTTGGTCTTCCGCCTTCTACTGGTCCTCCTCCTCCCTTAGAGTGTCCACAGCCTCTCCGTCACAGTTGCAGTTACAGCCTACCTCCCCTTTGCCTGCTCCTTCTCCCTACACTGGACCTACTGGAGGTCTTGCTGAGCGTCGTGAGCCTGCGTCTCGCCCTACGTCACCCGTCCGTGCTGCTCGCACTAGTGGTTGTGGTTCGCGTCAGCGTCCTCCTCCTGTCCCTGGCACGCACCGGATGTCTGTGCGTCCGTCCACTACTCCTCTGCGTGCCCCTTTGCCTTCTCCTCCTGACTCCTCTCTTCCTGCTCTTGCCGACCTAGAGTCGGACTCTCTTCGTACTGCCAGTCCTACTATCATGCGTCTCCTTGCTACTATTGTCACTGACCCTTCCTTTGAGTCCACTGCTGCGTCTGCCCTAGTTGCTGAGCTCGTCGACTTTGCTGCTCGCTGTCGTCTAGACTACGCTGCTAGTCTTGTCGCTGAGTCTGAGTCTGTCTGTCCTCCGTCCGTCGGGGGTGAGTGTGCCCTTGGCACGGACGTCCGAGGACAGGCGGGAGGAGTTCTAGTGTCTGGCTGCTGTTTCACCTCATCTTGTGTCCGTACTGCTTACCCCTGAGGGAGACCCGGATGCACTTGACATCCCGACTCCGCGCTCTTACCCGGAGGCAATAGAGGGTCCCTACTCTTCTCAGTGGCAGGCAGCTATGGATGCAGAGATGGCTTCCTGGAAGTCCACAGGCACCTACGTTGACGCTGTCCCCCCTCCTGGGGCGAACATCGTCAGTGGCATGTGGATCTTCAGGGTGAAGCTGCCTCCGGGTTCTCCGCCTGTCTTCAAGGCGCGTTACGTGGCTCGTGGCTTCAGTCAGCAACAGAGAGTTGACTACTTTCAGACCTTCTCCCCCACCCCGAAGATGACCACTCTTCGGGTACTACTGCACATTGCTGCTCACCGTGACTACGAGCTGCACTCTCTCGACTTCAGCACTGCTTTCTTGCAGGGCAGCCTGCACGAGGAGATCTGGCTGCGCCGCCCACCTGGCTTCACTGGGTCTTTCCCTCCTGGTACCCAGTGGAGTCTTCGGCGTCCAGTCTACGGTCTCCGCCAGGCGCCACGTGAGTGGCACATCACACTGAGGACTACGCTTGCGGCTCTTGGGTTTGCTCCTTCTACTGCCGACCCGTCGCTGTTTCTGCGCACTGACACCTCTCTGCCGCCGTTCTACATCCTCGTGTACGTCGACGACTTGGTCTTTGCCACAGCTGACACTGCTGGACTCGCCTACGTGAAGTCCGAGCTGCAGAAGAGACACACGTGCACAGACCTGGGTGAACTGCGCAGCTACCTTGTCTTGCAGATCACCCGGGACAGAGCACGCCGCACCATTACCCTGACTCAGTCACACATGGTGCAGCAGGTCCTTCAGCGCTTCGGCTTCACGTACTCCTCGCCTCAGGCCACTCCTCTGCCTACTCGCCACTCGCTCTCAGCTCTGCCTTCGGATGAGTCCGTAGAGTCGAGTGGTCCGTATGCAGAGCTTGTTGGCTGCCTCATGTACCTGATGACCTGCACTCGACCTGACTTCGCATACCCTCTTAGCATTCTTGCACGCTATGTTGCTCCTGGGAGACACCGACCAGAGCACATGGCTGCAGCGAAGAGGATGTTGCGCTACTTGTGCAGTACGTCGGGCATGGGGCTAGTGCTTGGAGGGCGGAGTCCAGTGGTCCTCACTGGGCACGCGGACGCTTCTTGGGGTGACGACCAGGCTATGCAGCGGTCGTCACAGGGTTACACCTTCAGCCTTGGTTCCGGCTCTGTTTCGTGGCGGGCTACTCGTTCGTCTTCTGTTCTCGGCTCCAGTTGTGAGGTTGAGATCTACGCAGGGGCCATGGCTGCACAGGAGCTTCGCTGGCTCACCTACCTGCTGACCGACCTTGGAGAGCAGCCTCGTTCTCCTTTAGTCCTGTATGTAGACAACAAGGCCATGCTGGCCTTGTGTCGAGAGCAGAGACTGGAGCACAGAACAAAGCACATTGCTCTTCGCTACTTCCTTGCTCGTGAGCTACACCAACTTGGTCAGTTGCGGCTTGCCTACGTGGCCTCTGAGGCCAACACTGCTGATGTCTTCACCAAGGCACTTGTGCCTTGTGATCATCAGCGCTTCTGTACGCAGCTGTGTCTTGTGCCTGTCTTGCCTCACTTGCTCACCTCTTGATGCTGCTTGTACTGTTGCCTATATTTATACTTGCTTTTGCTTGTCTAGCTTTTATATATCTATACTCCTGCATGTGAACTGGCCCTGTGGCCCTGAACTTGTGCTCGGACTGTGTGGTGACGTTGTGATCCACCCTAAGCTTGCTTTGCTTTGATTTGCTTGACTGGTCTTGTGACCCCTTGTTCTCCCCCACTTTGCCTATGGGGGTGTGTCAGAATGTTGTAGCTTTTACATTTTGTGTAGGCTATAGTGGGGCATCCCATAGGGGGTACAACCCAATTAGGGTTAGTACTTGTACTCTCTTCTTTCATACTGCATTCATTCTCGTTCATATCTTCTCAACCACCTCCGCTACCTCCGCTTTTACTGCCACCGCCGCCGCCGCCTCCGCCTCCACTGCCGCCACCGACACCTCCACCCCCACCTCCACTCCCACCGCCACCCCCACTCCCCCCGCCGCCTCCACCTCCACCGCCCCCGCTCGCTCCTCCAGTGCCCCTGCCCCCCTTGCTCTTGCCAGAGTGACGTCGCCCGCTAGGGGCAGACGCCGCACCGACCAACTCAAGCCCAAGGAGGTCGGCCGTAGCAGCAGAGGCAACAGAGGGCAGAAGGGGGGAGGGGGAACACCCCTCAAAGATGGGGGTGCGCGGGTCACCACGAGAGGCCCCTACAGCGACTATGCTCTTCTCGGCCGCTAGGAGGGACTTCTCGAGGAGGTCAACAGTGAGAGTGGTGGGACAGACAGAGAGAAAGTGGTCCCTGACTACGCGAAAGGAGTCAGGGAGGCGAGTGACTAAGTAGTAGAGAGTGATGTACATGGGGGGGGGGGTTCTTGGTGCAGAAGTCAGCAGGAAGCGCAGCGCGGTAGCGAGTGTCACTAGTGCGGAGGTGCGTAATGAGGTCAGCGACTGTGGGAAAGGCAGCAAGGTCAGGGAAGAGGTACGGTAGCATGAGACGGCTCAGTGCAACAGTGGAAGGGGAGGAGTAGCGTGCAACTACAGCGTCGTACAAGGTCTGAGCACTCTTGTACTGATTAAAGTGCACACGCTCGGAGGTAGGGAGGTGGCGACGCACAGCAAGGCGTGCAGCAGCATCGCGCGTGGCCCACTGGGAGCGAACAGTGGCGTCAGTATCAGCAGCAGGGGCAACAGAGGCGCCAGAGGTGAGGTCAAAGAGAGAGAGACCGTCTGCACTATCGCACTGTAAGAACAGCTGTAGGTCATCTACCCAGACGTCAAAGTCGATGGCTCAACCCTCAGCATCAAAAGCGAGGACACTAGGAGTAGCCATGACGATAGTAGACAGGCAGTGCAACAGTAGGGAGAGAGCAGTGCAGTAAAAGAGGTACTGTGCTCACCGGACGGGGCTGCTCATGCTGCTCGGAGGTAGGGCGGCTCGGCTGCTGGGCGGCTCGGCGGCTCGGCGGCTCGGCTGCTGGGCGGCTCGGCTGCTGGCGGCTCGGCTGCAGTGCGGCTCGGCGGCTCGGCTGCACGGCGGCTCGGTTGCTGGGCGGCTCGGCTGCTCGGTCGCTGGGCGGCTCGGCTGCCCGGCTGCACAGCTGCTGGGCGGCTCGGCCGTGCTGCTGCAGGGCGGCGCGGCGGTCTGCTGCTCGGCGAGGTGAGGCAGCCCGGGCGGCTCAGGTGGCGGGCGGCGCTGCAGCAGGTGACGGGGCCGCAGGGAAGGCGGCTGGGCCGCAAGTGAGGGCGGCAAGGCCGCAGGTGGCGGCAGGGACCGCAGGCAAGGGCGGCTGGGACCGCAGGGGTGGCGCGCGGGGTCGACAGGTGGCGCAGGGGGGGCCGCCAGGGCGGCGCGCTGGGTCGACGGGTGGCGCTGGGGGCCGCTAGGGCGGCGCGCTGGGTCGACGGGTGGCGCAGGGGGCCGCTAGGGCGGCGCGCTGGGTCGACGGGTGGCGCAGGGGGCCGACGGGTCGACGGGCGGCGCAGGGGGCCGCTGGGCCGACGGGCCGCGCAGGGGAGGGGCCGCTAGGGCGGCGCGCTGGGTCGACGGGTGGCGCACGGGGTCGACGGGTGGCGCACGGGGCCGACGGGTCGACGGGCGGTGCAGGGCGGCGCTGGGCCGACGGGCGGCGCAGGGGAGGGGCCGCTAGGGCGGCGCGCTGGGTCGACGGGTGGCGCAGGGGGCCGCTAGGGCGGCGCGCGGGGTCGACGGGTGGTGCAGGGTGGGCCGCTAGGGCAGCGCGCGGGGTCGACGGGTGGCACCAGGAGCCGCACAGGCGGCGCGCGGGGTCGACGGGTGGCGCGACGGGTCCGCTAGGGGCCGTGAGAGGAGAGATCCACGGAGCGCGACTCGGGAAGGGACTGAGCGCGCTCCGGGCAGAAAAAAAATCGAATCGGTGGGCCCAGGAACAGTTCCCACGAGGGAACCTGCTCTATACCATGTGAAAGTTAGAACGAGAAAATGAATGAACTATGAATGAAGTGAGTACAAGTACTAACCCTAATTGGGTTGTACCCCCTATGGGATACCCCACTATAGCATAAGCTACAATGTTCTGACAGGCGCTTATCCGAGGCCTGCGCTTCCATCCGGGGGCTTACGGTACTGTTGTTGCATATATACCTCTATATGTGAACTGGCCTTGTGGCCCTCTTGCTTGTGCTCGGAGTGTGTGGTGACGTTGTGATCCACCCTGAGCTTGCATTGCTTTTCTTGACTGGTCTTGTGACCCCTTGTTCTCCCCCACTTAGCCTTTAGGGGTGTGTCAAACTATATATAGTTTATAATTAGGTGTAGGCTGTAGTGGGGTAGTCAATGTAGGGTACATCCCCTTAGGGTTCTCATCCTTGTACCCAACTCACTCAATAGTAAAAAATTCCTAGCTACCTTCTTTAACACTGATGGCCAAACTTACAAGGATGACTATTGTGAGGCTGGCTTTGGAAGTCTTGCATTTCTTATTCATAAGGCACATGACAAAAGAACAACTTATCTGCATCCCTTATTTTTCAGTCTAATGTGGTTGTGTACAAGCAAAAACTGCTGGCCAAAACATCTCTTTCCCCACTCTCGCACCCTGCTCCTCAACAACACAACACGTGTTAGGCACTCAACAATCCATGCATCGGGAATCGCATGTGCACAGCTTCCAGCACGGTCGTCATTGCAGATTTCCCACCCAAGCGATGGGGTTTTCTCACCGTTTCCTGCACTGTCATCCCTCATTGCAAGTACAGTATCAAGCAGAAACCGGCCCCATTTTCAAATAAAAACACAATTCCGGAACCTGGCCCCTGAAGCACCCGCCTCTAGTTCTCCTCCTTGGGAGTGGCAGCAGTGCTGCCTGCCCCTGGCGATGTCTGTGGGGCACTCGAGGGAGTGCCGCTGGTGGGGCTGGTGAGGGTTGGAAAAAAAAAAAAACGGGATATTTGGAGAGGAAACAAGTTAGGAGGGAGTGGGCAAGGGGGGGTGAGGGAGATCCAGATTAAGGGCAGGCAGCGTTTATGGAAAGACAGGGCTAACAGGAGGCGGATACAGCTGAGCAAAAGGTGGAAGGCGAAGAGCGGATGGCTGGAGGCAGGAGAGAGGCGGCACTTACGTGAACTGGGGAGACGTGGGGCTGTAGGCAGAGCCGCTTGGCGTGTATGCAGGGCTGCAGCAGGGGGGCGATGGATGGGGAGGAGATGGTGAGTGAGATTATGGTGCAACAGAAGAGGTGGGAATGGTGGGGCGGAGTGGTGGCAGTGGTGGCAGTGCCAATGCAACGCCGTACCTCGTTGGCGAGTAGTTGGGGGCGGTGGAGGCACCTCCAGAGGGAGTGGCAGCAGAGGGAGTGGCGGTTGTAGGAGAGTAAGAGGGGGAGGTGGGGGAATAGGAGGGCGAGGTGGGGGAGTAGGAGGGGGACGTGGGGGAATAGGAAGGGGAGGTAGGCGAATAGGCGGGCGAGGGAGAGTAGGTGGGGGGCGCAGGCGAGTAGGACGGGGCTGAGGGTGAGTAGGATGGAGAGGTGGGGGAGTAGGAGGGGGATGTTGGGCTGCAAGAAAGAAGTGGGAGGATGGGGTGGGAGGGAAGGGGTGAGAAAGAGAGGATTGAAGAATGTCGGTGGATGTGTGAGAAGACATGCATCAGCCAAATGAGCATTCTGTGCCCAACAGAAAACAAAATGTACGGCCATGCATAACTAGATGGTAAAAAAAGGTTGGAAAATCATAATATTTTCTAAAAATGGGAGGGACTCAAAGGAGAGGCTAGAAGGAAACCAGAATTGTGAAAAAAAAAGGCATACATGAAAAAAAAGGTAAACAAAAAAAAAAACGAAAACAATATCTAGCTTGAAAGGCGTTACCAAAAGGGCAAGCAGGTCAGACGAGGGGCGTGAGACGAGGCTCACCTGTAGCCGGGGCTGGTGGGCGAGTAGGCGGGCGACGTGGGGCTGTAGGAGGGGCTGTAGCGCGGGGAGGAGGGCGAGTAGGCCGGGCTGGTCGGGCTGTAGCTGGGGGAGGTGGGACTGTAGCCTGGCGAGGTGGGGGAGTAACTGGGGGAGGTGGGGCTGTAGCTGGGGCTGGTGGGGCTGTAGCCGGGGGAGGTAGGGCTGTAGCTTGGGGAAGTTGGGCTGTAACTGGGGGAAGTGGGGGAGTAACTGGGGGAAGTGGGGGAGTAACTGGGGGAGGTGGGGCTGTAGGCGGGGCTGGTTGGGCTGTAGCTGGGGGAGGTGGGGCTGTAGCTGGAAGGCGAGTAGGCGGGTGAAGCAGGGCTGTAGCTGGGGCTGGTGGGGCTGTAGCTGGGGGAGGTGGGGGAGTAGGCAGGAGACGTGGGGCTGTAGCTGGGAGATGTGGGGGAGTAACTGGGGGAGGTGGGGCTGTAGTTGGGGGAGGTGGGCGAGTAGGTGAGGGAGTCAGGGGTATAGGAGGGACTGGTGGGGGAATAAGCAGGGGAGGTGGGGCTGTAGCCGGGGGACTGGGGGCTGTAGCTGGGGGAGGTGGGGCTGTAGTTGGGCGATCGGCCGGGGGAGAACGCCAAACCTCCAACGTACGGTGAGAACTGCGCGTCCGAAGCTGCGGGCGAGGCTCGGAAGTTGGGACTGAGGAGGTAGCTCGGGGACATTGCCATCTCATGATACGGCGTGGCGTTAGGCCCGGGGGAGCGCGCCGGAGTCATGCCGAACGCCGCCGCCCCCATGCCACCCATGCCGCCCATGCCGGCGGCAGCATCCAGCTGCAGCTCGATGGCATGCTTTAGCATCGCCTCGTTCATGTAAAGATCGAAGCTGCCCGTTCCCAGCGGGCAGAGCTGCCCAAGCATGATATTTTCAGACACGCCCTTGAGCCGGTCCGCCTCGGAGTAAATGGCGGCATCGAGCAAGATATCTACTGTCTCCTCAAAGGAGCAGCGCATCATGGGCCCCGTGTCGTTTCGGTTGATGCCGTGGCGCGTGATGGACATGAGATGCCCGCGGTAGCTCATCACGTCGCACAAAATGGCCAGGTGCCGGTAGTTGACATACGAGCCGTCGAAGGAGATGACGTCACGGAGCTCCTTGAGCAGCGTGTTGCGCACGGCCTCGATGCCCAGCACCTCAAACACCTCCATGAGGTAGTTGCTGCGGATGCGCGCGGGGTCCACCTCCTCGTGCGCCATCACCTCCAGCATGCTCACGCCCTCCGTGTCCAGCACCCACTCCGCGTGCGTCACAAACCCCTTCTCCTCGTGGAATTGCTGGTGCTTCAGCTCGCGAATAAACACCTTCTTGATCGCCTCGATGCCGCGAAGAGACATCTCCGTGAGGATGTTGCCCTCCACCTGCTTCAGAAACACGTCGTCGTCCGCACTCAGCTCCTCCCCCTCCGCCCCGCCCCCCGCGCCGCCCTTGGCCGCCTCCTCGTTGAGAATGCGGATGCGAAGAATGAGCTTCGGAGCATTGTCATCGGAGAAGATGCAAGTCAAGTCCTTGTCGAACTCCTTGGAGATCTTGTCGCCGATGGCCTCCATGGTGAGCTTCTTGTCCACCATCATCTCGCGGTTGAGCTCGATGCGCAGCAGCCACGGGCTCATCTTGTCCAGGTCCAGCCCCTCGTCCGGCATCTCAAAGTAGGACTGCACCGTCTCCAGGTCCTCCTCTATCACCGTTGTCATCGGGTCCGGGTCGTACCAGATCTCTGTTGCCTCCGTCACGCTGCGCAGCGTCGTGTACTCCAGCTCCACCTGATTAGAAACGGGGAGAGCGGGTTGAGACAAGTGTGATGAGAAGAGGGTGCAACTGCGTGATTGGGAGCACAACACGGGCTTGATACCAGGCCAGCCCAAGCCAGTGACAGACACAGCACCACATACCACACATCGCATCGCACACCGCACCGCACATTGCAAACCACACATTGCAAACCGAACACATACCACCCACGCTCCTTACCTGCACGTTCTTGGCGGCCTCCTTGGCGCCATCCCGGTCGGTCTGGTCCACGTGCGGGCCCAGGTACACGGTGAGGGCGGGCGTCTTGTTCTTCTTCGCCACATTGATGATCTCCCTCAGCCGCGGCACGCCCAGCGTCACGTTCTTGGCGCTGACACCGGCGAAGTGGAAGGTGTTGAGAGTCATCTGCGTGGCGGGCTCGCCGATGCTCTGCGCCGCCACGCACCCGATCATCTCGCCCGCCACGGCCTGCGACTGCAGAAAGCGGTACTCCACCTCGCCCACCACCCAGTCAAACGCCTCCCGCGACAGCCGGAACTCCTGCAGCACGCGCTTGCTGGCCAGCGTGGAGCGCAGCAGGATCTTGAAAAACAGAGTGGCGTTCTCCTGGGCTTCCCGGGACAGCGGGTCGTCGCCCACCACCACCATGAGGCGCTGCTGCAGCTTATCCACAGCGTCGATCACGTCCAGCGGGGAAAGATCCGACGGCTTGTGCGTGTCGATGCGGAACATCTTCTGCGCGTTCCACACGAGGCGCTTCAGGTTCACGGGCATGGGCCACGTGGCGTCGCCTGACGGGGCAATGTCGCGCCCCAGCACGCGCCGGTCCCTCTCCAGCTGCAGCATCTCCGCCCGCAGCACGAAGCGCAGCGCCTCGATGGATCTAATTTCCTCTGCTGCCGCTGCCGGCATGTAGTCTGTCGGGTCCCACGCGTCGCCCTGCTCGTCCACCTCGTACGCGTAAGTTCTCAGAAGCTTCTTCTTGTCCATCTTCATGGAGTCGAGCTTCTGGCTCTCGATCCACACGGCGTCCATGCCATCCTCGCCGTACAAAAACTGAATCACATCGCCTTGTGAGTTCCTCACAGTGCCATCATATTTCACCATCAGATCCTCCATGGCCTTCACCAGCCGCCTCTGAATGTACCCCGTTTCGGACGTCTTGACCGCCGTGTCTATCAGACCCTCCCGACCACCCATGGCGTGGAAAAAGAACTCCTGAGGGGTGAGTCCTCGCAGGTAGGAGTTTTCCACGAAGCCGCGGGACTCGGGGCCGTAGTCGTCCTTGGTGAAGTGCGGTAGAGTGCGGTCGACGAAGCCGTAGGGGATGCGCTTGCCCTCGACGTTCTGCTGGCCCACGCAGGCAATCATCTGCGAGATGTTGATGAACGACCCCTTGCTGCCCGCCGTCACCATCGCCTTCACGTTGTTCATTTCCGACAAACTGCCCTGCGCTGCTCGCCCGGCATCGTCACGAGCCTTGTTCAGCACCTGTGGAGAGGAATCGGGGTGGCGGGGGAGGGAGGGAAAAGAGGTCACGCAAAAGAGGTTCCTCATGCTGGCTTGACCCTCTCAGTGTAAAAATATTGCAGGAACGATGATTGCAAATACTTCACTTCCTCGCCTGCTTCCCTCTCCTCACCTGCTTCCCTCTCCTCGCCTGCTTCCCTCTCTTCCACCCACCTGGTTGACTCGGTTCTCAAACGACTCCCTGAGAGTGCGGCCGGGCTGCTGCTCGAGCTCCTTGTCCTGCCACTTGCGGATGAGCTCCTTGACCTCGTCCTTGGCCTTGGCGATCGTCTCGTTGATCGTCTCCATCGTGCTCGCGTCCGCAATGGTGTCGCCAATGCCGATGCTGAAGCCCTGCTGCAGCAGCCAGTAGTTCACCAGCCACTGCGTGTGCCCCAGGAACTTGCGCGCCGCGTCTGGACCCACTTCTTCCCTGTGGGATGGGGATGGGAAGAAGGAAGAGTGGAATCAGTCAGGAAGGGAAACGCCCCCGAACCCACCTCCTCCCTGTGAATGGGGAAGGAAGGACAAAGCAGGAGATTCCAGAGTTTGGAGCGACACTGAAGGGATGAAGAGAAGGAAGGATGGATATGCAGCCGTTTCCACTTTCCCCCAAACCCCCAAGAAGCAACACCACAGCACAGCAGACCCAGCCGCACGCACCAGATGGTGTGCACGAGCCCCCCCGCCGCGCTGCCCATGCTCTTCTTGCAAAGAATGCCCGCGAGCACCTCACCCTGCTCCACGCGCACCACAGTATCGCCCGGCGACATGTCGCCCACCTCGCCATCGGGGTGCCAGGCGGAGAAGCGCACGAGGTTGATGGCGCGCGGGATGAAGAGCGAAAACACCTGCTTGCCCGTCCACAGCGGCCGCGGCTTCAGGATGGCCGGGATGGGCAGCTTGCCGTCAAAGTCCTCCCACCACATGAGGATGTTCATAAACACGTCCTAGAGAGGGGTGGGTGGGGGTGGGGAGGAAAGGGGCAGTGAGGGGGAAAGTGCGATGAGTTGAGTGTCCCTCTTGGTGAACTTCCAACACCCCAGCCGCGAGTCCTGCATAATGCCTCATGAAAGGTGTGTTTTGAGTCGACTCAAAACGTCCTGCATAATGCCTCATGAAAGCTCCCAGAAGTGACACTCGCACTTCACACACTCTCACCACGCGCTCACCTTTTCAATAAACGTGTCTCGCTTGGTGATCTTGCGGCAGCCCAGCAGCGAGTCCTGCACGATGCCCATGACAGGGCGGTTACTCTGAGGCGACACCACGCACTTGGGCACGAGCATGAGCTCGCTCGTCTCGGCGCGCGTGGCAAAGCTCTGGCACACGTGCATGTTCATCTCGTCGCCGTCGAAATCAGCGTTGTAGGGCGACGTGACGGAGAGGTTGAGGCGGAAGGTGGACCAGGGGAAGATGCGGATGCGGTGCCCCATGATGGACATCTTGTGCAGCGACGGCTGCCGGTTGAACAGCACAAAGTCGCCCTCCACCAAGTGCCGCTCCACCTGGTTGGGGTTCGTGAGGGGAGGAAAGGGGGAGAGGAACGCCAAGAGACCCAGGTGAGGAGAGAGAGGAGTGCCCCATGATGGACATCTTGCGCAGCGACGGCTGCCGGTTGAACAGCACGAAATCGTCCTCGATGCCGCTCCACCTGGTTGAGAGAGGGAGGGAGAGGGGGAACGAGAGAAGTGAGGAAGCGATGAGAGAGAAAGAGAGGAAGGAACGAGGGGTGGGGGAAGCGGGCAAGGAGAGAGGAGGAGTTGTTGCCCATTCATGATGGCCGTCTTCTGAAACGACGGCATGGCTGTCCACTTTTAACACAACGTGCTTCCCTCTCAGAGACTTTTATTACTAACGACGGCCCAACCACCCTACCTTGTATCCCAGCTCCAAATGCCGGTCGCTGGTCTTCTTGAGGTACCGCAGGTCCAGCCGCTGCCCGTCCTCTCGGATGATGTACTTGGCGCCTGTCTTGCCCGGTGGGGGGTGCGGGCCGTTCTCCACCAGCTCCCGCAGCCTGAGAGAGAGATTCAAGAAAGGACAAGGGCATAAGGCAGAGGACAGGGAGAAGAGGGGAGAGGATGACCCGGTGAGGCAGCATCGGCGCATGTTTTTCCGGGAAAGAGGGGGGGTGGAGGGTGTGTGGAGGGGGGGAGGGGGGGGAGGGTTATACACCAGCTCCCGCAGCCTGAAAGGCGGTTGTAAGGGGGTGGGTAGTAGGAGACATTAGGAAGAGGGGAGAGCATTGAAGGCGAGAGGATAATGAAACAGAAGAGCCTGTCGTGCCCCAAGGGGAGTAGAGCCGTTATCCAAGAGCGCTTGCAACGTGGAGCGAGTGAGGTGAGAGGGCAAAGAACGGATCAGAGACGAGCATGAGAAAGCTGGATAGAGAGTACGAAGCAATAGAAGGGAAACATTCGCGCACGCACACATGCTCACTTGTCAATGTTGTAGGGCGTGACAGTCTCCGGGTACGTGAGGTTGAGAGCAATGCTCCACGGCACGCCCAGCTCGTCAATATTGATATTCGGGTCCGGCGTGATCACCGTCCGCGCTGAAAAGTCCACCCGCTTCCCCATCAGGTTCCCCCGAATGCGCCCCTCCTTCGCCTTCAGCCGCGCACAGATCGACTTGATCGGCCGCCCCGACCGCTGAGTGGCTCGGGGCTGCCCCGGCAGGTCGTTGTCAAAGTAGGTGGCGATGTAGAACTGCAGGATCTGCAGCTGGTCGTTGATCACGTGCGCTGCCATGCCGTTCGCCTCCTGCTTTTTTACATATTCGTTTTGTCGGATGATCATCACCAGCTGGTAGGTTAGGTCGTCCTCGCTACGTGCCGAGCTGCTCATCATTACGGACGGCCGCACGGGCGGCGGCGGCACCGGCAGCACCTGCAGGATGAACGAGTCCGGGCGGCCGTATTTGGGATTCAGCCCGAGAAGCTCGCAATCCTCGTCTGTTATGCGCTTCAGAATGCTCAGCACCCGGTCAGGCCACATCTGCTGCTTCCTCTCGGTCGGTTCTATCTGCTCCTCCTCCTCCATCTCATTCCTCCCCCTCTTCGGCGCTTTGAACTCAGCCATGATCTTCATCCCATCGATCGTGTACTTAGGCTGGGTGGCCCCGCACCCGCCGCGCCGAACCTTGCGCTCAGGGTCGTCAAAGTCCTCCCCGTCCGGGTTGGCAGGGTCGGCGCCATCCTCGGTGCCTTCGGGGGGCGTGTCTGCGGCGCACACGGAGCGCGTGCGGCAGCACTCGTACATGCGGCGCAGGCGCTGCTTCGGGTTGCGCACTCGCAGCGCCATCTTGTACCGGTAATCGTTCTGAGGCGGAGGGGGGGGGAAGGAATGAATAGAAGAGGGGGGGGGAGAAAAGTGGGGGGGGAAGGAAGGGGAAGGGGTAAGGGGCGCGGATGGAGGGAGAAAGGGGGAAGGAGACGGGCGGAAGGGCGGGGGGGGGAGAATCGCGGGCATGTGCGAGTTGGTAAAGGTACCAGACAAACAAATGGCACGTGAGACGAACCCAGAAGACACCCAACCCAGACGTCCCCCTCGACTCACCGGGTCGGCGAGGATGCGCGAGCAGTTGTGGCAGACGGAGCGCAGCAGCGTGAGGACGACCTTGATGAAGCCGATGTGGAACATGGGCCGCACCAGCTCCAGATGCCCGAAGTGCCCGGGACACTCCGCCATGCCGCCCTGACACGTCAGACACTTGACGCTCCGGTCGATCGTGCCCAGGCGCGGGTCGCTCAGCCCGCCTTCGCGTGGTTTTCCCCGGTCGTACAGGTCGCTCGTGTCGATTTGGACGACGGACATGCGACGCTGGTGGGTGTCGCACGAGGGATGGGTATCGCAGGGATAATTTGGGGAGCGGGTGGAGAGGCGGAAACGATCAGTGCTTGTCGCAGCTGCGGCGATTCAAGGCCAGGACAGTGGCATGCGTCACAAAAGAATTGATTGCGGGACAGCTGACAAACACAGCCGACGTTCTCACCGTAATATTTGTTAAGCTGCCGCTATAAAACATTCCGGCCTAATATACTTTCAGTATATCCATACTTAGAGAGACTTCTCGTCGTAACCTATGTCAAGCTGTCGCCATGAACCTACTTTATTGCACCCCATGGCCACGAAAAATGGCGAATGGATCAGCATTCCCAACGCCAATGGCGAAACGAACGGGTAACGAAGCTACTGGATTCGCCACAATCTCCCAGCTGACAAACAGTTGCACAACCAACACGACGCTCGTCCGACTTAAAAAATAATCATTTCTACGCCTGACGGAACGTAGGCTAGAGTCAAATGGCGAGCTTATCAGCGAAAAGGCTATTTCGGTCGCAGCGCGACGTACGATTTCATCCGGGCTGAGCACGCCGAACTGCACCGTCTTCACTTTCGCCACCTCCGCCGGCGAAAACCCGAACCGCTGCTCCATCGCGGCGGCTCCGGCGGCTTCGGCTCTGGCGGCGTCTGGTCCGCAAGCTTCTGGTCTCCGCCTCTATAATAATCTCCTTTTCTACACCAATTAGGGTTTCCTAGTGAAAATTGAGGCGACGGATGCTAGTAAACTATGTCAAAAATCGTAAACAGGTCGTAGCGGTCTCGATCGACCGGGATCAGACCTGCGTAATCCTTATTTACCAGCTACCATCCACAGCTAGGCTCGAGAGGCCTGTAGCTCGATAGCCCGCTTCAGTTCACCTATGAACGAGGTGGAAGGAAACTGGAAAATGAAGAATGAGAAGCCGATGTTCGTTTATATATTGGCAGGAACTGTTGTAAACGGACTTGCTTGAGGTCTGGGGAGGTGGGGGAACGGGGGAGATAGGCTGGGGGGACGTCCGACACCAGTGTGGAGGGGAAGGGGCGGAGGCAAGGTGGAGTGGAGCCTACTGGGGAGGGGCGGGGTGGAATGGTTATACATGGCTGGGTTCAGCGAGGGGCGCGGAGGCCCGTTGACACGCACTTTGGCGGTGTTAATAAAGGGGATGGGAAATTATGTCGGCCAACATCATTGACACTCAAATAATGCCAGAGGCGGTTTGCATCCATACTCAACCTGAATTTCTCATTGTAGATTAATTCTCGCTTCTCAAACACATTTTCCACGCTAATCATACTTCTGAAATGTGACAGAAACAGAACAAGTTACGACTTTTCCAGGCGCGGCAGCGTCAGTTGGCTGTAGAGGAGCTCCAGGCACTGCGTCGCTCGGCTCGTGACGATGCCACCCTGACCCGTTTCACATCCCTTCAGGGCCCGGGGGCTGGTGCATGGGTTTCGGCGGTCCCGGCTCACTCAGATCTCACATTCACTGCGGCGGAGTGGGGCATTGCTGCTGCTATACGGCTCGGGCTCCCAATTCAGCAGCTGCAGGTTGCGGGGAGCAGGCCCCACGTTATCAGAGTAAATTACTCTGTTTCTCTGAAAATCATAGTCATTTTTTAAAGTAACTCTGTACCCGCTGGGTTTTTTTTTTGGAACTTAAGATTTCTCTGATTTGTCAGAGTTATGCTGTAGGTTACTCTGAGGTCTCTGGGGTTTTTTTTCAGGGACCGAATTTACTATGTATAGGGAATACATGCCCCCTAGCCGAAACCCACCCACCCCCCTCCCCCCCTCCCCCTCCCCACGTTTAGCGGGTTTTCCCCGAATCGTTGAGATTATTATCCTGATTTCGGTCGTGTGTTGGGGGCAATATGAGCGTTGATTGGCTACAAAAGTTTCACAACTTCTCAACCAGCGCACATGTCAGCCACTCCCCTCCCTCTCCTTGAGTCAGATTATCGGTGCCAACACCTCACTTGGAAACAACGCACTGAGGGGGGAAACGTGGGCGACGCAGAAATGAAACATAGTGCAAGCACAAAAGGCGTAACAAAAACTTTCATACAACAAACTTAACCAACATCAGAGTAGAGAAAATATTACTCTGACGTGCCTAGATTTGCTCCTGGAAATCAGAGTACCTAGAATCCAAAAGTAGGCCCTGGCGGGGAGGTGTGTTTGTGGCACAGCGCATGTCGACCCAGCAGACCCGCATCATGCTTTGAGATGTAAGCACCAGCACGGTCCATCTCGGGTGCATGATGAGGTGAAATTTGTCAGAATGTTATATTATCTAGCCTGCAGTGTGGTGCTCTATAGCGAGTACAACCCAATTAGGGTTTGCTATATGTATCCAACTGCTTGCTAGTGAACCTCCTCCTTTCTTCAATTCTGCTTCTGCTTGCTATCTTTCACATGGTTTCAGAGCAGGTCGACCCCTTTGGGTCGATCTTGTGGGTGGGCCCGCCACCTAACTGCTTCCGCTGCTGTTCTGCTTCTCTCGCGCCTAGGGCGTGCGCCGTCTTCTTTCTGCCGTGCGCTCGGGGCGCGCGGCGAGTTTCTGCCCGCTGTGCGCCCCGAGGCGCGCGGCGGTTTCCTACCGTGGGGGACCCCCGCGCACCCACGCCCCGTCCGTCGCGTCGCCCTGGGGGACCCGCGCGCTGCCCCCGCTGCCCCGTCGGTGGTCGAGTCGCCCCGCCACCCCGTCGCGCCGCCCTGAGGAGCCGCGCGCGACCCTCCGCTGCCCCGTCGACGGTCGCGTCGACCTGCTTAACCCGCGCGCGGCATCCCGTCGACCCTCGCGTCGCCCCCGGGGACCCGCGAGCCGCCCCTGGAGCCGTGCGCGACCCCCCCGCTGCCCCGTCGCGTCGCCCTGGGGGGCCGCGCGCGGCCCCTCGCTGTCCCATGGTGGCGCCCTGGGGGCCGCGCGCCTTCCCTCGCACTCCTACCCCGTGCCAACCGTTTTAGGGTTTGGGGGTGGGGAGTGTGGGGGTGGCGGTTGTGGTGGTGCTGGTTGTGTGCCCCGTCCCCTACTCCTCCTCCTCCGTCTCCCGTTGCTGCAGCTACCGCTCAGGGGGGTGGGTGTGTGGGAGCCGAAGGAGTGGTGCTGGGGGGGTGACGAGGGAGTGGAGTTAGGGGTTCAGCAAGGGGTGTGTGTCAAGGGTGTGGGTCAGTTGGAGGAGGTTGTGCGGAGGTAGCTGTCGTGTCGCCTGCAGCGCCTGTAGTCCGTCGCCCTTGCTTCGGTAGCCGTTGAGCCAGTCAGTCCAGTATGTGAAACTATGAGCAGAGGAGTGAATTGACTAAGTCAGAGTTGGGTACAAATACAACCCTAGCAAACTGTACCCCATATGTGCTACCCCACTATAGCCTACAAACATGCATCAGCTATAATAATCTGACACACCCCCATAGGCAAAGTGGGGGAGAACAAGGGGTCACAAGACCAGTCAAGCAAAGCAAAACAAGCTCAGGGTGGATCACAAAGTCACCACACAGTCCGAGCACAAGAGCAAGGCCAGAGGCCAGTTCACATGCAGGAGTAAAGACATATATATAAAACTAGACAAGCAAGAGCAGGTATATATATGTCAAAGTACAAGTAAAGTCAAGAAGAGAGCAAGTGAGGCAAGACAGGTACAAGACCCAGCTGGGTACAAAAGCGCTGATGGTCGCAAGGCGCAAGTGCCTTGGTGAACACATCAGCAGTGTTGGCCTCAGAGGCCACGTAAGCAAGTCGCAACTGACCACGCTGCTGCAGCTCACGAGCAAGGAAGTAGCGGAGAGCAATGTGCTTCGTTCTGTGCTCCAAGCGCTGCTCTCGACACAAGGCCAACATGGCCTTGTTGTCTACGTACAGCACTGGAGGAGAACGAGGCAGCTCTCCAAGGTCAGTCAGCAGGTAGGTGAGCCAGCGAAGCTCCTGTGCAGCCATGGCCCCGGCGTAGATCTCAGCCTCACAACTGGAGCCGAGAACCGAAGACGAGCGAGTAGACCGCCACGAGACAGAGCCGGAACCAAGGCTGAAGGTGTAACCCTGTGACGACCGCTGCGTAGCCTGGTCGTCAGCCCAAGAAGCGTCTGCGTGCCCAGTAAGGACCACTGGACTCCGCCCTCCAAGCACTAGCCCCATGCCCGACGTACTGCACAGGTAGCGCAATACCCTCTTCGCTGCAGCCATGTGCTCTGGTCGGTGTCTCCCAGGAGCAACATAGCGTGCAAGGATGCTCAGAGGGTATGCAAGGTCAGGTCGAGTGCAGGTCATCAGGTACATGAGGCAGCCAACAAGCTCTGCATACGGACCACTCGACTCTACGGACTCATCCGAAGGCAGAGCTGAGAGTGAGTGGCGAGTAGGCAGAGGAGTGGCCTGAGGCGAGGAGTACGTGAAGCCGAAGCGCTGAAGGACCTGCTGCACCATGTGTGACTGAGTCAGGGTAATGGTGCGGCGTGCTCTGTCCCGAGTGATCTGCAAGCCAAGGTAGCTGCGCAGTTCACCCAGGTCTGTGCACGTGTGTCTCTTCAGCAGCTCGGACTTCACGTAGGCGAGTCCAGAAGTGTCCGCTGTGGCAAAGACCAAGTCGTCGACGTACACGAGGATGTAGAACGGCGGCAGGGAAGTGTCGGTGCGAAGAAACAGCGACGGGTCAGCAGTAGAAGGAGCAAACCCAAGAGCCGCAAGCGTAGTCCTCAGTGTGTCGTGCCACTCACGCGGTGCCTGGCGGAGACCGTAGACTGGCCGTCGGAGGCTCCACTGGGTACCAGGAGGGAAAGTCCCAGTGAAGCCAGGCGGACGGCGCAGCCAGATCTCCTCGTGCAGGCTACCCTGCAGGAACGCAGTGCTGAAGTCGAGAGAGTGAAGCTCGTAGTCGCGCTGAGCGGCAATGTGCAGCAGCACCCGAAGAGTGGTCATCTTCGGGGTGGGAGAGAAGGTCTGAAAGTAGTCAACTCCCTGCCGCTGACTGAAGCCACGAGCCACGTAACGCGCCTTGAAGACAGGCGGCGAGCCCGGCGGCCGCTTCACCCTGAAGATCCACATGCCACTGACGATGTTCGCCCCAGGAGGGGGAACCGCGTCAACGTAGGTGCCTGTGGACTTCCAGGAAGCCATCTCTGCATCCATAGCTGCCTGCCACTGAGAGGAGTAGGGACCCTCTACGGCCTCCGCGTAAGAACGCGGAGTCGGGATGTCTAGTGCATCCGGGTCTCCCTCAGGGGCTAGCAGTACAGACGCGAGACGAGGTGAAGCAGCGGCTAGACACTGGAACTCCTCCTGCCTGTCCTCTAGGACGTCCGTGCCAAGGGCACACTCACCCCCGACGGACGGAGGACAGGCGGACTCAGACTCAGCGACAAGACGAGCAGCGTAGTCTAGACGACAGCGCGCAGCAAAGTCGACAAGCTCAGTGACAAGGGCAGACGCAGCAGACGACTCGAAGGAAGGGTCAGTGACAGCAGTAGCAAGGAGACGCGTGACAGTAGGACTGGCAGCACGAAGAGAGTCCGACTCCGGGTCGGCAAGAGCAGGAAGAGAGGAAGCAGGAGGAGAAGGCAAAGGGGCACGCAGAGGAGCAGTGGACGGACGCAGTGACATCCGGTGCGTGCCAGGGACAGGAGGAGGACGCTGACGCGACCCGCGACCACTAGCGCGCTCAGTACGAACAGGCGACGCAGGACGAGACGCAGGCTCACGACGCTCAGTAAGACCTCCAGTCGGACCAGCGTAGGGAGAAGGAGCAGGCAAAGGGGAGGCAGGCTGTAGCTGTGGCTGTGACCGGACAGGCTGCGGACCCTCTAAGGAAGGAGGAGGAGGTGTAAGACCAAGAACCTGCTGCAGGAGCGGAACGAAGTACGGTCGGGGGCCGCGCGGCGACGCCAGAAACAGCAGGAACAGCACCAGCACCCCCGGCAGGAGCACCCACTCCAGCAGCACCTCCAGCAGAACCACCAGAAGCTCCAGAACCTCCAGCAGCAGCACCAGGAGCACCGTCAGTCGGACCACCAACCGCAGGCTCAGCGCCAACGTCCTCAGCAGGACCAGCTCCAGGAGAACACTCAGACCCAGCAGCTCCAGCACCCACAGGACGAGCACCGCCAGGTCGCGTGGCAGCAGCGCCCTCCGCAGCCGAAGAACCACCAGCACCAGCGGCACGCCTCCAGCGCCGGGCAAACCACTCACGCAGCTCTAGTGGAGAGAGCGGCTCCCGGTGAGACGAAGCACCCCCAGGCACAGCACCTCCAGGCTCGGCACCTCCCGGCTCAGCACCCCCAGGCTCAGTACCTCCAGACACAGCACCCCCAGGCACAGTACCCCCAGGCTCAGCACCCCCAGGCTCAGCACCCCCAGACTCCGCACCCCCAGGCTCAGCACCCCTAGACTCCGCACCCCCAGGCTCAGCTCCCGCAGCAGCACCGGAGTCACCAGGGACCTCGACAGGCTCGACCGCGTCTACCTGAGACACACCTGAAGGGGCAGGACCCTGAGGGGGGAGGGGGACTACTGGGGGGGGACCTGGTACCAAGAAGAGGGGGGGTGGGGGGAGGGACGGAGTGCGGTAGGGGAAGAGGCGGTAGTAGGGTACCGACTCGTCGAACGTGACGTCCTGGGAGGACAGAACACGTCGAGAGGTGGGGTGGTAAAACTGCCACCCAGGGGCGTCGGGGGGGAACCCGAGGAAGACGCAGGGAGAAGCACGAGGGGACAGCTTGTCCGCAGACAGGTCGCGAACAAACGCCCGAGATCCCCAGACCCGGAACGCCGACGCATCGCCAACCTTCCCCGTCCACAACAGAGCTGGGGAGGTCTCCGGTCGAGAGACCCTGGGGTGGAGGTTGATCTGGTGCGCAGCGTACCTGACCGCAAACGGCCACAGAAAATGGGGAGCAGCCGCATGCATCATGGACGTACGAGCGACGTCCATGACCATGCCAATGCGGCGCTCAGCGATCCCATTCTGCTGTGGTGAGTCCGGAAGCGTGAAGGTCTGACGGATGCCTCGCACACGACAGTAGGTACTCAGGAGGGCCGAGGAGAACTCTCCGCCTCTGTCCGAGTGCAGACGCAAGACAGGGAAGTCAGAGCCAAAGCTTCTCCGAAGCTGAAGACGAGCTGCGCGGATCCAGTCGATCAACACCTGAGTGACCTCACCCTTGCTGCGCAAGGGGAAGACTGTGGTGTAACGCGAGTAGTCGTCAACCACTAGCAGGAAGTAGCGCTCCTGACCCTGTCCACGGACGCGGGCTGGGCCCCACACGTCCATGTGAAGCGTCTGCAACGGGGCCTCTGTCGGAGGAAACTGGGAGGAGTGAGGGGCAGCACGCTGGCGCCCCTCGACACAGGGGACACAGGCAGGGCCAGGGCCCGGAGGAAGGGGAGGGAGGGACCGGGGAAGACCAGACACAAGGACCCGCGAGGCCATGCCTCTGAGCCGAAGCAGAGAGGGGTGGCCAAGGCGGTGGTGCCAGAGGAGGGTCTCGTGAGACAGACGACGACACGAACAAGGGGCAGACTCAGGACCAGACCTGGACGCTGCAGCAAACACCTGACCAGACGAAGGGGCTCTACCAGACGCAGTACCTGGAGGAGAAGCAGTGGTCAGTGTGTACAGGCTCGATCCCGGCCGACGTGTAAACGTAGCCAGGTGGCGACCTGTATCCGCCTCCGTACAGTGGGTCACCCGCTGACGAGCAGGGGTGAACTGGTGGACACCTGCATCCTGGAGGTCAGCACCACTCACCAAGTTCGTCGAGAACGAGGGGAGGTAGAGACCAGTCAGGGTGCCAGAGGGGGCCGCCGGACACGGGAGGACAGTGGAGAAGCGAGACAGGACAGGCCCCCCAGAGGGGTCCGCCAGGGACACCGCAACCGGCCGACTCAGCGGCGTGAGAGTGGTGCGGTCCCTAAAGAAGGAGCGAGACGCTCCAGAGTCAAGGGTGAAGGTGTGAGAGGCCGAAGCCGACACAGTACCTGAGAGGGCGGACTCACCAGTACCTGAAAGCACAGACGCACTGGCACCTAGAGCAGCAGCTGCACAAGTACCTGACGCGGCAGTACCAATGCCCGGGTCGGGCGGGAAACACCGGTAACAGTCATCCTCATCACTACCAGTCACAGCATACATAGCAGAGAGAATAGCATCAAAATCAAGATCATAAATAGCTACACCAGCCCTAGACAGCTCTCCCCAGCGGGGGATCTCAGCGGCCTCCGGAAACTGCTGACGCCAGGCGTCGGTCAGGCGGCCAAAGCAGCGACGGGCTGTGTGGGCGCCTCCACACCTCTCCCCTGCACGGTCACCAGTGCGAAGAACGTAGGGGCAGGGACCAAGCGCACCACCGCGCTGACGCTGCAAGTACCACTCACGGAGCTGCTGAGGGCCGGGGACGGTGCGAGAGCGCTGCTGCTGCTGCGGCTGCTGCTGTGGCTGCTGCTGCTGCTGCTGCTGGCGCTGACCACCCCCAGAGCTGCTCCGCTGGGACGAGCCACTCCGACCCCCTCCTCCACCGCCACCCCCGCCTCCACCGCCACCCCCGTCGCCACCGCCACCTCCCCCACCAGGACCGTCGCTCCCACCGCTCCCACCGCCTCCTCCGCTACCACCTCCGCCGCCACCTCCGCCTCCACCGCCGCCACTACTACCTCCACTCCCGCCCACCACCCCCCCCGCCACCCCCACTCCCCCCTCCACCCCCACCGCCTCCTCCACCGCCCCCTCTGGCTCCACCCGCTCCCTTGCCCCCTTTGCCCTTGCCAGTGCGGCGTCTGCCACTGGGGGCAGACGCCGCGCCGACCGACTCAAAACCAACGAGGTCGGCCGCAGCGGCAGAGGCGACAGAGGGCAGCAGGGGGGAGGGACCACACCCCTCAAAGATGGGGGTGCGAGGGTCACCCCGAGAGGCCCCTACAGCGACAATACTCTTCTCAGCCGCTAGCAGGGACTCCTCAAGGAGGTCGACAGTGAGAGTGGTGGGACAGACAGAGAGAAACTGGTCCCTAACGACACGAAGGGACTCAGGAAGACGGGTGACGAGAAAGTAGAGAGTGATGTACATGGGAGGAGGGTTCGCAGCGCGGAACTCAGCAGGAAGGGCAGCGCGGTAGCGGGTGTCACTAGCGCGGAGGTGGGTAACGAGGTCAGCGACAGTGGGAAAGGAAGCGAGGTCAGGGAAGAGAAACGGTAGCATGAGGCGGCTAAGGGTAGCGGAGGAAGGGGAGGAGTAGCGCGCAACTACAGCGTCGTACAAGGCCTGAGCGGTCTTGCACTGACTAAAGTGGGCACGCTCAGAGGAAGGGAGGTGGCGACGCACAGCAAGACGTGCAGCAGCATCGCGGGTCGCCCACTTGGAGCGAACGGCAGAGTCAGCATCAGCAGGCGGGGCAGGGACAGCGCCAGAGACAAAGTCAAAGAGAGAGACCTCATCTACCGCA
The DNA here is from genome assembly GCA_948144175.1 of Closterium sp. NIES-65. Taxonomy (NCBI): domain Eukaryota; kingdom Viridiplantae; phylum Streptophyta; class Zygnematophyceae; order Desmidiales; family Closteriaceae; genus Closterium; species Closterium sp. NIES-65. Next base: position 1,301,632 of record CANXME010002047.1, read on the forward strand.
TCACACAGTAAGTACAGCTGCAGATCCTCGATCCAGACGGCAAAGTCAATGGCCCTCCCCTCAGCGTCAAAAGTGAGAACATTGGGGGTGGCCATAGCAGCAGCTGAAAGTCTCACCGGGATGGGAGAGTCGGGTAGGTCAGCAGCAGGCGGCTCGGGCTGCTCGTGCAGCTCAGGCGGCTCGGGCTGCTCAGGTACCGGGCGGCTCGGCTACTGCGGGGCGGCTCGGCTGCTGCTGGGCGGCTCGGCTGCTGCTGGGCAGCTCGGCTGCTGCTGGGCGGCTCGGCTGCTGCTGGGCGGCTCGGCTGCTGCTAGGCGGCTCGGCTGCTGCTGGGCGGCTCGGCTGCTGCTGGGCGGCTCGGCTGCTGCTGGGCGGCTCGGCTGCAGTGCAGTGGCGGGGCCGGGACAAGGCCGGCGGTAGGGCCGGCGGTAGGGCCAGGTAGGAGCCGGCGGCGGGCCGAGTAGGAGGCCGGCGACGGGCCGAGTAGGAGGCCGGCGGCAGGGCCGTGTAGGAGGCCGGCGGCAGGGCCGTGTAGGAGGCCGGCGGCGGGCCGAGTAGGAGGCCGGCGGTGGGCCGAGTAGGAGGCCGGCGACGGGCCGAGTAGGAGGCCGGCGGCAGGGCCGTGTAGGAGGCCGGCGGCGGGCCGAGTAGGGGGCCGGCGGCGGGCCGAGTAGGAGCCGGGGCCGGGCCGTGTAGGAGGCCGGCGGCAGGCCGTGTAGGAGGCCGGCGGCGGAGCCGAGTAGGAGCCGGCGGCGGGGCCGTGTAGGAGCCGGCGGCGGGCCGAGTAGGAGGCCGGCGGCGGGCCGTGTAGGAGGCCGGTGGCGGGCCGAGTAGGAGGCCTGCGGCGGGCCGTGTAGGAGGCCGGCGGCGGGGCCGAGAAGGAGGCCGGCGCGGGGCCGCGTAAGGGGCCAGCGCGGGGCCGCGTAAGGGGAGAGGGCGACCCGAAGGGTCGCTAAAACAAAAAGGGCGCGCCTCGGGGGGCGCGCTTCGGTGGGCCCAAAAAAAAATTCGGTCCTGGAGGGACCTAGCTCTATACCATGTGAAACTATGAGCAGAGGAGTGAATTGACTAAGTCAGAGTTGGGTACAAATACAACCCTAGCAAACTGTACCCCATATGTGCTACCCCACTATAGCCTACAAACATGCATCAGCTATAATAATCTGACACAGTAGTCCGTCGCCCTTGCTTCGGTAGCCACTGAGTCAGCCGCTCCTGTGCCCGTGCCTCTGCAGCTTCAGTCGTTGCCACCCATCTTCTCTCCTTCCACAGTTCCTCCTCCTCCTCACTTGCCCGCTGTGATTACCTCTAGCTTTGCTTATTATTTGTGAACTCTGTGAACTGCTGCTTGCTGTGCTTATTACACCCCACTTTGGCTATGGGGGTGTGTCAGAATGTTATATTATCTAGCATGCAGTGGGGTGCTCTATAGCGAGTACAACCGGGTTTGCTATATGTATCCAACTGCTTGCTAGTGAACCTCCTCCTTTCTTCAATTCTGCTTCTGCCTGCTATCTTTCGCAAAATTTGCAGTGGCGGGGATCTCTAAGGCTTCAGGGGGGGGGTGTCAAGATAGCAAGCAGGAAGGGTTGCATTGAGCAGCATGAGGAGTACAAGTAGGAAACCCTAAAGTGTTGTACCCCATATGAGCTACCCCACTACAGCCTACACATACTATAGCATACGAGTTGGACAGGGTGGTGACGATGGAGGATAGTGTGGTGCTGCTGGGGAAGCGGGTTGACGTAGCGGTGCGACGATCAATGGCCGGGGAGGTTCACGCTCTAGAGATCATCGTCGCGGACCCGCTATCGCTGTCTCCATCTCTGCTAGGGCAGTGCAGTCGTTCTATTGGTGTGGAGGCAAGGGAGTGGGAGCGTCGCAAAACGAGTCATTACACGCCTCTGCTTGCACGCAACAGGGGTGTGCAGTTCACCCCTTTGATAGTAGAGACGTGGGGGTGCCTTGGCGGGCGTTTCCGGCGGTGGCTTCGACGATAGGGGGACGCGCACGTGGAGCTAGCCGTGTCACGGGGCGCTTGTCGGAAGGATGACTTCTCGTTTTCGGCTTATCTTTTGGGGTCTCTGAAGACGCTCATTGGGGTAGCGTTACAACGGGCGGAAGCTCGTGTCGTCCTGAAATGTGACAGAAACAGAATGAGATACGAAATCAAAATACGAGCGATTGTGTCGAGGTGCTGCACAGGAGTCGACCAAAAAACTATTAAGTATCTCAACCCTTCATGCGGAAGCGCCCTGAGATGGGTTAACTTGAAATTATATTCACACGCCCTTGGTCGGAGCGCGACTTCCGTAAAGAACAAAAACAGAATATATATTAAAAAAACCATTGGGAAAACGGAGGCAAACTAGGAAGGTATCAACCCTAAACGTAGGACCGCTTCAAGTGTTCAGGGTTGATATTCCCAAATTGTGTCCATGTTATCTAAGGGTTTTATCCTTTTCCCTGTTTTGACTTCATGGGTATGTGCGGGTGAGGTGCTCGTTGCGACTTTGTTTCACGATTGTGCTTATAATTAATAATTCCGTACATTGACATACTTTATCGCGAAATTGTTGGTTGAGTATGGACGCAAACCGCTCCATGCATAATTTGAGTATCAGTATCGGCTGAAATTATATGGGTGGTCAATGTTAAGCCCGGTTTATCACGTTTGATCACATGGGTATCACGAGCAGTCACCTTACACTTCGCAACTATCGCGTGTGATCACAATGATATCACGGATGGCCACACCTTGGCCCACAACGCTATCAAGTTTGGTCTTCTCTACCGGGCTGATCTCGCGCAGCTCAAAGGCGGCCTCCAGCAACTCCTTCAGCCCCTTCAGCATCACGAGGCTATTGCTGATGGCGAGTAGGTCGTCGACGTAGACCAACACCCAGCAGGTCACTCCGTCATCGCCGATCTTGAAGTACAACGTCTCGTCGACCTGTCTCTTCTTCCAGTCGGCGCCTGTTAGCACGTCGTTGGGTGCCTTATACTACAGCAGCGGCGACTGCTTCAGCCCATACGGACTCTTCAGCAGTTTGCACACCCGGCCAATCTCATCGTCATAATAGTATGGCTGGTAGATGTACAGCACACTGTCGAGCTTGCTGTGCAGGAAGGCGTTATTCATGTCGAGCTGCATCAAGTGCAAGTCGAGGACGGTAAAAGTGCTTGCGTGACATAGCTCCCAACAGGCGCGTAAGTCTCGTCGTAGTCGGCGCCTTACACCTACGTGAAGCCATTCACGACCAATTTCACCTTCTTGCGGGCGACCACATCGTCGATGCGGTACTTCGTCATCAGCACCCACCGGCTCTTCATGGTGTTCACACTGCGCGGACATTCGACCAGCTCCCAAATGCCATTGCCGATGAGGCTGCAGATTGGTCTCATCTAGAGCATCGCAAGACACGAACCACGCCCCGCCCTTGCACATATACGTTAGCACCTAGTAGCGCCTAGAAGATATGTGCTAAGGTTCATCTGATAATCAGTACTCACAATTTCTTTATACATGATTGCCTTGCAGGACAGAGATGGCAATGTGGGCCTTGATGGTTACGGCATCCCTTTAGGTGTCCTTGCACACGCACTGGGACTACAAGCTTCACGGGAGGCTAAGCCTACACCACAAACTACATGCCCTGTTCCTGACCGTAGTGTGCAAATCTTCCCCTTCTGGAACTTCTATGCCTCAAGCGTCAAACCTTAGGTTGAAAGGATTTGACATATATGATATTGATGATTTTTCTCCCCCACTTAAACGTGAGCCTCTTAGCACTATGAAGTATACAGGAAGGAGACATTGGTAATAAGTGCATAAGCTACATTTTCGTATATGCATCATAGGCTTTCCTTCCTAGCTAAATTGTGCACTGGTATATTTTTAATATGGAATTTTCTCCTCTAGGGTCTGTTTTAATCTGGTTTTTAGGGTACATCAGAGCCTCTAACTCTGCCCCATTGAAAATAAAAAGTAAAAGAAAGAAAAATGTTCATAGGATGTGGGAGTTCACCTACTGTGGAGAGCACATGGGCTCTACAACAATGCAAGAAATTGTGTGTAACACAATCCTCACCCCAAACGTTTGAAAATATGTCCAGCATGTGAGAATAAGCGAACAGGAATGAATGAACTAGCAGTGAAATGAGTACAAGTAGGAAACCCTAGAATTGTGTACCCCCTATAGGCTAACCCACTGTAGCCTACACAAGCATAACATATATAATGTTTGACACACCCCCATAGGCAAAGTGGGGGAGAACAAGGGGTCACAAGACCAGTCAAGCAAAGCAAAGCAAGCTCAGGGTGGATCACAAAGTCACCACACAGTCCGAGCACAAGAGCAGGGCCAGAGGCCAGTTCACATGCAGGAGTACAGACATATATATAAAACTAGACAAGCAAGAGCAGGTATATATATATGTCACAGTACAAGTGAAGTCAAGAGGAGAGCAAGTGAGGCAAGACAGGCACAAGACCCAGCTGGGTGCAAAAGCGCTGATGGTCACAAGGCGCGAGTGCCTTGGTGAACACATCAGCAGTGTTGGCCTCAGAGGCCACGTACGCAAGTCGCAACTGACCACGCTGCTGCAGCTCACGAGCAAGGAAGTAGCGGAGAGCAATGTGCTTCGTTCTGTGCTCCAAGCGCTGCTCTCGACACAAGGCCAGCATGGCCTTGTTGTCTACGTACAGCACTGGAGGAGAACGAGGCGGCTCTCCAAGGTCAGTCAGCAGGTAGGTGAGCCAGCGAAGCTCCTGTGCAGCCATGGCCCCGGCGTAGATCTCAGCCTCACAACTAGAGCCGAGAACCGAAGACGAGCGAGTAGACCGCCACGAGACAGAGCCGGAACCAAGGCTGAAGGTGTAACCCTGTGACGACCGCTGCGTAGCCTGGTCGTCAGCCCAAGAAGCGTCCGCGTGGCCGGTAAGGACCACTGGACTCCGCCCTCCAAGCACAAGCCCCATGCCCGACGTACTGCACAGGTAGCGCAATACCCTTTTCGCTGCAGCCATGTGCTCTGGTCTGTGTCTCCCAGGAGCAACATAGCGTGCAAGAATGCTCAGAGGATATGCAAGGTCAGGTCGTGTGCAGGTCATCAGGTACATGAGGCAGCCAACAAGCTCTGCATACGGACCACTCGACTCTACGGACTCATCCGAAGGCAGAGCTGAGAGTGAGTGGCGAGTAGGTAGAGGAGTGGCCTGAGGCGAGGAGTACGTGAAGCCGAAGCGCTGAAGGACCTGCTGCACCATGTGTGACTGAGTAAAGGTAATGGTGCGGCGTGCTCTGTCCCGAGTGATCTGCAAGCCAAGGTAGCTGCGCAGTTCACCCAGGTCTGTGCACGTGTGTCTCTTCAGCAGTTCGGACTTCACGTAGGCGAGTCCAGCAGTGTCCGCTGTGGCAAAGACCAAGTCGTCGACGTACACGAGGATGTAGAACGGCGGCAGTGAAGTGTCGGTGCGCAGAAACAGCGACGGGTCAGCAGTAGAAGGAGCAAACCCAAGAGCCGCAAGCGTAGTCCTCAGTGTGTCGTGCCACTCACGCGGTGCCTGGCGGAGACCGTAGACTGGCCGTCGGAGGCTCCACTGGGTGCCAGGAGGGAAAGTCCCAGTGAAGCCAGGTGGACGGCGCAGCCAGATCTCCTCGTGCAGGCTACCCTGCAGGAACGCAGTGCTGAAGTCGAGAGAGTGAAGCTCGTAGTCGCGCTGAGCGGCTATGTGCAGCAGCACCCGAAGAGTGGTCATCTTCGGGGTGGGAGAGAAGGTCTGAAAGTAGTCAACTCCCTGCCGCTGACTGAAGCCACGAGCAACGTACCGCGCCTTGAAGACAGGTGGAGAGCCCGGCGGCCGCTTCACCCGGAAGATCCACATGCCACTGACGATGTTCGCCCCTGGAGGGGGAACTGCGTCAACGTAGGTGCCTGTGGACTTCCAGGAAGCCATCTCTGCATCCATAGCTGCCTGCCACTGAGAGGAGTAGGGACCCTCTACGGCCTCCGCGTAAGAACGCGGAGTCGGGATGTCTAGTGCATCCGGGTCTCCCTCAGGGGCAAGCAGTACAGACGCGAGATGAGGTGAAGCAGCCGCTAGACACTGTAACTCCTCCTGTCTGTCCTCTAGGACGTCCGTGCCAAGAGCACACTCACCCCCGACGGACGGAGGACAGACAGACGCAGACTCAGCAACAAGACCAGCAGCGTAGTCGAGACGACAGCGAGCAGCAAAGTCAACGAGCTCAGCGACTAGAGCAGACGCAGCAGTGGACTCAAAAGAGGGGTCAGTGACGACAGTAGCAAGCAGACGCGTGACAGTAGGACTGGCAGCGCGAAGAGAGTCCGACTCAGGGTCGGCAAGCGCAGGAAGAGAGGACTCAGGAGGCGAAGGCAAAGGAGCACGCAGAGGAGCAGTGGACGGACGCAGAGACATCCGGTGCGTGTCAGGGACAGGAGGAGGACGCTGACGCGAACCGCGACCACTAGCGCGAGCAGCACGAACAGGCGACGCGGGACGAGACGCAGGCTCACGACGCTGAGCAAGACCTCCAGTAGGACCAGTGTAAGGAGAGGGAGCAGGCAGAGGAGAGGAAGGCTCCAACAGTGACTGCGACTGAACAGGCTGTGGACACTCTACCGAAGGAGAAAGACCAAGAACCTGCTGTAGGAGCGGAACGAAGTACGGCCGAGGCCGCGCGGCAGCTCTAGACTCAGCAGGGACAGCACCAGCACCCTCAGCGACAGCACCAGCGCCACCCACACCTCCAGCGGCAGGACCAACAGCAGTAGGCTCAGCACCAACGCCCTCAGCACCTCCAGCTCCAGGAGGACCCGCAGGTCCAGCAGCTCCGGGACCGGCAGCACCCGCACCCTCGACGGTCGAAGAAGCTCCAGCTCCAGCAGCACCTCCAGACTCAGCAGCACGCCTCCAGGGGCGAGCGTACCACTCGCGCAGCTCCTGTGGAGAGAGGGGCTCCCGGCGAGACGCAGCAGCAGGAGAAACCCCAGGCTCAGCAGCTCCAGACGCAGCAGGGACAGCACCAGCGCCCTCAGAGACAGCACCAGCGCCACCCACACCTCCAGCGGCAGGACCAACAGCAGCAGGCTCAGCACCAACGCCCTCAGCAGCTCCAGCTCCAGGAGGACCCGCAGGTCCAGTAGCTCCGGGACCGGCAGCACCCGCACCCTCGACGGTCGAAGAAGCTCCAGCTCCAGCTCCAGCAGCACCTCCAGACTCAGCAGCACGCCTCGAGCGGCGAGCGAACCACTCGCGCAGCTCCTGTGGAGAGAGGGGCTCCCGGCGAGACGCAGCAGCAGGAGAAACCCCAGGCTCAGCAGCTCCAGACGCAGCACCCCCAGGCTCAGCAGCTCCCGACCCAGCACCCCCAGACCCATCACCTCCAGGCACAGCACCCCCCTGCTCAGCACCCCCAGGCTCCGCACTCTCCGCAGTAGCACCTGCAGGCCCAGTACCCCCAGCAGTAGCACCCCCAGGCTCAGCACCCCCGCGCACAGCACCCCCAGAGTCAGCACCCCCAGGCTCAGCACCCGCAGCAGCACCAGAGTCACCTGTAACCTCGACCGGGTCAACGGCGTCTACCTGGGACACACCTGAGGGGGCAGGAACCTGAGGGGGGAGGGGGTCTACCGGGGGGGGAACCGGTACAAGGAAGTCCGGGGGAGGGGGGAGGGAAGGAGTGCGGTAGGGGAAGAGACGGTAGAAGGGGACTGACTCGTCGAACGTGACGTCCTGGGAGGACAGAACACGACGAGAGGAGGGGTGGTAAAACTGCCACCCTGGGGCGTCAGTGGGGAAGCCAAGGAAGACACAGGGAGCAGCACGAGGGGACAGCTTGTCCGCAGACAAGTCGCGGACAAACGCCCGAGATCCCCAGACACGGAACACAGACGCATCGCCAACCTTCCCTGTCCACAGCAAGGCTGGGGACATCGCAGGCCGAGAGACCCGGGGGTGAAGGTTGAGCTGATGCGCCGCGTACCTCACCGCAAACGGCCACAGAAAATGGGGGGCAGCCGCATGCATCATGGACGTACGAGCGACATCCATGACCATGCCAATGCGGCGCTCAGCAATCCCATTTTGCTGTGGTGAGTCCGGAAGCGTGAAGGACTGGCGGATGCCTCGCGCACGACAGTAGGCACGCAGAAGGCCAGAGGAGAACTCTCCGCCTCTGTCCGAGTGCAGACGCAGAACAGGAAAGTCCGAGCCGAAGCTCTTCCTGAGCCGGAGACGAGCCTCGCGGATCCAGTCGATCAGCACCTCAGTGACCGCACCCTTGCTGCGCAAGGGGAGGACTGTGGTGTAACGCGAGTAGTCGTCAACCACCAACAGGAAGTAGCGCTCGTAATCCTGCCCACGGACGGGGGCTGGGCCCCACACATCCATGTGAAGCGTCTGCAGGGGAGCCTCTGTCGGGGGGAAGTGGGAGGAGTGAGGAGTAGCCCGGAGGCGACCCTCGACACAGGGGACACAGGAAGGTCCTGGCCCGGAGGGGAGAGGAGGGAGAGACTGGGGAAGACCAGAGACAAGGACACGGGAAGCCATGCTCCGAAGACGGGGCAAGGAGGGGTGGCCAAGACGGTGGTGCCATAGGAGAGTCTCGTGAGACAGGAGGCGACAAGTACAGGGGGCAGACTCAGGACCAGACCTGGACGCAGCAGCAAACACCTGACCCGACGCTGCTACCTGACCGGACGCGGGGACAGGAGGAGACTCAGTGGTCAGGGTGTAGAGGCTCGACCCCGGCCGACGCGAGAACGTGGCCAGGTGCCGGCCTGTGCGTGCGTCCATGCAGTGGGTCACCCGCTGACTCGCAGGAGTGAACTGGTGAACCCCCGCATCCTGTAGGTCTGCACCACTCACCAAGTTCGTCGAGAACGAGGGGAGGTACAGGCCAGACAGGGTGCCCGAGGGGGCAGCCGGACACGGGAGGACAGTGGAGAAGTGAGCGAGGACAGGACCCCCAGAGGGGTCAGCCAGGGAGACTGCAACCGGCCGACCAAGCGGCGTGAGTGTGGTGCGGTCTCGAAAGAAGGAGCGAGAAGCCCCAGAGTCAAGTGTAAAGGTGAGGGAGGCCGAAGCCAACGCGGTACCTGAGAGCGCAGCCTCACCCGCACCTGAGGAAGTAGACTCACTAGCACCTAGAGCAGCAGCCGCACCTGTACCTGGAGCAGGAGACTCACTAGCACCCAGAGCAGCAGCCTCACCAGTAGCTAGAGCAGCAGGTCCTATACCTGGGTCAGGCGGGACGCACAGGTGACCTGCACGGTCAGCACTAGTAGGCAATGCATACATGGCAGTGAGAATAGCATCATAGTCAAGAGCATATATATCTACCCTCTGCCTAAGCAACTCCACCTAGTCGGGAAGCTCAGCCTCGTCGCCAAACACGGTACGCCAGGCGTCGCTCAGACGGGCGAAGCAGCGGGACGGTGTATGACTACGTGTCCCACAAGGCTGACCAGTCCGAGTACCAGTGCGAATCACGTAAGAGCAGCGAACAGCACTGAGAGACCCTCCACTCTGAGCGTACCACTCACGAAGCTGGCGAGGCGTGAGAGACACGCGAGAGGGTCGCGGGAGCTGCATCTGGCCGCCACCACGAGTAGAAGCAGCAGGAGTGGTAGTAGGAGTAGCGTCGCCACCCCTACAGCCCCAACCAGCGTACCACTCACGCAGCTGCTGCGGCGTGAGGGACTCACGCCGGCGTCGCTGGGGCTGCATTTGGCTCCGCAAGTAGAAGCAGGAGCAGGACTAGCAGCAGGGAGGCAGGCAGCCAGGCAAGCCAAAAGGCAGGCAGGCAGGCAAGCAGGCGACGCGCAGCGTGCTAGCAGGGCAAGAGCTCACCAGTGGTGGGAAGAGTAGGCTCGGCGACTCAGCGGCTCGGCAGCTCGGCGGCTCGGCGGCTCGGGCGACTCGGGCGGCTCGGCGGCAAGGCGACTCAGCAGCAACTGCAGCTCAGTAGCTCGGTGACTCGGCGGCTCGGCGGCAGGGCGGCTCGGCAGCAACTGCAGCTCAGCAGCTCAGTGACCCGGCGGCTCGGCGGCAGGGCGGCTCGGCTGTGGGGCGGCTCGGCTGCTGCAGTGGGAGATGAAGGAGGAGGAGAAGCAGGGGAGGCCACACACCTGCCACCCCTCTGCTGGCCTCTCAGGTCGCCTCGACAGGCGACGGGAAAAGGGGGGGTGGGTGGTGGGGGGCCGGTAGGTGCAGCGGCGGGGCCAGCAGGTGCAGTTGCGGGGCCGGTAGAAGGGGACGGCAGGAGCCGTCAGGAGGGGACGGCGGGGCCGTCAGGAAGGGACGGCGGGGCCGTCACGAAGGGACGGCGGGGCCGTCAGGAGGTGACCGGGCCGCGACGGGGGCAGGCGGCGGGGCCGCGTAAGGGCCTGGGCGGGGCCGCGACAGAGCCGTCGGCGGGGCCGCGTGAAAGCCGGGGCGGGGCCGCGTAGAAGCCGGGGCGGGGCCGCGCGAGAGCAGGCGGCGGGGCCGCGAAGGAGCCGGGGCGGGGCCGCGTGAGAGCAGGCGGCGGAGCCGCGTAAGGGCCTGGGCGGGGCCGCGACAAAGCCGTCGGCGGGGCCGCGTGAAAGCCGGGGCGGGGCCGCGTAGAAGCCGGGGCGGGGCCGCGCGAGAGCAGGCGGCGGGGCCGCGAAGGAGCCGGGGCGGGGCCGTGTGAGAGCAGGCGGCGGAGCCGCATAAGGGCCTGGGCGGGGCCGCGACAAAGCCGTCGGCGGGGCCGCGTGAAAGCCGGGGCGGGGCCGCGTAGAAGTTGGGGCGGGGCCGCGCGAGAGCAGGCGGCGGGGCCGCGAAGGAGCCGGGGCGGGGCCGCGTGAGAGCAGGCGGCGGGGCCGCGACAGAGAGGGCGGCGGGGCCGCGTCAGTGAAGGCGGCGGGGCCGCAAGGGAAATGGCGACCCGAGGGGTCGCTAAAAAAAAAAGATCGCGCCTCGGGGGGCGCTTCGGTGGGCCCAAAAAAACGGTCCGTAGAAGGACCCGCTCTATACCATGTGAGAATAAGCGAACAGGAATGAATGAACTAGCAGTGAAATGAGTACAAGTAGGAAACCCTAGAATTGTGTACCCCCTATAGGCTAACCCACTGTAGCCTACACAAGCATAACATATATAATGTTTGACACAGCAATGCACTGGTAACTTTCTTAAACATGGATAATATTCTTCCTATTCTTGCTTGGTTCTTTCAATGACCTTCCTCAAAGCTTAACACCATTCCACCAACCCAAATTTTCAAGCTATCCCTACGAGTATCCCTTCTGTGCCTTCTTGAGTTGAAACGTTAAGCTCAACGTACATCCTTTATTGGAATAGGAAATATACTTGACATCATCTAAGGATGTGGGAGTTCACTTGCTGTGGAGAGCACATGGGCCTCCACAATAATGCAAGAAACTGTGCCTAAAACAATCCTCACCCCAAAATATGTCGAGCAATGCATTGGTAACTTACTTAAACATGGAAACTATTCTTCCCATACTCGCTTGGTTGTTTCAATGGCCTTCCTCAAAACTTAATACCATTCCACCAACCCACTTCTCAAGCTATCCCTACGAGTATCCCTTCAGTGCCTTCTTGAGTTGAAGCGTTAAGCTCAATGTACATCCTTTATTGGAATAGGAAATAAACTTGCCATCATATAAGGATGTGGGAGTTCACTTGCTGTGGAGAGCACACGGGCCTCCACAACAATGCAAGAAACTTTGCCAAACACAATCCTCACCCCAAACGTTTGAAAATATGTCGAGCAATGCATTGGTAACTTTCTTAAACATGGAAACTATTCTTCCCATACTTGCTTGGTTCTTTCAATGGCCTTCCTCAAAGCTTAACACCATTCCACCAACCCACTTCTCAAGCTATCCCTACGAGTATCCCTTCTGTGCCTTCTTGAGTTGAAGCGTTAAACTCCAATGTACATCCTTTATTGGAATAGGAAATAAACTTGACATCACATAAGGATGTGGGAGTTCATTTGCTGTGGAGAGCACACGTGCCTCCACAACAATGCAAGAAACTTTGCCAAACACAATCCTCACCCCAAACATTTGAAAATATGTCCAACAATGCACTGGTAGCTTTCTTTAACATGGTAACTATTCTTCCCATACTTGCTTGGTTCTTTCAATGGCCTTCCTCAAAGCTTAACACAATTCCACCAACCCACCTCTCAAGCTATCCCTACGAGTATTCCTTCTGTGACTTCTTGAGTTGAAACGTTTAGCCCAACGTACATCCTTTATTGAAATAGGGAATAAACTTGACATCATCTAAGGCCTTAGCCTCTCAGCAGTATGATGTATTTACATAAGTACGGCCTCAGCTAAATGCCACACAGAAGCATAATCAATTCCTTTGCTAGTTCATTCATGCATACGCCATGACGATCGTCACGGCCCGGAGCTGGCTTTTCCACCCGGTATGCAGCATACAAGGCGTCATCGTCATCGTCTTATAGATAAGCATGAGCATCTGTCAGAATGTTATCTTATGCTTTAGCCTGTAGTGGGGTGCTCTATAGCGAGTACAACCCTTCTAGGGTTTGCTATTTGTATCCCCATTCTTGCTAGTGCAATCCTCTTCTTTCTTCTAAACTTTCACATGCTATCAGAGCAGGTCGATCCTCTTGGATCGATCCTGTGGGTGGGCTCACCACCTCGTTGCTTCCGCTGCAACTGCCACTGCTACTCGCTGTGCCGCACGCCCCGTGGCGTGCGGCAGTTTTTTCTTCCCGCCGTGCGCCCCGAGGCGCGCGGCGGTTCTCTGCCTGCTGTGCGCCCCGAGGCGCGCGGCGGGCTTCTGCCCCGTCACTCGGCGCGTCGCCCTCGGGAGGCGATGCGACGGGCGACGGGGACCCGCGCGTCGGCCCCGTCGCCGCCCGCATCGGCCCCGTTGCCGCCTGCAGCGGGCTCGTTGCCGCCCGCAGCGGCCCCATCGCCGCGCGCAGCGGCCCCGTCGCCGCCCGCAGCGACCCCGTCGCCGCCCGCATCGGCCCCGTTGCCGCCCGCAGCGGCCCCGTCACCGCGCGCAGTGGCCCCGTCGCCGCCCGCAGCGACCCCGTCGCCGCCCGCATCGGCCCCGTTGCCGCCCGCAGCGGCCCCGTCGCCGCGCGCAGCGGCCCCGTCGCCGCCCGCATCGGCCCCGTTGCCCCCCGCAGCGGCCCCGTCGCCGCGCGCAGCGGCCCTGTCGCCGCCCGCAACGACCCCGTCGCCGCCCGCATTGGCCCCGTTGCCGCCCACAGCGGCCCCGTCGCCGCGCGCAGCGGCCCCGTCGCCGCCCGCAGCGACCCCGTCGCCGCCCGCATCGGACCTGTCGCCGCGCGCGCGGCCTTGTCGCCGCCCGCAACAACCCCGTCCCCGCCCGCATCGGCTCCGTCGTCGCCGCCAGCGGCCCCGTTGCCGCCACTTGCGGCCCCGGCCCCGCCCCGGCCATGCATCGTCGTCAGCCGCGGCGCACCGGGGGCACGTGCACCGCCCCCCACCCCCCCCTCCTTTTCCCGTCGCCTGTCGAGGCGACCTGAGGGGGCCGCGCGACGGGAGGGGCGACGGGAGGGGCGACGTGGGGGTGGGGGCGAGCGTCGCCCCTTCTGCCGCCTACTATGGCGCCCAGGGAGGCCGCGCGTCCGCCTCCCCCCCCCCCCGTAACCTCCCTACCCGCCATCCCGCCCTGCCCTGTGTTCGGGTTTGGGGGTGGCGAGTAGGGGGTGGCGGGTGTGTGGTCTCCCCTGCTCCTCCTCCTCCTCTGTCTCCCACTGCTGCAGCTGCCGTTGAGGGGGGTGGGTGTGTGGGAGTCGACGGAGTCGTGCTAGGGGGTGGGGTGTGAGTGACCCTAGCGGTGTAGCAGCGGGTGTGTGTCAGGGGGGGTGGGATACTTTGGGGAAGCTGAATGGAGGTTGCCGTCGTGTCGCCAGCAGCACCTGTATTCCGGGGACTTCGTCCGGTAGCCCAGTCGTAGCCAGCTGTGCCAGCCGCCCGTGGGTCCGTTGCTCGTCTGCCACTACTTTTAGCCGCGGGGCCAGTTAGTTGCCCGTGTGTCTGCAGCTTCAGCCGTCGCCTCCTATCTCCTCTCCTCTCACTCTCTCTCCTCCTCCTCACTTGCCCGTTGTGACTACCACTAGCTTTGCTCATAATTGTTAACTTTAAACTATTGCTTCTTGAACTTGTGCTCAGAATGTGTGGTGACATTGTGATCCACCCTGAGCTTGTACTGCTTTGCTTGCTCTGCTGATTACACCCCACTTTGGCTATGGGGGTGTGTCAGAATGTTAGCTTATGCTTTAGCCTATAGTGGGGTGCTCTATAGCGAGTACAACCCTTCTAGGGTTTGCTATTTGTATCCCCATTCTTGCTAGTGCAATCTTCTTCTTTCTTCTAAACTTTCACAGCATCCTGTAGGAATGGCATCGTCGGAGGGCACTCTTGGAATAAATCTGGATACATGTGCGGTGTGGAGAGAAAGAGAGAGAGAGGGAGAGAGGGAGAGAGAGAGAGGGAGAGAGAGAGAGAGAAAGATAGAGAGAGAGAGAGAGAGAGAGAGAGAGAGAGAGAGAGAGAGAGAGAGAGAGAGAGAGAGAGCGGCCGAGCTGGTAGCGGACACGAGAATTGACAGACCTGGACCAGATAATGGCCACCCGCTACGACTGTTGAGCCTACACGGCACAGGGGCGGGTGACTGGCTGAATGCAATACCGACCCGGGCGGACCTCACGCTGGCGCCGGGGCAATTCTCATTGGCGCTAGGACTGCGCTTAGGCCTTCCCCTGCCCGTCACAGACCAATGCCCGTGCAACCGAGAACGGTCTGCCACTGCCGACAAAAGCCTACCCAATCACCTGCTGCGATGCGGCGAGGGTGGGGACCGGACGAGGACACACAATGCCCTGGTCTATGCGTGCCTGCGCATGGCAAAGGAAGCTAAGTACATGACCCTGCATGAGACAACAGTGTACTCCCCTCCTGTGGATAGGAAAAGGGCAGATGTGGCGGTTCAAGACCCAGAGACATCGGAGACATCGGAGACATGGGTAACTGATGTGACCGTGACAGACCCGGTACTTCAGAGGCGTGACCTCGGGGCTACTAGGGCACCAGTGTGGGCGGCCGAAGAGGCCAACATCGGCAAGCATAAACTTTACGAGGAAAGGCCGTCGTGCGTGGGGTTCCTAGGATTGGCGGTGGAGACATACGGCGCGTTGGCGGCAGATACCGTCAGATTCTTCCGGATGTTGGCCACCAATGCGGCCAAAAGGGGCTTCCGCCACGGCCCACAGACGACGCTAGCGGCGCGTCTCAATGCCCACTTTCGCCAACGCTTCTCGGTTATGCTGCAGCGATGCCAGGCAACGAGCCTACTCACGAAGTCAAACCGGGCAGCAGAGGCCTCCTCCCCACAAGCACCCACGGACCCGTGGGAGCCAAGGTTGGGGGATATGTGGCAGGTGCTGGAGGACGGTGCAGGCGGCTAAGGGGCTACGAGGGATAGCTAGGGGCAGACCAGCGGATTGACGGGAGGAGGAGTGACAGGGGCTAGCGGCAGTGGTGACCAGGAGGTGAGGGAGACAGGGGAGTGAGATCCGGTTGTGGCAATTTAGGTTCCCGGCGTGTTCCCAAGGCAGGCGGCCATACTTGCATGCATGCTTACCCGACCTTGCTTGCTTGCCACTCATCCCTCGCTCACATGCATAGGATGACCAATATTTAGAGCTATACCTCATCATGCCTGTTCGTTATATGCCAAATCAATGAAGGACTGCTTGAGAGAGAGAGAGAGCATGCGGGTTGGAGGCATGAGTAATGATGCGCCGTCGTACAGCGTGTGTTGGAGGGCCGCGATGGCGACCAGCGATGGCACCGCAGGCAAGAGACACCAGCACTGCACGGAAGAAAAGACGGGGCCAGAAGAATTATGGTTGTCCGGGGTTAGATTTTGAGAACTTCACTGAGAGTCAGATCTGGTAGTCGAGATTTCGCAAAATTTGCCTCCAGGATGATTGCGTTGTGTCAGATTTGAGGACTTAACGGATCTAGTCAGATCTAGTTAGTCGGAATTTCGCACCGGCCTCAGGATGATTGCTTTATCGCTGAACGATGTTGGTCCTAAATCCTCGACAAACAGGGAACAATACATTTATTTTGTTCCGAAAAATCGCAGAGTGGCCAAGCAGGTTTAGCATGAAGCATCAGTCGACCTATAGTGACACTTCGATAAGAATGACAAGAGTGACCAGCAACAGGCGGTCGTGCGTCAGTATCGCAGTAACCAGCGATGACGAATCACTGTGAGTCAAGCATCAGGAACTCACCCGCGAGGACGAACGCAGGTCGCAGCGACGTGCGCGCCATGATGGCCACTAGTGGCAGGAGCAAAGTAATTCTGGGGTTAATTGCCTGTGAGGACGAAAACTACGAAAGTGTCCTTACAAAAGAGAATGGAGAGGCTCAAAATCAAGAGACACGAAGCATATCATCTTCAGTAAGGCAAGTGCTTTATTGGTAGTCGAGAGGGCTAGTACTCCCTAAAAAAGCATCCGCAAGCAGTGAATGAAGGGCTATGTGCGCTAGCGCTGGTCAGTTACACGGAGGGACAGCGAACGCCAGAATTTTGCTGGGAAGCTTCAGGGGGGCCAGGCCGAGGGATCCGAAGCTCGAGCTGTGTCAGATACCATCGACACCCATGGGCTTGACAAACTCTCAGGTGCCTTTTATCTCATTTTTCCAGGGGTTGAAATGCGTCACTAGTGGATGGCTTGGCGTGCTGTACAGGCAAAGCCTGCTTGGTTTTCTCATTTATCAATCTTGAAACATATTTTTTTTTCATTGTTAATATATATTTTTGAGTATAAAAATGGAAAGAAAGACATAAATGAAGGAGAAGGGAGGTGGAGAAGGAAAGGGAGTGTTGGTGCAACCCTACAGTTTGCACTCGGCTTGTTGTCCGTGTGCGTGCATGCGTGTGTGCATGGAATGGAATGAGTGCATGAAATTCTCAGAATCCTAGCCACTAGACCACTGGGATAAAAGGGCTTGTTTGTATAGCGGGTGAGTGCGCCCATAACCCCCCAGGCTGATGTGCCTGTAACCCTTCCCTAGGATCAATCGGGGATCACCAGTGGACTTCTGACACCCCCCCGCACTGGGATGCCCGAAGTGCACACACCGGGATTCAAACCCGAGACCTTCGCTCTGATACCATGTCAGAATCCCAACCACTAGACCATTCTCGTTCTAATTTTCTCATGGCATCGAGCAGGTTCCCCCGTGGGAACTGTGCTTAGGGCCCACCACATCGAACTTTTTTTTTTCTGCCCGGAGCGCGCTCCGGGCCCTCTCTCTTACTTTTTCGATCTGCCCTAACGGCCCCTAGACGCCCGCGCGACGCCCGTCCCGGCCCCTAGACGCCCGCGCGCTGCCCTGAGACGCTCGCGCGCCGCTCGTCCCGGCCTCTAGACGCCCGCGCGCCGCCCGTCCAGGCCCCACGCCGCCCGCGCGCTGCCTTTAGAGCCCGCGCCCCGCCCGTCTCGGCCCCCTAGACGCCCGCGCGCTGCCCGTCAGGCCCCACGCCGCCGTCGCGCCACCCTTAGGCGCCGGTACGCCGCCCATGGGTCCGTTGCTCGTCTGCCGCTACTTTAGCCGCGGGGCCAGTTACCCCTGTAGTCCGGGGGCTTCGTCCGGTAGCCGCTGTGCCAGTCTGCCTCCTATTGCCCGTGTGTCTGCAGCTTCATCCGTCGCCTCCTATCTCCTTTCCTCTCACTCTCTCTCTCCTCCGCCTCACTTGCCCGTTGTGACTACCTCTAGCTTTGCTTATAACTGTGAACTTTATACTACTGCTGCTTGAACTTGTGCTCAGACTGTGTGGTGACATTGTGATCCACCCTGAGCGTGTTCTGTTTTGCTTGCTCTGCTGATTACACCCCACTTTGGCTATGGGGGTGTGTCAGAATGTTATATTTGTTATCTAGCCTGCAGTGGGGTACTCTATAGCGAGTATAACCCCTTAGGGTTTCATATATGTATCCCCTTGCTTGCAAACACTCACCCTCTTTTACCTAACTTCTTCCTTGCCTAGCTAGGTTGATCCTAGCTATGGCTTATACCGTTACCTCATTCTTGTTCTTATCTTTACAGAAATAAATATATATTTCATGCTTATAATATAGTGTGAATGATGGGTCATGATGTCAAGTGTGTGTGTCAAGTCAATAGCGAATTATCGCTAGTCGCGTGTAACATGGTCGTTTTGTGTGTCCCTCGTGGTTTCTATTTTGTCGTGCGCGGTTTCTATTTTGTCGCTTGTCGAACGTTCGACGTGTCGCAGGTGTGTGCAACAGACCCATCAAGAACTCAAGGATGAGTTTGTGATGAAGAACCCGAGCCCTGGTGTCAACATTCAAGTAATCGCGAAGCCCGCGAAAAAAGGGTACACCCCAAGATATTGAAGATAGTTACATTACTTTGTGTAGTGTAACATTTCACTTGGTGTAGGCCCTAGTGAAGGGTAGTTTCGAGACCCTTCGTGGTTGGGGACAGTGTGGCACTGTTCCACATCACTGTACCTCGGCTCTTGGGGTTTGTAGGAGCTGGGAGTCATTCCCAACTCGTAAATCTCCCTAACTCTTCCTATCTTGTGTTCTAAGACTATAGTGGCTGCCATAGTGCCGTTCGTTCAAACCAATGCTGTGTCGTCAATACTTGGTCAAATCGTGCGATCTAAATTGCTTAAAGTAGGCGACAGTAAGACGCTCCAGATCCAAGTTGAATCAAGTCATTTTAAGCTGTGACCAGAACGCTATGAACGTTTGAAGCCGCTGTGCAGAAATCCGACTGTGCACTCTATCTTTCGTTTTAGGCACATTGGAGCCTACTGTGACTATAATAGGGAGAAGGAAAGGAAACAGCCAACAAAACTCCAAACGCAACCCGCATAAAAAGCCCCATCAATATACCCCATCGCAACACCCAGTCAGGACACCCCATCGAGACACCCCATCCCCCCCCCCCCCCCCCCCCCCCCGCCCCCGAAGTCACATCCGCGCATCCACCATGTACAGGGCCTCCACCCAAAGAGCCCCGCCCTCCACCTCGGTGTCGTCCTTTTCCCAGTCCACCAAATCCACATTCATCCCCCCCATGGAAGACGCCGCCCGAAGCAGGATCACACAAGCTTGCGCCCGTTGCAACGCCACCCCGATGAGCGCATTCGGAGACCCCAAACGGTAAGCCAAAAACGAAGTGTCATCCTCCCGACTGTTGGGCTGAGAAAAGCCCTTGGGATCTTTACAAGACTAAGCTCTGAGTAGGAAATGTTGTGTTTGCGGAAGCGTTTTAATAAGAAGTACTTGAACCACCTTGCACTGGTATGTGAGGGCAAAGTAGATTGGCAAAGAGATACAAGCTTTTATAAGAGTACAAGGAATATGAAGAGATATAACTAAAAACCGTTTGCACCGTGACCGCCCCTCATGCCACTCCTACCCAGAGACCGCGAAGAAGTCGTTATAGCAGCTGCAGTCACGTCAGTAGTGGCAGTGGTGAGGGAGGCAATAAAGGTGGGCAGCAGAGGGACAATGCACCCATGAAACAGTGGAGGGGGCACAGCACTAGAGGCAGAGGCTACCGAGCGGAGGTTGCTGTCGATGTCCTTGAGGGCCGAGTCAAAGACCTCGATAGTGAGCTCGCTAGGGTGCTTTTGAAGAAGCGCATCTCGAACCGAGGCAAGGCGGTCAGGGAGGCTAGTGGCGACGAAATAGATAGTAATCGCCATGGGGGGAGGGAGCAGTACAAGTTGTGCGTCAGTGCAAGCAGCGCGGTAGCTAGAATCGAGCGAATGCAGATGAGTGATCAAGTTAGCAGTGCGCTCAAACGAGACAAGGTTAGGAAACAGGAACAGAAAGAACAGGCGACCAAGAGAGACAATGGTGGGAGTAGCATAGCGGGCCTTGATCGTAGTCACGAAGTCACTAGCCGTGCGAACCTGAGTGAAGTGGGTCTCCTCAGACTCAGGGAGGAGGCTGCTGAGGGCGATGCAGGCCGCAGCGTCATGCGCTTTCCACGCTGTCACATCAGCACGCTCGTGTGCATAACGGTCACTGTCTGCAGGTGTGGGGTCAGCTGCTAAGGGTGCAAGGCTAGCAGGCTCAAGAAGGTCTCTGGAAGCGTGCGCCCACAGAGTCTCGTGTGCCTGAACTTGGCTCTCTAGGAGGCGGCGCGCACGCAGGAGCTAGACCGAGAACTCGAGTGGCATACCCTCAGCGTCAAAGCGTAGGACCCTAGGGGTCGCCGTAGCGGAAGCGTAGATGTGGATACTACTGCTACCAAAACCCTAAGCGCCTAGCGGGTCTGAGCAGGGTGCGGCAGGTTGAGCGGAAAGCGCGACGCGATGGGACAGCAAAGCCCGACGCGACGGGGCGGGTAGGACGCGACTCGACGGGATAGCAGGACGTGACTCGATGGGACGGCAGGGCGCGATACGATGGGCTGGGAGCGATTCAACGGGAGGGGGGGGACGAGACACGATGGGCAAGAGATGAAACGTGACGAGACGGGCAGCGCGACGCGAAGGGGACGGGACGGTACGGGCAGTGCGACGCGCTGACGGGAGGGGGGGACGGGACGGGTAGCGCGACGTGCAGGGGACGAGACAGTCGGACAGCACGACGCGCAGGGGATGGGAGGGGCAGCGCGACATGACGGGCAGGGGACACGACGGGCACGGGACATGACGGGTAGGAGACGGGAAGAGCAGGGGACGGGACTGGCAGGGGATGGGACGGGCAGGGGACGCAACGCGACGGGCAGGGGATAGAACAAGGGGCAAGGAGGCGCGTGCGACGGGTACTACGAGCGCTACGGGCGCTTTGTGACAAAACGGGCAGGCGCTAAGGGCGCTACAGGCGCTTCGCGGCAGAACAGGCTAGCGCTAAGTGCGCTACAGGCGCTACGGGCGCTTCGTGACAAAACGGGCAGTCGCTAAGGGCGCTACAGGCGCTTCGCGGCAGAACAGGCAAGCGCTAAGGGCGCTACAGGCGCTACGGGCACTTCGTGACAAAACGGGCAAGCGCTTAGGGTGCTACAGGATGGAACGAATGGCCACAAAAGGCGCTACGGGACGAAACAGGCGCAACAGGAATGGTAGACTACTTGCAACGGACGCGAGAAGCTCTAGTGGGATCCCACAGGATCCTAACCTAGGTGATACCATGTCAAGAATGAAAGTGTTGCTTTGACTGAGGTTGCTTGGGGTACATAAACCTAACCCTAACAATTGTACCCTCTATAACACACATCACTAAGACTACGAAATTTGACACAGAGTTACCAGTCGAGGGAGGTACTTACGTCACGTGTGTCTTTTGATTCAATAATTATCATTCCCACAAGGGTACGAGAAATTCAGTGGAGGACTTTTATTACAAACAACAGATGGTAATTTTCACCTAACTGACAGCCCAGAATGTACAAGCCTACCCATGGAAATTCATGCAGAATCACATCATTGGTGACTAGGATGCTTGATAGTGTATTGGTCCGTCCGTGCCCTGTGCCGAAGAGGAGGAGGTGGTTGGGGAGGCGTTTTGACTGCTATGGCGACGCTGTCTGTGCAGTCGCAGTTGCTAGGGATGGGAAGAGGCAGTCCTGCGGAGATAACTACAGCAACGGGAGCTAGGCTACGGGCTAGGCACGTGTGCTCGTGTGATCTCTGCGTTCTCTGTTCCTTAGTCGTTTTCCTTGTGCACACACTACTTGCTAGTTCACGGGGAAAGTGCAAGAGTTTCACTAGGAAAAGTTCTGAACAATTGGTACAATGAAGTTGGCATAGCATGACTACGTCAGAGCAAGCATTCAGGTCGGCCAACTGCCAGCGCAGCTTGGTCGACCGCGTTCCAGCACGACTTAGTCGACCGCACTTCAGAAGGCAAGGTCGACGGCGTGCCAACGTCGCAGGTTGACGGCGTGCCAGCGTTGCTCACGCAGGACAGCAGTGCACCCGCCTCGCAGGTGTGCGTAGCTGATTGGCGTGCAGAGTCCCGTCACCTGCACAGCGCACACTCCACGTCAACCTCGAGCTGACGACTGCCTCTGGTCCGCCACGACGACCTCGGGATACCACCACCGTGGTCGTGCTCGCCACCTTTGCCTGGGCGACCGTCGCACTTCTCCGCAGCACTTCGTCACCCAGGTAACCTGGTCGACCGGGCAACCACGTCGACCAGCAGCTCTTGCACGTGCCCGTCGACCTCCCAAGTCGACGACCACCCCAAGTCGACCTCCTCAGGTCGACCACTACTCCCTGGTCGACCAGCTCCAAGTCGACGTCACTCCTGGTCGACCAGAAGGGCTGGTCGACTTCCCAGGTCGACCAGGATGGTCTGGTTGACGTCCCAGGTCGACCAGAAGGTCTGGTCGGCGTCCCGGGTCGACCAGACGAAGTTGGCGCCCATGCAGTGGCTCCTCGTGCAGGTCGACTAACCTCGTCGACCAACTCGCCCACTGCTGCAGGTCGGCTGCACCCTACACCCGACCACGAAGTCGGCTCCGCCCAGGCGTGGACGGGGCCAACATACAACTCCCGTTGACACTCCCCTGCCGCGTTCACGCTTGGGCACCCAGCCCACACGGCAGTACAGTTCGGAGACTAGCTCGTCGACGTGCACCCAACACATAGCACGTCGTCCACCGCACCAGCCATGCAAAAGGGCATGGCACCTACTACTGCACGTCGTTGTCGCCGTCGCCCACGTCGGCCAAGCGCACTTGGCCGATTGAGACGGAGCACCGGTTGAAGGCCGGATAGTGCAGCGCCTTCGTCAGGAAGTCGGCCGGCTGCTCAGCGGCTGGGATGTACTGCAGCGAGAACTTCCCGCGCCTCACCATGTGCTGCAGCCAGGCCTGTCGCCGCTCCATGTGCTTGAGGTTGCCCATCAACCCCATGCCCTCGGCAACCGTGATGGCCGACTTGTTGTCCACACGCAGGACAGTCGGCTTCCCGGCGTCCAGTTGCCGGAACTCGGCGAGGAGGAAGCGAAGGCGGCGTCCCTCCTTGCCAGCTTCAGTGGCCGCCACGTACTCCGACTCGGTCGACGACAGCGTCGCGCACTTGATGCGCTGGCTCGACCAGGAGACTGCAGCCCCTCCGTAGACGAACACGTAGCCGCTCGTGCTCATCCTGTTCTGCTTGTCACCGGCGTCGTCGGCGTCCACGTAGCCGACCAGCTCCAGCGACTAAGGTCCACCGCCGAACTCCAGGGCGGTGTCGCGTGTGTTGGCGAGGTAGGCGAGGCAGCGATCGACCTCGTGCCAGTGCTGGTCGCTCCTCACCGTGAGGCCGCTCCCCAGCTTGCTGCATGCGAAGGCGACGTCCGGCCTCGTCGTCGTCGCTGCGAACTGCAGCGAGCCGACCTTCTGCCGGTACTCCTCCTCCTGACGTTCCTGCGCCTCCTCGTCATCGAAGGTGAGCTCGGCGTAGGCACCGACCGAGACCGGCGTCTTCGGGGTGCGCCCGTTCTGCTCCCCGTCGAGGAAGCGCCAACGCAGCTTGTCGGCGTAGCCCTGCTGGTGCAGCCACAGCTTCCCCGCCGACCTATCGCGTACGATCTCGAGCCCGAGGTACTTCTGAACCGGCGAGATCTCGCGCAGCTCGAAGGCGGCTTCCAGCAGCTCCCTCAGCTCCGTCAGCATCATGGCGCTGCTGCTGGCGGCAAGCAGGTCGTCGACGTAGACCAGCACCCAGCAGACTACCTCACCCTCGCCGACTTTGCAGTAAAGAGCCTCGTCGACCTGGCTCTTCTTCCACCCGGCGCCGACCAGCACATCGTTGAGCGCCAAGTACCACAATAGCGGCGACTGCTTCAGCCCGTACAGGCTCTTCAGTAGCTTACACACCCGGCCGGTTCCGTCGTTGAAGTAGTCCGGCTGAGACATGTACAGTACCCGATCGAGCTTGCTCTGCAGGAAGGCATTCTTCATGTCGAGCTGCATCAGGTTGAGGTCGAGGACAGCGACAATGCTGAGGAAAATCCTCAGCGTCACGTAGCTGCTCACCGGCGCGAACGTCTCGTCGTAGTCGGCGCCATACACCTGTGTGAAGCCCTTTACGACCAGCCTCGCCTTCTCTCGTTCGACGGTGTCGTCAATGTGGTACTTCGTCGTCAACACCCACCGGTTCTTCATGACGTTTACCCCCGGCGGGCGTTCGACCAGCTCCCAAGTGCCCATGTTGATGAGGCTGCGGATCTCCTCCTCCATGGCGGCCTTCACCGCCGGGCCCTTCCAGCTCACCAACGCCTCCTTCACCGTCATCGTCGAGATGTCCCAACGGTGCTCGGGGTCGGCTAGCATGTCGGGGTCGAGCTCCGGAAACTCGTCATCCTCCTCGGCGTCGTCGTACAGCAGGTCGTCGTCATCGTCCACGTCATACACCGTGGTGAAGGCAGCGGGGACGAAGAAGTCAGGCGGCCTTCGAAGTCGGCCGGAACGCCATGGTCCCTGCTGGACCGCCGCGGCGTCCCCTCCATCGTCACTGTCGTCGCTGCCCTCGGCGTCCTGCTGCTCCTCAGCCGGCGTCCCAGCCGACTGCTCCACCGTGGTCGGCTTCCCAGCCGACTTCTCCCCTGTGGTCGGCTCCCCTGCCGACGTCCCGGTCGCAGACTGCTCCGTGGTCGGCTTCACGGCAGCCTGCTCCCTTGTCGGCTGCTGCTCCCCTGTCGACTGCAATCCCACGTCGATTCGCCGCTCGTCAAGTCGGCCGCCGGCGATGCACTTGGCCGGCGCCGAAGGCGGCGTCCCACTACTCCCCTCATCGCCGAAGGCCGACACCGAGGTCAGCCCACGAAGGTCGGCCACGAGGGGAGGGGCAGGAGTCAGAGGGAGAGGGGTAGAGGAGCGGACGTCCTCGATGTCCTCAGTAGCAAGCTCACCGACCTCGGAAAGCAGCGGCAGCGTCGCCGACGAGGTGTCAGAGGGCAAGGTGGACGGCGAGCGGCCGGGTACCGGTCCATGCTCAGTCTTCCACTCGGCCAGCGACATTTCCTCGTAGAACACCACGTCCGACGTGGTGACCACTCGGTCGGTGTCGACGTCGAGGAGCTCCCAGCCCTTGCTCGCCGCCGACACGCCAAGGTGCAGGCCCCACCTGGCCTTCGGCTTCAGCTTCCCACCACGCTGCGGCTCAGGGACAAGAAACTGCGCCATGCAGCCCCACACCCGCGCCAGCGACAAGTCGGGCTTCTTCCCTGTCAGCAGCTGGTACGGCGTCGTCCCCGGCGGCAGCGTCGACCTCTCCAGGCAGTTGCGGACCCAGACGGCCTGCCGCAGAGCGAGGTGCCACCAGTGGTGCTGCACGCCCATGTGCAGCAGCATTGTCCGCACCGACTCTACCACCGTCCTCATCTCCCGCTCTGCCATGCCGTTTTGCTGCGGGGTATATGGGCAGGTCAGGTCGTGGACGATCCCCTTGTCGTTCACGAAGTCGGTGAACTGCTTCCCGAGGAACTCCCCTCCCCGGTCTGAGCGCAGCATCAACACCGACTTCTTCGTCTGCCGCTCAGCCACCGCCAGCCACTGTACGAACGCCTGCAACGCATCGGACTTCTTGGCGACCGGCTTCACCCACACGTAGCGGGTCTTGCGGTCCTTCAGCAGCAAGAAGTACAGGTTGCCGTCCTTGGCAGCCACACGAAACGGCCCGCACAGGTCGATGTGCACGACGGCCAGCACGTCGTCGGCGTCGGAGCCTTGGTCGGGGAAGGTGTGCCGCGCCAGTTTCCCACCAACGCACGAGACACACGGGGAGTCGGCGTCCGTCGCCGACTTGAGGTCCAGCCCAATGGCGACCTCGTTCTTCGTCGAGCTCCGTATGGTGTCCATGCCGACGTGCGCAAGCCTCGCATGCATCCGGTCCGGCGTCGACTTCGCCTTCGGGACGATCGCCCGCAGAGCCACCACCTCCGTCATGGGCGGCGTCGACCTCGTCGCGCAAGGACGCAGGTCGGTGCAGAGGACTCGCCCAGAGTACGTCGCTCGCCCGAGCACCTCCCCTGCTGCCGAGACGAGCAGCATGCCGTCTCCGTCCTCCTGCAGCTTCACACCATGCTCCTTCAGCTGGCCGGCCGACAGCAGGTTGGCTCGCACACCCGGGACGTACAACACGTCGGGGATGAGCACCTCCTTCCCGGCCTCTCCTTGCAGGGCGATGGTGCCGCAGCCCTGGACATCCTGCAGCGCCCCATTGAAGCCGCGCACATGCCTGATGGCTCCACTCGGCTGCAAGTCGACGAAGGCTTCCTTCGTCCCCATCAGGTGGTGGGAGCAACCACTGTCGAGCAGGACCACCGCCGGGTTCGCCTGCACAGCTGCCGCCACCGCTTGGAAGTCCTCTCCGGCCTCCGGCGCCAGAGAGATGGTCGGCTCCACGACGCCGACCAGCGAGCACGACGCCGTTTTGTCGTCTTGCCCCTTGCCGCCTGCAACGGAGTCGGCGTCCTTCGCCGAGGTCGATGTCTTGGTCGACTGCTTCTCCTTGCGCGGTTGGTTGCCTCCACGATGAGGACGACGGCTGCCAGACCTCCCACGGCCTCCCTTAGCATCGTCGTTGTCGGAGTCGCTGCGGTTGGGACACTCGAAGGAGAGATGATCAGGATCGCCGCACAGCCAGCACTCCCGACGTCGACCTCCTCCTCCACGACCGCTGTCCTTGGTCGACTTCCTCTTGTCGACCTCCTTGGCCGGTTTCCAGCCACTGCTACCGCCACCGCCGGATTGCCCGCGCTGCCCCAGTCGACCTCCTTGCTTCGCTGAGGTGACCAAGTTGGCCTGTGCCAAGAGCTCCTGCGACCGCTCTGCCTCCTGCATCGCCTCGTCCTGTAGGATATACGAGGTCAAGTTGTCCTCGTTGAGCGTCGCCCTTGTGCTCGGCGCCATAGACAGCCGTTTCAGCAGGTTGTAGCTGCTAGAGAGACCCTGCATGACATGGGAGATATACGACGCCGTGGAGTACTGCGCTCCGGCCATCCTGATGGTGGCGAGAATTCGCCTGGCTCGGTTGCAGTAGTCGGTCGCACTCTCCTCGTCACCCATACGCAGGTGCGTCAGTTGTCCCTCCAGCTGGGCGATGAACAGGTCGTCGGTGACCTGGTACGTCGACTCGATGAAGTGCCACGCCCGTTGGCCAGCGTCGATGTATTCCCGGCACCACTTCAACGCGATCTGCACGCCCGGCGAGCAACACCGCGAGATGACCGTGAAGATCAACAGCTGTACGGCGCGAAACTCCGCACGCAGGTCGGGGTGGTGCTCCCCCGGCGTCGCCACGGTCCCTCGGGCGAAGCCGATCAGCCCGGCCATCTCCAGCTGGGGCTCGATGGCTTCCTTCCAGGTGAGAATGTCGGGTCGACCGACCAGCGGAGGGGTGACCGAGATCCTGTCCGGCGTAAACTTGAAGTAGCCGTAGCTCGGCGCAATTCCGCCCACCGTCACCTGGGTCGCCGACATCGGCGACAGTCCACTTCGACGCCCACCAGCGTCGCCATGCGAGGAGCCTGCAGCCGCCAAAGACTGCATCCCTCGCGTCTGAACGCCGCCGACTCCACCGGCGTGTATCACACCTCTTTGCCTCGACGTGCCTCCAGCACTGCTGCCGACTTGACCGCCACCGGCGTTGACGCCTACGTCGACGCCGCCTTCGTTGTTCACAGGACGAGGAGAGGCGGGTCGAGACGGGTGCTCCGTCGCCCACGTTGAGCGGAGTCCAGCCTCGACGACCGCCCAGGGCAAGTCGCCATACTCGTTGGCCTCATGCTTCCTCCTCGCGTTCTCCAACCGTGCCTCCAGGGTGTCCACCACCCCCGCGTCACCTACGGCTCCTACCATAGTGACTACTGCACAGTCGCCGGCCTGTAACTACACAATAGGTAAGTGGTATCTACGTCGACTTGACTGAAAGGTAAGTCGTGTGCCGTCCACGCTCACCGCACCATGCGGAGATAACTACAGCAACGGGAGCTAGGCTACCGTCTAGGCACGTGTGCTCGTGTGATCTCTGCGTTCTCTGTTCCTTAGTCGTTTTCCTTGTGCACACACTACTTGCTAGTTCACGGGGAAAGTGCAAGAGTTTCACTAGGAAAAGTTCAGAACAATTGGTACAATGAAGTTGGCATAGCATGACTACGTCAGAGCAAGCATTCAGGTCGGCCAACTGCCAGCGCAGCTTGGTCGACCGCGTTCCAGCACGACTTGGTCGACCGCACTTCAGAAGGCAAGGTCGACGGCGTGCCAACGTCGCAGGTTGACGGCGTGCCAGCGTTGCTCACGCAGGACAGCAGTGCACCCGCCTCGCAGGTGTGCGTAGCTGATTGGCGTGCAGAGTCCCGTCACCTGCACAGCGCACACTCCACGTCAACCTCGAGCTGACGACTGCCTCTGGTCCGCCACGGCGACCTCGGGATACCACCACCGTGGTCGTGCTCGCCACCTTTGCCTGGGCGACCGTCGCACTTCTCCGCAGCACTTCGTCACCCAGGTAACCTGGTCGACCGGGCAACCACGTCGACCAGCAGCTCTTGCACGTGCCCGTCGACCTCCCAAGTCGACGACCACCCCAAGTCGACCTCCTCAGGTCGACCACTACTCCCTGGTCGACCAGCTCCAAGTCGACGTCACTCCTGGTCGACCAGAAGGGCTGGTCGACTTCCCAGGTCGACCAGGATGGTCTGGTCGACGTCCCAGGTCGACCAGAAGGTCTGGTCGGCGTCCCGGGTCGACCAGACGAAGTTGGCGCCCTCCTGAAGTCGGCGCCCATGCAGTGGCTCCTCGTGCAAGTCGACTAACCTCGTCGACCAACTCGCCCACTGCTGCAGGTCGGCTGCACCCTACACCCGACCACGAAGTCGGCTCCGCCCAGGCGTGGACGGGGCCAACATACAACTCCCGTTGACAAGTCCTAGGCGGAAATGAAGGGCGAACGAGAAGTGGTCGGGGTCGAGGCGGAGGGAGGGCATGTAGGGGATGGCTATCAGCCAGTCCCCTGCATCGTAGCCTGTGAGGGACAAGAGCCGCTGAGTGTGTTCACATAGGGGGCTCAGCTCCATACGCCGTGATGCTGCAACTTGAGCGGCACTGCGTCCGACCTGGACCAAGAGGGTAAGGCGATGCTGCAGCTGTCCCTTGGGCGATGCCATTTCTGCCGCTAGTAGGTCGCGCCCCTCCTGTGTGAGGCTTGCCTTGCACTCTCCGAGCCAGGCTTGCAGTTGGTTTGGGTCCGGGTCCACCTCCTCTGTCCATTTCAGGGTGGTGGAGAGGTGAGCCCTTGCAGGGCCGGGCAGGGAGGCAATGAGTCCGTGCGCCTGGACGAAGCTTGCGAGGTAGCTGTAGCACCCTTCAACCGTTGGGTCCGCCAGCCCCAGGCCTCCCAGGCTTGGGGGGAGGGAAGCCTGGTCCCACACGCATTGTCCCTCCGCTTCCCCCCTTGGATGGTGCACGCCGCAGGCGTCAAGCAGTGTGTGGAGCAACATCTGGCCCCACCGTGACCATTCTTTTTCAGGGAGAAGGCTGAGTAAGGTGGTGCGCGCGAGGTATGACATCTGCCTCGAGATGCACTTCGTCAGTAGCAGCGATGCTGCCTGCGGATCCAGATCGGCTATCTACGTGTTGTCATGGCTTGCAGCTGTGCCCGAATAAAGACGGCTGCTCCATCTGGAGCGCCGATGAAACTGCCCAGATTACGCAGCTCGTCGGGGTGAATGGGACCCCAGCTGGCAAGGCCCCCTCCGGTGGTCAAACTGCGCTCCACGCTGCACATTTCCCCGCGTTGTGCCTGAGCCCCATGCTACGGAGACTGCATGTAAAGTGGTTGAACACCGCTATACACTTCGCCACTTTCCCCAAGAACATGACGTCGTCAGCAAATGCGAGGCAGAGTACGGTCGGGAAGGCGGCTGCGGTCACAGCGAGGGATGGGTGGATACCTGCGGCAAAGTGCAAGGGCCCGAGTGGATCGCCTTGGCGGAGATATGGGAGGGCTATCAGAGCCAGCGTCAAGAAATAGTTCAGACGGCGTGCCGTAAGAGGAGTGAACTAGGAGGAGGATCCCTTCTAGCGTACTTCCGCGTAGGCCTGCTACGATTGCCTCACGACTGATTCTATTAAAGGCGTTTGAGAGATCCGCCTAAAGAATCGTGGCGTCACTATGCGTGCTCATGAACGATCTGGCAGCGTGGATTATCGCTTCGCTACCTCCCTGGATGGCAACACAATACTGGAGTGGGACAAAATGGGCTCGTGCCACTTCTGCCAGTGAGGAAAGTGCCGATTTTGCCGCGAGGCATAGGATACACTCTCCTACAACTATGGGCCGAGTCCCTCCCTCTAGCTTGGCGAGAGCGATGAGGCGGAAGGAAGTGAGCAAGGAGCACACTTCTTCGGGGAGTTCCCCTCGAAGTATTGTGGTAACGAGAGCGTAGAGGTGGGTGGTAACGGCTGCTTTGGGGATAGCTGCATCCTTGAGGTGTTCAAACGTCATCCCAGACGGCCCTCCCCTTACTCCGTTTTAGCAGTGGCATAGGATTTTCGCAAATGCAGCTGAGGTGATGGTCGCCACGAGGAACTTTTCAGGTGGGGTCCAGTCGATGTGGCCATGTGGTGCAGGTGGGTGCTTTGCTTTGAGTGAATCCAGGGTTTCGGGCGTTGGATTTGCCACGTGGGCTAGGATATCCCGCCAAAGGCTGCCCTTTCGAACAAGTCCCTCTGCTCTGGCGCGCTTTCCCAACTCGTCCGGCTGGTGACATGGCACTAGAGGGGTGTTGATTGTTGAGATGAGTGATAGAATCAGGAGCCATAGCTAGGTAAGCCCTAGCTAGGCAAGAGAAGTTTAGGCAAAAAGAGGGGTTTCACTAGCAGCAGTTGGGATACATATAGCAAACCCTAGTTGGGTTGTACCCGCTATGGAGCACCCCACTACAGGCTACACAATAACATTTTGACACACCTCCATAGCCAAAGTGGGGTGTAATCAGCACAATGAGCAAGCAGGTATAGAGCAGGAGCTCACAATAGTAAGCAAAGCTAGAGTTAATCACATCGGGCAAGTGAGGAGGAGGAGGAACTATGGAGGGAGAGAAGATGAGAGGCAAAGACTGAAGCTGCAGAGGCACGGGCACAGGAGCGGCTGACTAAGTGGCTACCGAAGCAAGGGCGACGGACTACTGGAGTGACTGGCTCCGCGGCTATAGACGCGCGGCAGGAGCAACGGACCCACTGGCGACTGGTGCTGTCAACGGGAGTTGTGTTTTGGCCCCGTCCTCGCTTGGGCGGAGCCGCGAAATCACGGGGTCCGTGGGAGCCGCGAAATCACGGGGTCCGTGAGAGCCGCGAAACCACGGGGTCCGTGGGAGCGACGAAATCGCGGGGGACCGCGGTGGCCATGAAGTCGCGGGAGGACCGCGGTGGCCATGAAGTCACGAGAGGACCGCGGTGGCCACGAAGTCACAGGGGGACCGCGGTGGCCGCGAAATCGTGGGAGGACCACGAAATACCCGGTCAACCAGGATACCCGGGCGACGCGCACGAATGTCGTCATGGGTGTTCATGCAAGCACGATTTCGGGGGTGGTATCCCAAGATCGACGTGGCTGGTGGGCGCCGTCACGGGTGAAAGGTCTGCGCTGGGCGCGTGACGGGGAGTTGGGCGCCAACCAGCAGCATGCACCTGCGAAGCTGGTGCACCGTTGTCCCGCGGATGCATCGCTGTGCAGCCGACTTACTGCAGCGTTGGCACACCGCGGACGAGCAACATTGGCAAGTCGCGACTCTGCTCTGCTGGAGCACGGTCCACCAAGTCGTGCTGGCACGCTGTCGACCGTGCTGCGCTGGCAGTCGACCAGCAGCCTTGCTAGGTCTGATGTAGTCAGTGTTGCCAATGTTGATGCGAATCATTATGGACCTTTGTTGTCATGTTTTCCTAGTGAAACTCTTGCCAATTTTCCCCGTGAACTAGCAAGCAGTGTTAGCACTTGGAAACGACTAAGTAACGAACGAACGCAGAGATCACACGAGCATCCGTGCCTTGCCCGTAGTCTATCTCCCGTTGCACGAGTTATCTCCGCATGGTGCGGTGAGCGTGGACGATACCGCAAAATTACCTTCGGGTTAGCTGACTTCTCATTCACCCCGTTTGTTCGTAGACCGGCGGCTGTGTTAGACGCCATGGTGGATCCCGTAGTAGAGGCGGGTGTCGTGGACACTTTGGGAGCACGGCTGGAGGACGCGAGGATACGTCATGCGGCGAACGAGTACGGAACTCTCCCGCTGACGGTGGTCGAGGCTGGCATTCGCGCCTTGTGGGCGGTGGAGCACCCCTCTTCTCAGCCTCTATCTCCTCGACCGGTGAACAACGCAGGCAGCGTCGACGCGGGAGTCAACGCCGCGGATGACCAAGTCGTAGCAGGCACGTCGAGGCAGCGAGGTGTGATTCGCGTCGATGAAGTCGGCGGCGTTCAGGCACAAGGGATGCAGTCATCGGCGGCTGCAGGGGCCCCGCGAAACTACATCGGAGGTAGACGAAGTGAATTGGCGCCGATGTCGGCGACCCACGTGACCGCGGGAGGAATCGCACCGAGCTACGGCTACTTCAATTTTACGCTGGACAGGATCTCGGTCACACCTCCGCTGGTCAGTCCTCCTGACATCCTCACGTGGAAGGAAGCCATCGAGCCCCAGCTGGAGATGGCCGGGATGATGGGCTTCGCCCGCAGGACCGTGGCGACGCCGGAGGAGCACTACCCCGACATGCGAGCTGAATTTCGCGCCGTGCAGTTGCTGACCTTTACGGTCATTTCGCAGTGCTGCTCGCCGGACGTACAAATCCCCCTGAAGTCGTGCAAGGAGTACCTCGACGCTGGCCACCGGGCGTGGCATTTCATCGAGTCAACTTACCAGGTCACCGACGACTTGTTCATCGCCCAGCTTGAGGGGCAGTTGACACACTTGCGTATGGGCGATGAGGAGACCGCGACTGACTACTGCAACTGCGCTTGGCGAATTCTCGCCACCATTTGGATGGCTGGCGCGGAATACTCGACGGCTTCGTATGTCACGCATGTTATGCAGGGACTCCCGAGCAGCTGTAACCTACTGAAGCGGCTGTCTATGGCGCCGAGCATGAGAGCGACGCTCCACGAGGACAGATTGACCTTGTACATCCTGCAGGACGAGGCGATGCAGGAGGCTGAGCGGTCCCAGGAGCTTCTCGCGCAAGTAAATTTCGCGGCCCTTGCAAAACAAGGTGGTCAACCGGGACAGCGCGGGCAGTCTGGTGGCAGTCACCGCGGTGGCGGGAAGCCGGGGAAGGACGCTGACAAGTAGAAGTCTGTCAAGGATAGCGGTCGTGGAGGAGGAGGTCGACGTCGGGAATGCTGGCTGTGCGGCGATCCCAATCACCTCGCCTTCGAGTGTCCCGATCGCAGTGACTCGGACGACGACGAAACCAAGGGAGGCCGCGGAAGGCCTGGCAACCATCGTTCGCGCCGAGGAAACCAGCTGCGAAAAGAGAAAGCGAAGGACGCTGAATCTTCCGCGGGTGGCAAAGGGCGAGGCGACAAGGAGGCGTCGTGCTCGCTGGTCGGTATCGTGGAGCCGACCGTCTCGCAGGCGCCGGAGGCTGGCGAGGATTTCCAGGCGGTGGCGGCAGCTGTGCAAGCAAACCCCGCGGTGGTCCTACTCGACAGCGGCTGCTCGCACCACCTGATGGGGACGAAGGAGGCCTTTGTCAACTTGGGGCCAAGTGGCGATATGAAGCACGTGCGTGGCTTCAACGGGGTGCTGCAGGACGTTCGCGGCCGTGGCACAGTTGCGCTGCAAGGGGAGGTCGAGAAACGAGTGCTCATCTCCGACGTTCTCTACGTCCCGGGCGTGCAGGCGAATTTGCTCTTGGCTGGCCAGCTGAAGGAGAGCGGGGTGACACTGAAGGACGACGGTGACCGGATGCTGCTCGTCTCTGCGGAGGGGGACATGCTCGGTCGCGCGACGTACACTGGCCGCGTCCTCTGCACTGACCTGCGCCCATGCGCGGTCAAATCGGCGACGCCCGCGAAAGAGGAGGTGGCTCCGCGGGCGATCGTCTCGGCGACGAAAGCAGCCCTGAATAGGCTGCACGCGAGGCTGGCGCATGTTGGCATGGACACCATACGGAGCTCGGCAAAGCACGAGGTCGCCACTGGGCTGGTCCTCGAGTTGGTGTCTGGCGCCGACTCACCGTGTGTTTCGTGCGTCGGCGGGAAGCTGGCGCAGCATACCTTCCCCGACCACGGCTCCGAGGCCGACGACGTCCTAGCC
Source organism: Closterium sp. NIES-65 (assembly GCA_948144175.1). Lineage (NCBI taxonomy): Eukaryota > Viridiplantae > Streptophyta > Zygnematophyceae > Desmidiales > Closteriaceae > Closterium > Closterium sp. NIES-65. The sequence continues at coordinate 1,335,985 of CANXME010002047.1, forward strand.
GTCGTGCACATCAATTTGTGCGGGCCATTTCGCGTGGCTGCTAAGGACGGCAGCCATTAATTCTTGCTGCTGAAAGACCGCAAGACCCGCAATGTGTAGGTGAGGCCGGTCGCCAAGAAGTCGGACGTGCTGCTGGAGTTCCAGAAGTGGCTGGTGCTGGTGGAGCGGCAGGCGAAGCATTCGGTGCTGCAACTGCGTTCTGACTACGGAAGGACTTCACTGCCTTTGTGGACAGCAAGGGAATCGTCCACAATTTGACCTGCCCTTACACCCCGCAACAGAATGGCATGGCGGAGTGGGAGATGAGGATGGTGGTGGAGTCGGTGCGGACAATGCTGCTGCACATGGGCGTGAAGCACCACTGGTGGCATCTCGCTCTGCGGCAGGCCGTCTGGGTTCGCAACTGCCTGGAGCGGTCGTCCTTGCCCGCAAAAACGACGCCGTACCAGCTTCTCACCGGGCAGAAGCCCGATTTGTCGATGGCGCATGTGTGGGGCTGCATGGCGCAATTCCTCGTCCCTGAACAGCAGCGCGGTGGGAAGCTGAAGCCCAAGGCTCGGTGGGGCCTCCACCTCGGCGTGTCGGAGGAGAGCAAATGCTGGGAGCTCCTCGACATCACCGCCAGCCGGGTGGTCACCACGTCGGACGTGGTGTTCTACGAAACTCTGTCGCTGGAGGTGTGGAAATCGGACCTCGGGCCTGCATCAGGGCGAACGCGGGCCAACCCGCCGACGGACACCTCGACGGCGACACTTCCGCTGCTCACCGAGGTCAGTGAGCGGGCTGGTGAGGATTTCGCGGTTGCCTCTGCCTCGCCATCTCTTGCCCCTTCTTCCCATTCCCTTCCTGTCGAGCTGCGTGGCCTGACTCCGGTGTCGGCCTCCGGCGATGAGGGGAGTCGTGGGGCGTTGCCTGTGGCGCCGGCCGAGAGCATCGCCGGCGGCCGACGTGACGCCCAGCCAGTCGCGGAGAAGAGGACCGCGGAGGAGATCGCGAAGGAAACCGCGAAAAATACCGCGGGGGAACCCGCGAAGGAGCCCGCAAAGGAAACCGCGGAACCCGCGAAGGAAACCGCGGAACCCGCGAAGGAGCTCGCGAAGGAAACCGCGGAACCCGCGAAGGAGCTCGCGAAGGAAACCGCGGAACCCGCGAAGGAGCTTCTGAAGGAAACCGCGGAGGAGACCGCGGAGGAGCCCACGGCTAGCAGGCAGCAGACAAAGGATAATGCAGCAGTGATGCGACCACGGGGCAGTCGACAGGGGAGCTCTCGAACAAGAAGCGCGTTTCAGAGAAGCCGCCGACAGGGGAGTCGGACGGGAAGCGCGTTTCAGAGGATCCTTGACAGGGAAGCCGTCAAATTGGAGCGGACGACAGGGGAGCAGCTAGATGAAGGCACATCGAGCGACGTAGTGGAGGTGCAGCTCGGACCCCGGAAGTCGGGCCGAATTCGGAGGCCACCCGACTTCTTCGTCCCTGCTGCCTTCACCACGGTGTACGATGGGGACGACGACAACCTGGCGTACAATGACGCCGAGGACGATGAGGAGCTTTCGGAGCTCGACCTTGATATTCACGCCGACCCTGAACACCGTTGGGACATCTCGACCATGACGGCGAAGGAGGCGTTGGTGAGCTGGAAGGGCCCAGCGGTGAAGGCTGCCATGCAGGAGGAGATTCGTAGCCTCATCAACATGGGCACGTGGGAGCTGGTCGAACGCCTGCCGGGGGTGAACATAATGAAGAACCCGTGGGTGTTGACAACGAAGTACCGCATCGACGACACTGTCGAGCGCGAAAAGGCGAGGCTGGTCGTGAAGGGCTTCACGCAGGTGTATGGCGCTGACTACGACGAGACGTATGCGCCGGTGAGCAGCTACGTCACGCTGAGGATTTTACTCAGCATTGTCGCCGTCCTCGACCTCAACCTGATGCAGCTGGACATGAAGAACACCTTTTTGCATAGCAAGCTCGACCGCGTGCTGTACATGTACCAGCCTGACCACTTCAACGACGGGACCGGCCGGGTGTGCAAGCTACTGAAGAGCCTCTATGGGCCGAAGTAGTCGCCGCTGCTGTGGTACACGGCTCTCAACGACGTGTTGGTGGGCGCTGGGTGGAAGAAGAGCCAAGTTGACGAGTCTATGTATTTCAAGGTCGGCGACGACAAGGTGACCTGCTAGGTGCTGGTTTACGTCGATGACCTTCTCGCCGCGACAGCAGCACCGCGATGCTGAAGGAGCTGCTTGAGGCCGCCTTCGAGCTGCGCGAAATTTCGCCGGTGCAGAAGTATCTCGGCCTGGAGATCGTGCGCGACAGGCCGGCGCGAAAATTGTGGCTGCACCAGCGGGGCTATGCCGACAAGCTGCGCAGGAGCTTCATCGACGAGGAGCAGACCGGGCGCACCCCAAAGACGCCGGTCTCCGTCGCCGCCTACGCAGAGCAGACATTCGACGACGAGGAGGCGCAGGAGCGGGAGGAGGAGGAGTACCGGCAGAAGGTTGGCTCGCTGCAGTTTGCGGCGACGACAACGAGGCCGGACATTGCATTCGCGTGCAGCAAGCTGGGGAGCAGCCTCACGGTGAGGAGCGACCAGCACTGGTGCGAAGTCGACCGCTGCCTCGCCTATCTCGTCAACACGTGAGACACCGCCCTGGAGTTCGGCGGTGGTCCGTGTTGAAATGAACAAACAGGAATGATTGAACTAACAGTGAAATCAGTACAAGTACCTAACCCTAGAATTGTGTACCCCCTATAGGCTAACCCACTGTAGCCTAAACAAGCACAACATATAGAATGTTTGACACACCCCCATAGGCGAAGTGGGGGAGAACTAGGGGTCACAAGACCAGTCAAGGCAAAGCAAGGCAAAACAAGCTCAGGGTGGATCTCAAGGATACCACACAAATTCCGAGCACAAGCAAGTGGTCACAAGACCAGTTCACATGCAGGTTTATAATAGAACAAGAGGCACAAAGATCACAACCTAGCAAGAGTAAACATGCAGGTATATATATATACAGAGATCATAGTACAAACAGACTCAAGAAGTAAGCAAGTGAGGTCCAGTAGGCACAAGGCCTAGAAGAGTGCAAAAGCGCTGATGGTCACAAGGCTGAAGCGCCTTGGTGAACACATCAGCAGTGTTGCCCTCAGAGGCCACGTAACGTAGACGAAGGTGACCACGCTGCTGCAGCTCTCGAGCAAGGAAGTAGCGCAGAGCAATGTGCTTCGTTCTGTGCTCCAGTCTGTGCTCCTGACACAAGGCAATGGCTGCCTTGTTGTCGACGTACAGCACTGGAGGAGAACGAGGCCGCTCTCCAAGGTCGGTCAGCAAGTAGGTGAGCCAGCGTAGCTCCTGGGCCGCCATGGCTGTGGCGTAGATCTCAGCCTAACAACTGGAGCTGAGAACAGAAGAAGAGCGAGTAGAACGCCAAGAAACTGAACCAGAGCCAAGACTGAAGGTGTAACCCTGAGACGACCGCTGAGTAGCCTGGTCGTCTGGCTCAGTATAGCTCACCCGACAAGCGACCCCACCCGGATGAGCTCGCTGCCCGCGGGCAAAACAAATAAACCCTAGTCGGGCATGCATCCGGTCAGGGAGGCATCAACCCTAAACACGGGGAGGCATGGATTTAGGGGTGATGCCTCCCTCGGATGGCATGCCATCCGATGGGGTATAGTTTTTTTCTGCCCGTCGGTCAGGTCGACGGTGGTCGACGCTCCGTCGACCACCGTCGGACCCCGTTTGGTTGAGACATACGCCCAAGAAGCGTCTGAGTGCCCAGTGAGAACAACTGGGTCTCGCCCTCCAAGCAATAGCCCCATGCCCGACGTACTGCACAAGTAGCGCAACACCCTCTTAGCTGCATCCATGTGCTCCTTCCGGTGACGGCTGGGAGCGACATAGCGTGCAAGAATGCTAAGAGGGTATGCAAGGTCAGGTCGAGTGCAGGTCATCAGGTACATGAGGCAACCAACAAGCTCTGGATATGGGCCACTCGGCTCTACGGACTCATCCGAAGGTAGAGCTGAGAGCGAGTGACCGGTAGGCAGAGGAGTGGGCTGAGGCGAGGAGTACGTGAAGCGAAAGCGCTGAAAGACCTGCTGCACCATGTGTGACTGAGTCAAGGTGATGGTGCGGCGTGCTCTGTTCCGGGTGATCCGCAAGCCAAGATAGCTTGTCAGTTCACCCAGGTCTGTGCACGTCTGTCTCTTCTGCAGCTCCAACTTCACGTGGGCGAGTGCCGCAGTGTCAGTAGTGGCAAAGACCAAGTCGTCGACATACACGAGGATGTAGAACGGCGGCAGTGAGGTGTCGGTGCGTAGAAACAGCGACGGGTCAGCAATAGAAGGCGTGAACCCAAGAGCCGCAAGTGTAGTCCTCAGTGTGTCGTGCCACTCACGTGGCGCCTGGCGGAGACCGTAGACTGGCCGTCGGAGGCTCCACTGGGTACCAGGAGGGAACGACCCAGTGAAGCCAGGTGGGCGGCGCAGCCAGATCTCCTCGTGCAGGCTTCCCTGTAGGAAAGCAGTGCTGAAGTCAAGAGAGTGGAGCTCGTAGTCACGCTGAGCGGCGACGTGCAGCGGAATCCGAAGAGTGGTCATCTTCGGGGTCGGGGAGAAGGTCTGGAAGAAGTCAACTCCCTCTCGCTGACTGAAGCCTCGTGCAACATAACGCGCCTTGAAGACAGGCGGAGAGCCCGACGGCCGCTTCACCCTGAAAATCCACATGCCACAGACGATGTTCGCCCCAGGCGGGGGAACCTCGTCGACGTAGGTGCCTGTGGACTTCCAGGAAGCCATCTCTGTGTCCATGGCTGTCTGCCATTGAGAGGAGTAGGGACCGGCCATCGCCTCTGCATAAGAGCGTGGGGTCGGGATGTCTGGTGCATCCGGGTCTCCCTCAGGGGCAACAAGCATGGACACGAGATGGGGCAAAGCGGCAGCAAAGCACTCAAACTCCTCCTGCCTGTCCTCAAGGACGTCAGTGCCAAGAGCACACTCACCCCCGACGGACGGAGGACAGACAGACTCAGACTCAGCAACTAGGCTAGCGGCGTAGTCTAGACGACAGGTGGCAGCAAAGTCGACAAGCTCGGCCACTAAGGCAGATGCAGCAGCGGACTCAAAGGAAGGGTCAGTGACAACAGTAGCCAGGAGACGCATGACAGTAGGAATGGTTGCACGAAGGGAGTCTGACCCCGGGTCAGCAAGAGTAGGAAGAGAGGACGCAGGAGGAGACGGCAGTGGGACACGCTGTGGAGCAGTGGAAGGACGAAGCGCCATCCGGTGAGTGCGTGGGACAACAGGAAGACGCTGACGCGAGACACGACTACCAGTGAGAGAAGCACGGACAGGCGACGCACGCCGAGACTCAGGCAACGGAGGACGAGACTCAGGCTCACGACGCTCAGTAAGACCTCCAATCCGACCAGTATAAGGAGCAGGACCAGGGAGAGAGGAGGCAGACGGTAGCTGTGACTGCAGCTGGACAGACGGAGAACACCCTAAGAAGGGAGGAGGACAAGGAGGAGGGAGCTGACCAAGAACCTGCTAAAGGAGCGGAACGAAGTACGGCCGCGGCCGTGCAGCGACTCCAGAACCAGCAGAGACACTAGCGCCAGGGTCCTCAACACCAGCAGCAGCTCCAACTCCCGGGTCCGCAGCACCAGCAGCAGCTCCAACGCCCGACTCCACAGCACCAGCAGCAGCACCAGCGCCAGGGTCCTCAGCACCAGCAGCAGCTCCAATGCCCGGGTCCGCAGCACCAGCAGGAGCTCCAACGCCCGGGTCCTCAGCACCAGCAGCAGCTCCAACGTTCGGGTCCTCAGCACCAGCAGCAGCTCCAACGCCCGGGTCCTCAGCACCAGCAGCAGCACCAGCACCCGGGTCCTCAGCACCAGCCGTAGCTCCAACGTCCGGGTCCGCAGCACCAGAAGCAGCTCCAACCTCTGGGGCCGCAGCACCAGCAGAACCAGTAGAGTCTCCAGCACCTGCAGCACCACCAGCAGCGGGATCCGCGACACCAGGCGCGCCACTCCGAAGAGTGCAGCGCCGCTCGTACCACTCACGGATCCGCTCACGGGAGGGGAGCTCCCGACTAGGAGGAGAAGCACTAGCACCGGTCCCAGTAGTACGCCTGGCTCCAGAGGTACCTCTCCTGAGGCTGCAGTACTGTAAGTACCACTCACGCAGCTGCTCCAAGGAGAGGGCTCCTCCGGGTGTAGGACTCCCAGGCTCAGCACCTTTAGACTCAGAACCCCCAGACTCCGGACTCCGCAGCTCAGCACCCCCAGGCTTAGAACCCCCAGGCTCAGCACCCCCAGGCTCAGCACCCCCAGGCTTAGTACCCCCAGTCTCAGCACCCCCAGGCTCAGCACCCCCAGGCTCAGTACCCCCAGGCTCAGCACCCCCAGGCTCCGCACCCCCAGGCTCCGCAGCCCTAGGCTCCGCACCCGCAGCAGGACGAGAGTCGACAGCTACCTCAACAGGCTCAACTGGGTCTACCTGAGACACACCTGAGGGAGCGGCACCCTGAGGGGGGAGGGGGTATATGAGAGCAGCACCTGGCGCAAGGAAGAGAGGCGGGGGGGGGGGGGGGAGCGGGGTAGTGCGGTAGGGGAAGAGGCGGTAGTAGGGGACGGACTCGTCAAAAGTGACGTCCTGGGAGGGCAAGACTCGGCGCGAGGTGGCGTGGTAAAACTGCCAACCAGGCGCGTCCGGGACAAAACCGAGGAAGACGCAGGGAACAGCACGGGAGGAGAGCTTGTCCGCAGACGTATCGCGGACAAAAGCTTGAGATCCCCAGACCCGGAAACGCGACGCATCGCCAACCTCCCCCGTCCACAGCAGTGTGGGCGAGGTCTCCGGCAAGGAGACACGGGGCCAGAGGTTGAGCTGATGCGCAGCGTACCGGACCGCAAACGGCCACAGAAAGTGGGGGGCAGCCGCATGGATCAAGGAGGTACGGGCGACCTCCATGACCAGGCCAATGCGGCGCTCCGCAATCCAATTCTGCTGTGGAGAGGCCGGAAGCGTGAACGACTGCTCAATGCCGTGCTCAGCACAGTAGGCTGCCAAGAGGTCGGAGGAGAACTCACCACCTCTGTCAGAGTGCAAGCGCAGGACAGGAAAGTCCGAGTGGAAACGCTGGCTGAGCTGGAGACGGGCTCTGCGGATCCAAGGGATCAAGACATCAGGGACCTCACCCTTGGTGCGCAAGGGGAAGACCGTGGTGTAGCGCGAGTAGTCGTCAACAACTATCAGGAAGTACCTCTCCTGACCCTGACCACGGACGCGGGCTGGGCCCCACACGTCCATGTGGAGCGTCTGCCCGGGAGCTGTCGTCGGGGGAAACGAGGAGGAGTGAGGAGCGGCGCGCTGCCGCCCTTCGACACAGGGAAGACAGGGAGGAGCAGGGGAGGGAGGGAGGGGAGGAAGGACCTTGGGAAGGCCAGAGACAAGGTATCGAGAGTGCATGGCACGAAGCTGCTGCATAGACGGGTGGCCAAGGCAGTGGTGCCAGAGGACAGTCTCGTGTGCCGGAGAGCGACACGAGCAGGGGGCCGACAACTGACCTGACGCGGACGCAGGCGCAGACGCAGCGACCTGAGGGGACTGAGTGGTCAGTGTGTACAGGTCCGACCCCGGCTGCCGAGTGAAGGTAGCCAAGTGACGGCCCGTACGAGCACACGTGCAGTGTGTCACTCGCTCGTAGGCAGGGGTGAACTGGTGAACACCCCCGTCCTGGAGCGCACATCCTGCCACAAGGTTTGTAGAGAACGAGAGGAGGTGGCTACCTGACAGTGTGCCTGACGGGACCGCAGGACAGGGGAGGACAGTGGAGGAGGTCGCAATGACCGAACCCTTAGAGGGGTGAGCGAGGGAGACAGCAACTGGCCGAGCAAGCGGCTCAAGGGCAGTGGGGTCACGATAGAAGCAGCGAGAAGCACCTGAGTCCAGTGTGAAGGTGTGCAGTGCTGCAGTCGACTCAGTACCAGGGGGGGCAGACGCACAAGCACCTAGAGCAGCTGCCTCACCAGCACCTGGGGTAGCAGATACGCGAGTACCTGGAGTGGGAGACGCACTAGTCCTAATGCCCGGGTCGGGCGGCACACACAGGTACTCAGCACCCTCTCCACTAGTAGACATCACATACATAGCAGTGAGAATAGCATCAAAGTCTAGAGCATATATATCAATCCCCTTCTTCAGGAGATCAACCCAGCAGGGCAGCTCAGTGGCCTGAGGGAACTGAACACGCCAAGCATCGTTGAGACGAGCAAAGCAGCGCTGTGTGGCGTGCTGTCCCCCACACGGCTGACCAGTGCGGTCACCAGTGCGAATGACGTACGTGCAGCTAAAGCCACCCCCCCCCCCCGTGCTGAGAGTACCACTCACGGACCTCCTGGGGCGACAGAGTATGCTGCTGGCCCTGGCCACCGCCAGCGCCTCCACGACCACCACCGCCGCCGCCACCTCCTCGACCACCCCAACCCCTGCCGCCGCCGCGTCCACCGCCACCCCCACCACCGCCTCCGCCCCTGCCACCTCCCCCGCCGCTGCCGCCACCACCCCCACCGCTGCCACTAGCCCCTCCAGTCGCGCCACCACCCCCACCGCCGCCACCGCCCCCACCACCGCCTCCCCCGCCGTCACCGCCACCACCCTTGCCCCCTTTGCCCTTGCCGCTGCGGCGCCCGCTCGAAGCAGACGCAGTCCCGACCTTCTCAGCACCAAGGAGGTCGACAGCAGCAGCAGAGGCGACAGAGGGAAGAAGGGGGGAAGGAGAACACCCCTCAAAGAACGGGGTACGGGGGTCGCCACGAGAGGCACCTACAGCGACTATGCTGGCCTCAGCTGCAAGGAGTTCCTTCTCGAGGAGGGCAATGGTGAGCTCAGTGGGGCAGCGAGCTAGGAAGTGGTCCGTGACTGAGCACAGATTGTCAGGGAGGCGGGTGACTAGGTGGTAGAGAGTGAGCCAGAGCGGGGGTGGGTTCTTGGCAAGGAACTCATCAGGCATAGCGGCGCGGAAGCGAGCCTCACTAGTGCGGAGGTGCGTAATGAGGTCAGCGACAGTGTGGAAAGAGGCTAGGTCGGGGAACAGGTAGGGAAGAGAGAGACGGCCTAGTGCATCAGAGGCCGGTGAGGAGTAGCGGGCAACGACAGCAGTGGACAGTGCCTGTGCAGTCTTGTGCTGCCCAAAGTGCTCGCGCTCATCTATCGGCAGGGAGTTGCGAATAGCAAAGCGAGCGTGGGCGTCACGAGTTTGCCACTGTGAGCGGGCAGTGCTGTTAGCAGTAGCAGTAGGGGCAGTGACATGGCCTAGGGCGTGGTCGTACAGTGAGATGTTGTCCTTGGCAGTGAGCTGTAGATAGAGGTGCAGGTCATCTAGCCAGGTGTCAAACTTCACTGGGCGGCCCTCAGCATCGAAAGCTAGCACAGGTGGGCTAGCCATAGGAGCAGTAGGAGCAGGAGGGTGAGACAGGTAGGGCGGCTCGGACAGTTTGTGCGGCTCGGTTCAGTTTAGGTAGGGCGGCGCGGCTCGGGTAGGGCGGCGCGGTTCGGTTCGTTTCGCGCGGCTCGGCTCGGACTGGGCGGCTCGGTTCGGGTCGCGTGGCTCGGCTCGGTCCTGGAGGGGCTGTGGCGGTCACGGGCCGTTCGGGGACTCTAGGGGCGAGCGCGGGGCCGTTCGGGGCCTCTAGGGGCTAGCGCGGGGCCGTAAGGGGCCACTAAGAGCGAGCGCGGGGACGTTCGGGGCCTGTAGGGGCGAGCGCGGGGCCGTTTGGGGCCTCTAGGGGCGAGCGCGGGGCCGTAAGGGGCCGCTAAGGGCGAGCGCGGGGCCGTTCGGGGCCTGTAGGGGCGAGCGCGGGGCCGTTCGGGGCCGCTAGGGGCGAGTGCGGGGCCGACGGGGGCCTCTAGGGAGGTGAGCGCGGGGCCGACGGGGCTGTTAGGGGCGATCGCGTGGCCGACGGGGTCGTTAAGGGGCGAGCGCGGGGCCGTAAGGGGCGAGCGCGTGGGCCGACGGGGCCTTAAGGGGCGGCGCGCAGGTCGCTAAGGGGCGGGTCGCGGGTCGCGGGGCCTTAGGGGGCCGTGAAGAACGAGGCGCCCTAGGGCGCAGCTAGGTAGGGAGGTAGGTAGGTAGTGGTGGGCCCTAAAAAAAAACGGTCCTAGCAAAGGACCTGCTCTATACCATGTTGAAATGAACGAACAGGAATGATTGAACTAACAGTGAAATCAGTACAAGTACCTAACCCTAGAATTGTGTACCCCCTATAGGTTAACCCACTGTAGCCTAAACAAGCACAACATATAGAATGTTTGACAATCCGGAGTCACTGGAGTTGGTCGGCTTCGTGGACGCCGACGACGCGGGTAACAAGCAGAACCGGATGAGCACGAGCAGCTACGTGTTCATCTACGGAGGGGCCGCGGTCTCCTAGTCGAGCCAGCGCATCAAATGCGCGACGCTGTCGTCGACCGAGTCGGAGTACGTGGCGGCCGTCGAAGCCGGCAAGGAGGGACGTCGCCTTCGCTTCCTCCTCGCGGAGTTCCAGCGGTTGGACGCTGGGAAGCCGACTGTCCTCAGGGTGGACAGCAAGTCGGCCATCATGGTCGCCGAGGGCATAGGGTTGACGGGTAACCTCAAGCACGTGGAGCGGCGATAGGCCTGGTTGCAGCACATGGTGAAGCGCGGGAAGTTTTCGCTGACGTACATCCCGACCGCTGAGCAGCCAGCCGACTTCCTGACAAAGGCGCTGCACTACCCGGCCTTCAACCGGTGCTCCATTGCAATCGGCCAAGTGCGCCTGGCCGATGTGGGCGACGGTGCCAATGACTTGCAGCAGTAGGTGCCGTGCCCTTTTGCATGGCTGGTGCGGTGACCGGCGTACTGAGCGTTGTGTGCACGCCGACGGGCTATTCTCCAAGTAGTACTGCCGTATGGGTTGGGGGGAGGGCCCAAGCGTGAACGCGGCAGGGGAGTGGCAATGGGAGTTGTGTTTTGGCCCCGTCCTCGCTTGGGCGGAGCCGCAAAATCACGGGGTCCGTGGGAGCCGCGAAATCACGTGGTCCGTGAGAGCCGCAAAACCACGGGGTCCGTGGGAGCCACGAAATCGCGGGGGACCGCGGTGGCCACGAAGTCGCGGGAGGACCGCGGCGGCCACGAAGTCACGAGAGGACCGCGGTGGCCACGAAGTCACAGGGGGACCGCGGTGGCCGCGAAATTGTGGGAGGACCACGAAATACCCGGTCAACCAGGATACCCGGGAGACGCGCGCGAATGTCGTCAGGGGTGTTTCTGCAAGCACGATTTCGGGGGTGGTATCCCAAGATCGACGTGGCTGGTGGGTGCCGTCACGGGTGAAAGGTCTGCGCTGGGCGCGTGACGGGGAGTTGGGCGCCAACCAGCTGCATGCACCTGCGAAGCTGGTGCACCGTTGTCCCGCGGATGCATCGCTGTGCAGCTGACTTACTGCAGCGTTGGCACACCACGGACGAGCAACGTTGGCAAGCCGCGACTCTGCTCTGCTGGAGCACGGTCGACCAAGTCGTGCTGGCACGCGGTCGACCGTGCTGCGCTGGCAGTCGACCAGCAGCCTTGCTAGGTCTGATGTAGTCAGTGTTGCCAATGTTGATGCGAATCATTCTGGACCTTTGTTGTCATGTTTTCCTAGTGAAACTCTTGCCAATTTTCCCCGTGAACTAGCAAGCAGTGTTAGCACTTGGAAACGACTAAGGAACGAACGAACGCAGAGATCACACGAGCATCCGTGCCTTGCCCGTAGTCTATCTCCCGTTGCACGAGTTATCTCCGCATGTGCAACAGGCTCACTGGCTACCGAAGCAAGGGCGACGTACTACAGGCGCTGCAGGCGACAAGACAGCTACCTTCACACAACCTCCTCCAACTGCCCCACATCCTCGACACACACCCTCTGCTCAAACCCTAGCTCCACTCCCACGGCACCCCCCCTTAAACCCTAAACCCCGGGCTCCCACACATCCACCCCCCTCAGCGACAGCTGTAGCAGTGGGAGACGAAGGAGGAGGAGGAGTAGGGGACGGCGCACACAACCGACACCCCCACAACCGCCACCCCCACACCCCTCACCCCCAAACCCTAAAACGGGTGGGACGGGGCAGGAGCGCGGGGGACGGGGAGGGGGGACGGTGCGCGACCCCCGGGGCACCAAAACGGATGGTTGGGATGGGAAGGTGGCCCGCGCGGCTCCCCAGGGCGCCGCGACGGACGGGCGGGGGCCGCACGTGCTCCCCAAGGCGCCGCGACGAGTAGGGCGGGGGCCGCGCATGGGTCCCCACGGCATGAAACCGCCGCGCGCCTCGGGGCGCACGGCGGGAAGAAAAACCTAAGGAAGAAGAAGGCGTCGCATGCCACGGGGCGTGCAACAGACAGAGTAGCAGTGGAAGAAGGTGGGCCCACAGGCCAGGAGCGTTTCTGCTTTGATAGCATTTTGAGATGAGTGAAAGAATTAGGAGCCATAGCTAGGTAAGCCCTAGCTAGGCAAGAGAAGTTTAGGCAAAAAGAGGGGTTTCACTAGCAGCAGTTGGGATACATATAGCAAACCCTAGTTGGGTTGTACCCGCTATGGAGCACCCCACTACAGGCTAGACAATAACATTCTGACATTGATCGCAGCCACAGTTCCCATTCTCCTTTGCAAAACTGACGAAGTCGCAACTTCACACCGGGCTAATCCATCTTCCCTGGTTTCGCCTGGTGAAGGATTGGGCGGGGAATAAAGAGTAACAGGCGCCAGCCCGGTACCAAGTCAGGGTGGCGTGCAAGGTGCAGCAGGGGTGTCAGCAGCGCGTTTGCGAAGCTGGTCCAGATGTCGTGCGCTATTTTGCGGGAGAAGGGGGGCTGACGACTGTAGCGTAGTGGTGTCAGGTCCCAGGTGCGAATTTCGTTGAAGCGGATAGTGTCCTTCGCCAGCTGTTCTGGTGAAAATTGGCGTGTTGATGGTGCAGCGGTGGGGGGTGCGTCTGGGGTTTCATTCCCCCCCAATTCCAACTGGTGCAAATGCGGCTTGGGGAATTGTGTCAACATTCACTCGACTATCAACTCCAGGAGCAGCTTCACCTTTATCCCCACCACTTCCTTCAGTGGTTGATTCAATGGCTGGCTGGGCATTAAAGGTGGGGTCTTGTGCCTCATCTTCTTCATCCTTCGCCGCGTTGTTGTCATCTGCATCTATTAAAGCTAGCCTCACCGCCCGTTGGAAGCCATGCTCCCGTCCTCGCCCTCTCCCCGCAGCTCGCTGCCGCCCGCCTCTGCCACCTCGTGATGCTTGTGGCGGTTGGTGGCGGTTCCCTGGTGCCTTATTCGCCGAGGCCCTTTGGCATGGCGTCTGCTGCGCTTGTCTCGCCGGTGCTGTCGGCGCCGGTGGCCCTTGTTACGGCGATGTCTGCTGCGGGTTCTCCTACTCATGCATGTCAAGATAGTAGCAATAGTGGAGACAAGGTTTAAGTGAGGGCATAGGCTTAGTAGCCTAGGCCAAGGGGAGTCGAGAGAATTGTTGCAAGAAGGAGTGGTTGAACTAGCAAGCAGGTGGATACACATAGGAAACCCTAAGGGGCCGTACTCACTATAGAGTACCCCACAGCATGCTAGACAAACTACACATTCTGACAATGCATGCTCCATGGTAGTCAACTCTGGACGAGATTCGGCGGGTGTGGCCGCCCCCCTGTGGGTGGTGGCGCCGACGCCTGTACCTGCCTTCGTTTTGGCGCTTGCGACTAACGTGGCGCCTCTTCCTGCTCCTAGCGCGGCGCCCTCTCCTGCGCCTCCTGTTCCGATGTTGTCGTCGCCTGTTGCGGTGGTAGCTGATGCTGCTGTTGTGGCGCCTGTGTCTGGTGTGGCGCCATTTCCTGCGCCGGTTCTGGTGCCACCTCCAGTGGCTCCTATGGCGCTACCCGTGGCATCTCCTGCCACGTCTCTTGGTGCGCCGGGTGGGGGGTCTGCCCTTCCGCTCCCCGTGGCTCCCTCGTCTACACCTCTCCTTCCCCCAGCTGCGCAGCAGTGTAACTCCCGTCCTCATCCGCCCTCCCCATGAGATGAGCGAGATGTGTCTCGGCATCGACACGACTCCTCTCATCGGCGGCAGCCGCAGGCGAACTGGCATGCGCACCAGGGCGGCTGGGGGGGAGGTTGCGGTCGCGGGCGTGGCGGGTGGCTAAGCGCACCCGCGACAATTGCCGATGTATGGCAGATAGTGACCGAGGCGTTTCGCGACGGTCATGCCCATCCGACGAGTCAAAGCAGCTCGTGGCATACGACTCTAGCGCCAACTGCCCCCCATCCTGCTGCTCGCCCTGCGGTTGCCCCAGCGCAGGCGGTGTCTTTGCCGGCTCGCTCGCCTCCAGCTCAATTTGGTGGGGCCGGGCTCCCTCAACTCTGGCTTCCCTCTCTAGCGGAGGAGCTCCGTCCTCCGTATGCTGGGGTTCCTGAGGCTACCCTTGGCCAGTTGTGGCACCTATCGAAGAGCCTTCGAGCACTGCTACTGGTGCAAACGCTGGCGCACGGATCACTTCCGCATGTTCCTGCAGAGCCCCTGCTGGACGGCCTGTGGATAATCGAACAAGAATGAATGAACTATGAGTGAAGTGAGTACAAATAGCAAAACCCTAATTGGGTTGTACCCCCTATGGTATACCCCACTGTAGCCTACACAACAGCATAAGCTACATATATGTTCTGACACACCCCCATAGGCAAAGTGGGGGAGAACAAGGGGTCACAAGACCAGTCAAGCAAAGCAAAGCAAAGCTCAGGGTGGATCACAAAGTCACCACACAGTCCGAGCACAAGAGCAAGGCCACAAGGCCAGTTCACATGCAGGAGTACACACATATATATATAAAGCTAGACAAGCAAGAGCAGGTATATATATGTGACAGTACAAGTAAAGTCAAGAGGAGAGCAAGTGAGGCAAGACAGGCACAAGACCCAGCTGGGTGCAGAAGCGCTGATGGTCACAAGGCGCGAGTGCCTTGGTGAACACATCAGCAGTGTTGGCCTCAGAGGCCACGTACGCAAGCCGCAACTGTCCACGCTGCTGTAGCTCACGAGCAAGGAAGTAGCGAAGAGCAATGTGCTTCGTTCTGTGCTCCAGACGCTGCTCTCGACACAAGGCCAGCATGGCCTTGTTGTCTACGTACAGCACTGGAGGAGAACGAGGCGGCTCTCCAAGGTCAGTCAGCAGGTAGGTGAGCCAGCGAAGCTCCTGTGCAGCCATGGCCCCTGCGTAGATCTCAGCCTCACAACTCGAGCTGAGAACCGAAGACGAGCGAGTAGCCCGCCACGAGACAGAGCCGGAGCCAAGGCTGAAGGTGTAACCCTGTGACGACCGCTGCGTAGCCTGGTCGTCAGCCCAAGAAGCGTCCGCGTGACCTGTAAGTACCACTGGACTCCGCCCTCCAAGCACTAGCCCCATGCCCGACGTACTGCACAGGTAGCGCAATACCCTCTTCGCTGCAGCCATGTGCTCTGGTCGGTGTCTCCCAGGAGCAACATAGCGTGCAAGAATGCTAAGAGGGTATGCAAGGTCAGGTCGTGTGCAGGTCATCAGGTACATGAGGCAGCAACAAGCTCTGGGTACGGGCCACTCGACTCTACGGACTCATCCGAAGGCAGAGCTGAGAGCGAGTGGCGAGTAGACAGAGGAGTGGCCTGAGGCGAGGAGTACGTGAAGCCGAAGCGCTGAAGGACCTGCTGCACCATGTGTGACTGAGTCAAGGTAATGGTGCGGCGTGCTCTGTCCCGAGTGATCTGCAAGCCAAGGTAGCTGCGCAGTTCACCCAGGTCTGTGCACGTGTGTCTCTTCAGCAGCTCGGACTTCACGTAGGCGAGTCCAGCAGTGTCCGCTGTGGCAAAGACCAAGTCGTCGACGTAGACGAGGATGTAGAACGGCGGCAGTGAAGTGTCGGTGCGCAGAAACAGCGACGGGTCAGCAGTAGAAGGAGCAAACCCAAGGGCCGCAAGTGTAGTCCTCAGTGTGTCGTGCCACTCACGTGGTGCCTGGCGGAGACCGTAGACTGGCCGTCGGAGGCTCCACTGGGTGCCAGGAGGGAAAGTCCCAGTGAAGCCAGGTGGACGGCGCAGCCAGATCTCCTCGTGCAGGCTCCCCTGCAAGAAAGCAATACTGAAGTCGAGAGAATGAAGCTCGTAGTCGCGCTGAGCGGCTATGTGCAGCAGCACCCGAAGAGTGGTCATCTTCGGGGTGGGAGAGAAGGTCTGAAAGTAGTCAACTCCCTGCTGCTGACTGAAGCCACGAGCGACGTACCGCGCCTTGAAGACAGGCGGAGAGCCCGGCGGCCGCTTCACCCTGAAGATCCACATGCCACTGACGATGTTCGCCCCAGGAGGGGGAACCGCGTCAACGTAGGTGCCTGTGGACTTCCAGGAAGCCATCTCTGCATCCATAGCTTCCTGCCACTGAGAGGAGTAGGGACCCTCTATGGCCTCCGCGTAAGAGCGCGGAGTCGGGATGTCTAGTGCATCCGGGTCTCCCTCAGGAGCAAGCAGTACAGATGCGAGATGAGGTGAAGCAGCAGCCAGACACTGTAACTCCTCCTGCCCGTCCTCTAGGACGTCCGTGCCAAGAGCACACTCACCCCCGACGGACGGAGGACAGACAGACGCAGACCCAGCAACAAGACTAGCAGCGTAGTCTAGACGACAGCGAGCAGCAAAGTCGACGAGCTCAGCGACAAGAGCAGACGCAGCAGCGGACTCAAAAGAGGGGTCAGTGACGACAGTAGCAAGCAGACGCGTGACAGTAGGACTGGCAGCACGAAGGGAGTCCGACTCTGGGTCGGTAAACACAAGAAGGGAGGACTCAGGAGGAGAAGGCAAAAGGGCACGCAGAGGAGCAGTGGACGGACGCAGAGACATTCGGTGCGTGCCAGGAACAGGAGGAGGACGCGGACGCGAACCACGACCACTAGCGCGGGCAGCACGAACAGGCGACGCGGGACGAGACGCAGGCTCACGGCGCTCAGCAAGACCTCCAGTAGGACCAGTGTAAGGAGAGGGAGCAGGCAGTGGGGAGGTAGGCTCCAACAGTGACTGCGACTGGACAGGCTGTGGACACTCTACCGGAGGAGAAAGACCAAGAACCTGCTGCAGAAGCGGAACGAAGTACGGCCGAGGCCGCGCGGTAGCTCCAGACTCAGCAGGGACAGCACCAGCACCCTCAGCGGCAGCACCAGCGCCACCAACACCTCCAGCGGCAGGACCTCCAGCAGCGCCAGCAGCAGAACCACCGTCAGGACAGACAGCAGCAGACTCAGCACCAACGCCCTCAGCAGCCCCAGCTCCAGTAGGACCCGCAGGCGTAGCACCTCCGGGACCGGCGGCACCAGTACCCTCGACGGTCGAAGAAGCTCCAGCTCCAGCAGTACGCCTCCAGCGGCGAGCAAACCACTCGCGCAGCTCCTGTGGAGAGAGGGGCTCCCGCCGAGACGCAGCACCAGGAGAAACCCCAGGCTCAGCGGCTCCAGACGTAGCACCCCCAGGCTCAGCAGCTCCAGACTCAGCACCCCCAGGCTCAGCAGCTCTTGACTCAGCACCCCCAGGCTCAGCAGCTCTAGCTCCAGTAGGACCCGCAGGCCCAGCAGCTCCGGGACCGGCAGCACCAGCACCCTCAGCAGTCGAAGGAGCTCCAGCTCCAGCAGCACGCCTCCAGCGGCGAGCAAACCACTCGCGCAGCTCCTGTGGAGAGAGCGGCTCCCGCCGAGACGGAGCAACCGGAGAGCCCCCAGGTCCAGCAGTCGCAGGCTTCGCACCTCCACGCTCAGCACCCCCAGGCTCAGCAGCTCCTGACGTAGCACCTCCCGGCTCAGCACCCCCAGCAGCAGCACCCCCAAGCTCAGCACCCCCCGGCCTCGCACCCCCAGGCTCAGCACCCCCAGCAGCAGCACCCCCAAGCTCAGCACCCGCAGGCGTAGCACCCCCAGACTCTACACCCGCAGCAGGACCAGACTCAGCAGCAACCTCGACTGGCTCGACTGTGTCTACCTGGGACACACCTGAAGGGGCAGGAACCTGAGGGGGGAGGGGGTCTACCGGGGGGGGAACTGGCACCAGGAAGTCCGGTGGGGGGGGGAGGGAAGGAGTACGGTAGGGGAAGAGGCGGTAGAAGGGGACTGACTTGTCGAACGTGACGTCCTGGGAGGACAGAACACGACGAGAGGAGGGGTGGTAGAACTGCCACCCTGGAGCGTCAGGGGGGAAGCCAAGGAAGACACAGGGAGCAGCACGGGGGGACAGCTTGTCCGCAGACAAGTCGCGGACAAACGCCCGAGATCCCCAGACACGGAACGCAGACGCATCGCCGACCTTCCCCGTCCACAGTAACACTGGGGACATATCGGGCCGAGAGACCCTGGGGTGAAGGTTGAGCTGATGCGCCGCGTACCAAACCGCAAACGGCCACAGAAAATGGGGGGCAGGCGCATGCATCATGGACGTACGAGCGACATCCATGACCATGCCAATGCGGCGCTCAGCAATCCCATTTTGCTGTGGAGAGTCCGGAAGCGTAAAGGTCTGGCGGATCCCCTGTGCACGACAGTAGTCTCGCAGAAGGCGAGAGGAGAACTCCCCACCTCGGTCAGAGTGCAGACGCAGAACAGGAAAGTCCGAGCCGAAGCTCCTCCTGAGCTGGAGACGAGCCTCGCGGATCCAGTCTATCAGCACCTCAGTGACAGCACCCTTGCTGCGCAAGGGGAAGACTGTGGTGTAACGCGAGTAGTCGTCAACTACCAACAGGAAGTAGCGCTCGTGACCTTGCCCACGGACGGGGGCCGGGCCCCACACGTCCATGTGAAGTGTCTGCAGAGGAGCCTCTGTCGGGGGAAACTGGGAGGAGTGAGGAGCAGCCCTGAGGCGCCCCTCGACACAGGGGACACAGGAAGGTCCTGGTCCCGAAGGAAGGGGAGGGAGAGACTGGGGAAGACCAGAGACAAGGACACGGGAAGCCATGCCCCGAAGACGGGGCAAGGAGGGGTGGCCAAGACGGTGGTGCCACAGGAGAGTCTCGTGAGACAAGAGGCGACACGAGCAGGGGGTAGACTCAGGACCAGACCTGGACGCAGCAGCAAACACCTGACCTGACGCTGCTACCTGACCGGACGCAGGGACAGGAGGAGACTCAGTGGTCAGGGTGTAGAGGCTTGACCCCGGCCGACGCGAGAACGTGGCCAGGTGCCGGCCTGTGCGTGCGTCCGTGCAGTGGGTCACCCGCTGACTCGCAGGAGTGAACTGGTGAACCCCCGCATCCTGCAGGTCTGCACCACTCACCAAGTTTGTCGAGAACGAGGGGAGGTACAGGCCAGTCAGGGTGCCCGAGGGGGCAGCCGGACACGGGAGGACAGTGGAAAAGTGAGAGAGGACAGGACCCCCAGAGGGGTCAGCCAGGGAGACTGCAACAGGCCGACTAAGCGGCGTGAGTGTGGTGCGGTCCCGAAAGAAGGAGCGAGAAGCCCCAGAGTCAAGTGTAAAGGTAAGGGAGGCCGAAGCCAACGTGGTACCTGAGAGCGCAGCCTCACCCGCACCTGAGGAAGCAGACTCACTAGCACCTAGAGCAGCAGCCGCACCTGTACCTGGAGCAGGAGACTCACTAGCACCCAGAGCAGCAGCAGCCTCACCAGTAGCTAGAGCAGCAGGTCCTATACCCGGGTCACGCGGTACGCACAGGTGACCGGTACGGTCAGCACTAGTAGGCAATGCATACATGGCAGTGAGAATAGCATCATAGTCAAGAGCAAATATATCTACCCTCTGCCTAAGCAACTCCACCCAGTCGGGGAGCTCAGCCTCGTCGCCAAACACGGTACGCCAGGCGTCGCTCAGACGGGCGAAGCAGCGGGACTGTGTATGACCAGGTGTCCCACAAGGCTGACCAGTCCGAGCACCAGTGAGAATCACGTAAGAGCAGCGAACAGAACTGAGAGACCCTCCACTCTGAGCGTACCACTCACGAAGCTGCTGAGGCGTGAGAGACGCGCGGGGGGGTCGCGGGAGCTGCATCTGGCCGCCACCAGTAGTAGAAGCAGCAGGAGTGGTAGCAGTAGTAGCGCCACCACCCCTACAGCCCCAACCAGCGTACCACTCACGCAGCTGCTGGGGCGTGAGGGACTCACGCAGACGTCGATGGGGCCGCATCTGGCTCCACCAGTAGAGGCAGGAGCAGGAGTAGCAGCAGTAAGGCAGGCAGCCAGGCAAGCCAAAAAGGGAGGCAGGCAGGCAAGCAGGCGACGCGCAGCGTGCTAGCAGGGCAGGGGCTCTCCAGTGGTGGGTAGAGTAGGCTCGGCGATTCAGCGGCTCGGCAGCACGGCGACTCTGCGGCTCGGGCGACTCGGGCGGCTCGGCGGCAGGGCGGCTCGGCAGCAACTGCAGCTCGGCAGCTCGGCGACTCGGCGGCGCGGCTGTAGGGCGGCTCGGCTGCTGGGAGGCTCGGGTGTAGAGCGGCTTGGCTGCAGGGCGGCTCGGCTGCTGGGAGGCTCGGGTGTAAAGCGGCTCGGCGGCGAGGCGGCTCGGCCGCAGGGCGGCTCGAGACGAAGGAGGAGGAGAAGCAGGGGAGACCACACACCTGCCACACCCCGCAAGCGGCCCCCTCAGGTCGCCTCGACAGGCGACGGGAAAAGGGGGGGGGGGGGGGGGGGGGGGAGGCGGCTCGGGCGGCTCGGGCGGCTCAGGCGGCTCGGGCAGCTCGGGCAGTCAGCGGCACAGGCGGCTCGGGCGGCTCGGCTCCTCAGCTGCGCAGACAGCTCGGGCGGCTCAGGCTGCACGGCGGCTAACGGGCGACGTGGGGGGGGCCGGGACGGCGGCGTGCAGCGGTGTGAGGCCGGGACGGGCGCGCGCGGGCGGCTAGGGGCCGGGACGGGCGCGCGCAGGTGGCTAGGGGCCGGGACGGGCGCGCGCGGGTGGCTAGGGGCCGGGACGGGCGGCGCGCGGGCGGCTAGGGGCCTGAACGGGCGGCGCGCGAGCGGCTAGGGGCCGGGACGGGCGGCGCGCGGGCGGCTGAGAGCCGGGACGGGCGGCGCGCGGGCGGCTAGGGGCCTGAACGGGCGGCGCGCGAGCGGCTAGGGGCCGGGACGGGCGGCGCGCGGGTGGCTAGGGGCCTGAACGGGCGGCGCGCGAGCGGCTAGGGGCCGGGACGGGCGGCGCGCGGGCGGCTAGGGGCCTGAACGGGCGGCGCGCGAGCGGCTAGGGGCCGGGACGGGCGGCGCGCGGGCGGCTAGGGGCCTGAACGGGCGGCGCGCGAGCGGCTAGGGGCCGGGACGGGCGGCGCGCGGGCGGCTAGGGGCCTGAACGGGCGGCGCGCGAGCGGCTAGGGGCCGGGACGGGCGGCGCGCGGGCGGCTAGGGGCCTGAACGGGCGGCGCGCGAGCGGCTAGGGGCCGGGACGGGCGGCGCGCGGGCGGCTAAGGGCCGGGACAGGCGGCGCGTGGGCGGCTAGGGGCCTGCAGGGCAGGCCGAAAGAGTGAGAGCGAGGGCCCAGAGCGCGCTCCGGGCAGAAAAAAAAGTTTAAAAGTGGTGGGCCCTAAGCACAGTTCCCACGGGGGAACCTGCTCGATACCATGTGGATAATAGAACAAGAATGAATGAACTATGAGTGAAGTGAGTACAAATAGCAAAACCCTAATTGGGTTGTACCCCCTATGGTATACCCCACTGTAGCCTACACAACAGCATAAGCTACATATATGTTCTGACACGGCCCACAAGACGACTGTCTTGACGTGGCCGACCAGATTGCCCTCCTCCTAACGCCTGTGTTGGCGGCGCCCGTGCGGGGAAGCTTTGGGTCTGTGGGGCAGCTGGATTCGTCCGTAAGGGACTTGCGGCGGTATTTGCGGGCAGGTTTTGGAGCCGACGCGGTTGGCGCAACCATCCTGGTGGTGCGCTCGGTGTGGTAGACGATGACGGACATCCTTCATGCCCTGCAGGCGGATCGGATACAGCACCCGCCGTGGCTTGATCCATGGGTGTCTTATGGAGGTGTTGTTATTGTGTGTATGTTGTGCCTATAGTCACTTGTGTGCTTTCTCGCTTGCCGTCCCCTAGTATGCGGCCGAAGGCCGCGCTGTCGAGCGTTGGCCCCCGCAGGCGGCCGGCGCGAGCAAAAAAATCGGCAACAACACCGAACAATGAGATGAAGAGGCCCAGAGAGGCCTCTTATTTAGCTCACAAAGGAGAGGGCAGAGGGCAAAGGGGAAAGGGCAGAGGCTAGGTCCCTCTCTCTCAAGCAGTCCTTCATTCATAGGTTCATAGGGATACAGGCAATTCAGGAATAGGTGGTAGACAGGCCTAGGCATTGAAGCAACTAAACATGCAAGGCAGGAATGTGCAATGAGCAAGTCATCTGCAAACAGACAAACCGGTGAAATGAGGCAGGTCAAGAAAATAAGGCAGGCCAGCAGGACAGGGCACTCCAAGGCAAGGCCAAGTATGGCAAGCAGTCCAGGCAGGCAAGCCATTAAGGCCTATCATGCAACAGCTGAGCCATGGCTACACAACTAGCCTATAGCTTATCCTACCTACTGAGCCATCACATCATCCAACTCATCCTCAAGCACTTGCCATAGGTCCCCCAAGCTAGGTTCCCAAGGGTCCCTAGCGGCCTGGGGGAACGCCGCCTCGTCTGAGAGGTTTGACTTGTTCATGTAAGACGTCGCCCTGCAGCACTACCAGCGCTGCCGGTAGCGTGCGGTGAGCCATGCAGTTGACGTTGTCAGCTTCCCCTAGCGGTACTTTTTCTTGTCTGTTGAGGTGGCAAGGAGTCGTAGGAGCTCCTGTGTGTCGGTAGACAGAGCCCCATACGTCTCAACCACTAGCCCAAAGAAGCCTACATAGTCCGGCCGTCCCTCATAAAGTCTGTGCTTTCTCGCAAATGCCTCCTCAGCCACCCATCCTGGTGGTTTCCGTGCCCTGGTGTCGCGCTGCTGAAGCACGGGGTGAGTCACCGTCATGTCTGTCACCCAGGTCTTATTTGACTCCTTCTCTCTAATAGCCAAATCCCCTCTCATCCTGATTATCGTTGGGGAGAAGGTCGCATGGAAGCATGTGAAGTCTGCTTCCTTTGCCATCCTGAGTGTCACAAGCACCAGTGAGTTGTGCGTTCGGACCACATCGCCCCCATACCCGCACCTCAGAAGATGGTTCAGTAGACTTGTGTCAGTGATGTCCAAATACTCTCGCTTGCAGGGGCACTTCACGGTGACCGGCAAGGACATGCCCATGCGGAAACCCAGTGCCAATGAGAATTGACCAAGGGCAAATGTAAGGTCAGCTCTCAAAGGCACGGCGTGAAGCCAGTCCCCCGCCCCCACCCCTTGCAGGCTGATGAGGCATATCGCATGCCCGCGGTGTGTGCCTGGGCGGTCTGTGATCGTGTCTGCCAGCAGCTCCGCCGCTCGCCTCTCATTGATGTGGCGGGACAAGACTAGCTGTAGGTTACCATGTCCTGACGGTCTCTCCCTGAACGTCTGTAATGCAGTCCTCACTGGTACTAGCAGAGCCGCTTCAAGTGGGACCAACTGGTTGACCCCAGGTGGGGCGGGTGTCACAGAATCGAATTTCCACTCGAGAATGTTGCAATAAAGTTGGATACAAGGCGTATTTATACTCAGAAATACATAGAAACAACAGATAATCCGAACCTTCGGGAACACGCTCTTCTAGAATAGATAATCACTAGTGTGCATAAGCACGCAAGCCCATTGGCACTTCAGATTATGGCGAGATTACGCCTTGTACACCACTATCGGTGCTACCGGTGCCGTATAATGTAAATGTCGGTGCCGAAAATACCAAATACGTGAAATAATCGGAAAGCTCTAGAAAATGGAATAGTAGTCCGACTGAGGTGAAATAAAGTGCAAATGAAAGAGGAGAATAAGGAGAATAAGACAGAGTAAGAATATATAAATGAGAAATATGTCGAACGTCGGCGTACTCTCACACTTCCCCCCTCAAAGCTGGGTGGTAGATGTAACACCCTTCTTGACAAGATAGTCGCGGAGAGAACGTCGAGCGTTACTCATGTCTTCTTCAGAGACCCAGCTGTCCTCAAAAGGATCATAGCCCTTCCAGCATATGAGAAACTCCAGGGTGCCATGCCGACGATGACGATGTGGAAGCTTAGATTCAACCTCATACTCAGGTTCATCATTCACGAGGACTGGAGGCGGCGGTGGAGGTTGGCGTCCTGTGTACAGCTTATTTGGATCCCGATAGGGTTTAAGAAGCTGCACGTGGAAGGCGTTAAGAATCTTCCAAGTAGTTGGCAGGCGCAAGCGGAATGTAACTGGAGTGACCTTCTCTTCTACGAGGAAAGGTCCACAGAAGCGAGGTCGTAACTTGGATGGAAGGTGACAGAGGTTGAGGTTGCATATGTCGAGAAGCACATGGTCACCAACCGCAATGGTATGATCACGTCGATGGCGATCGGCCAAGCGTTTCTGTGAAGACTGTATGTCCTGTAGATGCTTGTGTGTCCGATCCCAAAGCTGCTGCATTGTAGTAACGAAGTCGTGCGCGGGTTGGACAGTTGGAGGTACTGTCAGCTGTTGTGGAATTAGTGGATGTCGTCCATAACAGAGGAAAAATGGGGTCTCTCCTGTTGCGGCATGTTTCGCATTATTGTAGGCGAAATCGAACACCGGCAATTGCAAGTCCCACTTGTTAATGTCGTCCTTGCACGCTGCACGCAAGAGTTGTTCCACAATCTGGTTCAAGCGCTTTGTCTGCCCATCGGTCTGGGGATGATATGCAGATGACATCGCTAGGCGTATACCCATGAGCGACATGAGCTCTTTCCAGAACTTGCTAGTAAACTTGGGGTCCCTGTCGGATATAAGGGCTGTTGGGATCCCGTGCTGTGAGATGATGTGTTTGAGGAATAGCTGTGCCGTTTCCTCCGTGCGTGCGGTTGTATGTGTCGGAACGAAGTGTCCCATCTTTGAGAATTTTTTTATGACGACTAGGATGGCGTCATGCCCCGCGTTGGTAGGTGGTAACCCGGTGATGAAATCCAAGCTGACCACTTGCCAAGGCTGTTCCGGGACGGGTAGAGGCTGAAGAAGTCCTGCTTTCTTTTGCTTACTGCTCTTCATCTGCTGGCACGTGTCGCACGAAGTGACGAACTTCTGCACGTCGTCTGCCATGTGAGGCCAGTAGTAGACTTTTGCAATTCCGGCAAGAGTCTTGTTACTCCCGAAGTGTCCAACATAGAGTACATTGTGGAACTCCTCGAGAAGTAGTTGCCGAAGAGGTGGGTAGTTGGGTAACCATATCTTTGTTGATCCTTTGCGTAGTGCGATGTCGTGGTCCCACTGCAACAGTTTCTTGTTCTCTGCCAAGGAAATCTCGGGGTCGATGGTATACCCGTGTGTAAAGAGTCCCTTGAGTAGCGGATTCATCCCCTCAATCTGTATGGCGGCAACATGTCCAGGTCGGCTCAGCGCATCTGCCTTATTCTTTTGTCCCGGCTTGTACACGATATCGTAGTCGAAGTGCGTCTCGAGGAAGTCGATCCACCTGACCTGTCGCCTGGAGAGGGTCGGCTGCATCTTTAGGTACTTCAGGCTGCAATGGTCAGTGTAGACCGTGGTCTTTCTCCCTTCGAGGTAGCATTGCCATGTCTTGAATGCGGTGATGATCGTTAAGGCCTCTTCGTAGTGAATCGGGTAGTTGAGTTCTGCCCCGTGCAATTTCTTGTTGAGGTAAGCGATTGGTTGAGTTCCTTCACGTTCTCCGGTGTCTTCCACGTACGTACAGCTTCGATCTTCTTTGGGTCAACATGTACACCTTGAGCGCTCACCATGTGTCCAAGAAACTGAACTTTCTTCAAGGCGAACTCGCTCTTAGATAGCTTGACGTAGAACTTCTCCCGTCGAAGTATCTCGAAGACGCGTCATAGGTGTTTGATGTGCTGCTTCATGTCCCTAGAGTAGATCAGGATGTCGTCCAGGTACACCACCACGCATTCGTCGAGTAGAGGCCCGAGAATATGGTTCATTTTGGCCTGGAATGTAGCGGGTGCGTTGGTGAGTCCGAACGGCATGACGAGGTACTCGTAGGATCCGTATCGTGCCCGAAACGCCGTCTTATGGATGGAGTTATCCGCCATCCGGATCTGCCAATATCCCGATCTCGAATCAAGTTTTGAGAATATCGTGGCTCCTCAAAGCTGGTCAAGTAGATCTTCGATCCGTGGAATTAGATACTTGTTCTTGATTGTTTGCTTGTTGAGGGCTCGGTAGTCGATGCACATGCGTAAGCTTCCATCAGATTTTGGTGTGAAAAGCACTGGTGCACTGTATGGTGATGTTGATGGTCGAATGAGTCATTTGTCCAAAAGGTACTCGACCCACTTCTTCATGTCAGCCAACTCAGTAGGGCTGAGTCAATATGGTGCTCAGAAGGTTGGTTTTGAACCAGATTCTTTGATGATCTCGTGCTGGTGGGTTCGGTATGGCGGCAACTGGTCTGGAAGGTCGTCAGGGAGAACGTCTTCGAACTCCTCTAGAAGTTTCTGGATTACTGGTGGAAGCTCGAGCATTTTCTTCTCTCCTTCGTCCTCGTCAGTAACCAGTACAACGAACCCTACCATGGTTCATTTTACGTCCTTCTCAAAGCGTGCGAGAGTCTCCTCTGGAATATCTCCCGTGTTGCTCCAACTTGGAAGTGGAACTCTTTTGTCTTGATTGTAGATACTCGCCGTGCGGGTGACCCAATTAATCTCAGGGTTGAACTTCTTCAGAAAGTCCCTCCCAAGGATCAGCTCTAGCCCTTCGATGTTGGTGACGGGTAGAATCGGTATCCAGCGAAGAGGACCCATCTGCAGATGTAACGCTGCTTCGTCGTAGACTTGTAATTTGCTTCGGTCAACCATCGTAGCTGTGAAGCTTCAAGGCGTGTACTTCTCATTGATATGTTTGCTTTGTTGCATACTGAATGAGATGCTCCGTTATCTACAAGTGCTTGGAGGCATCGACCATTGCAGATTACCTCGAGCAAAAGAGTTTGGCATTGCTCGTTGTACCCGTTGATCGTATCGTTGATTGGATCGTAGGGCATATCCCATAGCTGTATGTTTTCTCATTCGCTGGCAGATGGCCGGTCCTGCCTCTCTGTATCGCCATTATTTTTTGTTGCCGTCGACGACATGGTTCTTGAGCTCGTAGATGGGGTAGATATCGTAGATGTTTCCGATGTTGCAGATGTTCCAGATGTTGCAGATGCATCTGTAGAGGAGGTTTGAGGTCGTCACAGCTTCATGTTGACATCCAGCTCCCTCTTGAGCTGCTTCAGCGCCACCGACTTCGTCCGTGGGGACCGGTTGGTCTGAGAGAGGACGATGTCCTCATTGGAATGTCGATCTTCCACGCTCCGTTGCTGGTTCCCCTTGCGCAGCTGCTGTAGTTGTCCTACCGGTACAATATTTTTCTTATGGAGCCTCTCTCATAATTCCACCAAGGCCGTAGACCCAGGGGAGTTTTTCCCAAGTAAAGCATCTTTGTATGATAATTTTAAGGAGTGCTTACATTTTACAGGGCCTTTTTGGAGTTGTCCGAGTCCAGCAGGGTCCTATTTCGCGGAGATTTTATGTTCCTCGGCGATTTTCCCTGGTAGAGTCCGTTCGTGGGTTGAAGAATCCACTCCACAATCCTCCAATATTCGCATTGAATCTGCTCCACTACTGCGGTCTCGAAGCACTGCACGTGCGGTTTTCATTTCGTCACAATCGATGAGCAGATGTCTAGGCTTGCCGTAGAAAGAACATTTAGATTTGTTCTTCTTTGGTCTTGCCTTCGCGTCGATTCGATCGAGTTCCATCGGGTCGGCGCACGGGGGGGTAGCCAAGCGTCCTCCATGTCGTCTAGCTCGTCCATGAAGTCGTCATGCTCCGATCGTGGTTGCGTCAAAACGTTCTGTTGCCAAAATGACGTCGTTGTAGCTGTTCCAATTTGCGGCCCAACGTGTTGTCGTGTTTCGTTTTTCAGCCCCGCCATGAATGCTATATTTTTTTCGCCTTCCGTGACACTATCGAGTGCTGGTGTTGTCCATCCAATGGCGGCGAAATAAATTTCGATCACCAAAATCCAGCGCCGAGCGTCGTTTTCCCCATCAAAGGTGTTGGGGGCTCGAATTTCTTGGGCCTTGGGAAAATTTCACGACTGATGTGAAGTCACGATCGATTCTGCTTCTATCGCAATTTCCGCCATGACGCGCACTTTGTGAAAATAGTAGCGCGGAATGAAATGACTAAGGAAGAGGTGGGTACAAGTAGCAAACCTAAAAGTATGGTACCCCATAGTATCTACGCCAGTATAGCCTACAAAGACTCAGCATATATGTTTGACACACCCCCAAAGGCAAAGTGGGGGAGAACAAGAGGTCACAAGACCTGTCACGAGGAGCAAAGCAAGCTTAGGGTGGATCACAACGTCACCACACATTCTGAGCACAAGCAAGCGGCCAAAAGGCCAGTTCACACGCAGGATTATAAATCAAGCTGAACAAGCAAGACAGTGATCACAACCTAAGAGGTGTAAGCAGGCAGGTATATATAGAGATCACAGTACAAGTGAAGTCAAGAAGTGAGCAACTGAGGTAAAGTGGGAACAAGACCTAAAACAGTGCAGAACCGCTGATGATCACAAGGCTGAAATGCCTTGGTGAAGATATCAGCATTGTTGGCCTAAGAGGCCACGTAGGCAAGACGAAGCTGACCACGCTGCTGCAACTCTCGAGCAAGGAAGTAGCGAAGAGCGATATGCTTCGTTCTGTGCTCCAGTATCTGCTTGCGACACAAGGCAAGCATTGCCTTGTTGTCGATGTACAGAACTGGAGGAGAACGAGGCGCCTCGCCCAGGTCGGTCAGCAGGTAGGTGAACCAGCGCAGC
This sequence comes from Closterium sp. NIES-65, assembly GCA_948144175.1. Taxonomy (NCBI): domain Eukaryota; kingdom Viridiplantae; phylum Streptophyta; class Zygnematophyceae; order Desmidiales; family Closteriaceae; genus Closterium; species Closterium sp. NIES-65. The sequence continues at coordinate 1,364,925 of CANXME010002047.1, forward strand.
TCCTGTGCAGCCATTGCCCCTGCGTAGATCTCAGCCTCACAACTAGAGCTGAGAACAGAAGACGAGCGAATAGACCGCCAAGAGACAAAACCGAAGCCAAGGATGAAGGTGTAATCCTGTGACGACCGCTGCGTAGCCAAGTCGTCAACCCAAGAAGTGTCTGCTTGACCAGTGAGAACAACTGGACCCCGCCCCCCAAGCACGAGCCCCATGCCCGACGTACTGCACAAGTAGCGCATCACCCTCTTAGCTGCCTTCCAATGCTCTGGTCGGTGTCTCCCGGGCGCAACGTAGCGTGCCAGGATGCTAAGAGGGTAAGCAAGGTCAAGACGAGTGCAGGTCATCAGGTACATGAGGCAGCCCACAAGCTCTGGATACGGGCCACTCGGCTCTACGGACTCATCCGAGGCAGAGCTGAGAGCGAGTGACCGGTAGGCAAAGGAGTGGACTGTGGCGAGGAGTACTGGAAGTCGAAGCGCTGAAGGACCTGCTGCACCATGTGTGACTGGGTCAGAGTGACGATGCTACGTGCCCTGTACCGAGTGATCTGCAAGCCAAGATAGCTGCGCAGCTCACCCATGTCTGTGCACATTTGTCTCTTCTGCATCTCCGACTTCACTAGAGTCAGTGCCTCAGTGTCAGCAGTGGCAAAAATCAAGTCGTTGATGTATACGAGAATGTAGAGCGGCGGCAGCGAAGTGTCGGTGCGTAGAAACAGTGACGGGTCAGCAGTAGAAGGAGCAAACCCAAGAGCCGCCAGTGTAGTCCTCAGCGTGTCGTGCCACTCACGGGGTGCCTGGCGGAGATCGTAGACTGGCCGCCGAAGGCTCCACTGGGTACTAGGAGGAAACGACCCAGTGAAGCCAGGTGGGCGGCCCAGCCAGATCTCCTCGTGCAAGCTGCCCTGTAGAAAGGCTGTGCTGAAGTCAAGAGAGTGAAGCTCGTAGTCACGCTGAGCAGCGACATGCAGCAGTACCCGAAGTGAAACCATCTTCATTCTCCAATTTCCCTTCTCAACTCACTCGACACCTTGCCTAGGGGAAAACCCGCTCGATACCTAAGTTCGGGCCTAGGCTACTAAGCCTAGGCCCCACCTCTTAACTCACTTATTCTCTCGACATGGAATCGGAGCATTTTTACGACTTGGCCTGTGTGCCCGCCTTACGCTTCCGCGATGAGTTTTCGGTCGCGCGCCTAGGGCGCGTGACGATTTTTAATTAGTCCCGCCCACGGGTGTGTGGCTCCTTCTCTGCCCGTCGCGCGCCCGGTGGCACGCGACGGTGCCCTTCATCTGCCCATCGTGCGCCCCGTGGCACACGATGGTGCCCTGCTCGTCGTGCGCCCCTAGGCGCACGATCGGGCCTGTTTTCTTCTTCTACCCGTCGTGCGCCCCGTGGCACTGGCCCGCGACGGGCCTTTCCGCCCCTGCACTCCCTGGAGCCGCCCCTGACCCATCTGCACCGACGCCTTTTCGCCGCTCTGCGGCTTTCTTCCTTCCCACCCCCTCCTCCTTTGTCTCCCTGCATCCGTGGGGAGGAGGATATGGGGGTGGAGGGTGTTGGAGTGTGGCGTCACCTCTCTCCCTTCCCCTCCTCCTTCTTCCAGTCCCACCGCTGCAGCTGCCGCTGGGGGGGGAGGGTGTGAGGATGTGGGGGAGCAGGGGGAGTGGTAACGGGGTGGCGGGTGTGAGGCAACATGCAGCCGTCCCTCCACCTCTCCTCTCTTCCCCCCCTTCTCTGCTGCTCCTGCAGCAGTGTGGGGGAGGGGAAGGAGGAGGGTGAGGAGACGGAAGGGGTACCTGCTGTTGCTTGCTATGCTGTAACTACACATCTACCTACAAGCATTATGGGGGCGTGTCGAAATATTTTGTCATGTTTTATAACTGCTTGTAGTTGTAGTTAGTGTAGTTATGTAAACTGTTGGTGGTGGTGCACCTTATTTGGTTTCTATGCTATATGTACCCTTGAACCTATAGTGAAACCATCTTCATTCTCCAAAAAAAAAAAAAAAAAATGTCAAAGTTAGAAGAAAGAAAGAGGGTTGAACTAGCAAGAATGAGGATACAAATAGCAAACCCTAGAAGGGTTGTACTCGCTATAGAGCACCCCACTACAGGCTAGAATAATAAGATAATATTCTGACACACCCCCATAGCCAAAGTGGGGTGTAATCAGCAGAGCAGGCAAAGCAAAAACAAGCTCAGGGTGGATCACAATGTCACCACACATTCTGAGCACAAGTTCAAGAAGAAATAGTTTAGAGTGTACAATTATAAGCAAAGCTAGTGGTAGTCACAACGGGCAAGTGAGGAGGAGGAGGGAGAGTGAGGGGAGAGGAGACAGGAGGCGACGGCTGAAGCTGCAGACACACGGGCAACAGGAGGCAGACTGGCACAGCGGCTACCGGACAGCGCCCGGGCTACAGGGGTAACAGGCCCCGCGGCTCAAATAGCGGCGGACGGGCAACGGACCCACGGGCGGCTGGCACAGCTGGCTACGACTGGGCTACCGGGACAGCGCCCCGGACTACAGGTGCTGCTAACGACAAACTGGCAACCTCCGCCCATCCTCCCACACACAGTCCCACCCCCCTGATACACACCCACTGCTACACCACTAGCTCTACTCCCACGCACCCTCCTTAAACCCTAAACCCAGTCTCCCACACAACCACCCCCCTCAGCGACAGCTGCAGCAGTGGGAGACGAAGGAGGAGGAGGAGAAAGGGAGGAAGGCACACCGACCACCCCCATACCCGCCACCCCACAGCTCGCCCCTCAGGTCGCCACGACGGACGACGGGAAATGGGGGAAGGGGAGAAAGGGGGGGGGGCCCACCACGGACCTGAGGGGAGGGCGGGGCCGCGACAAGGGGCGGGGCCGCGACGAGCGGGGCGGGGCCGCGACGGTCGGGGTGGGACCGCGACGTAGGGTGGGGCCGCGACAGGTCGAGGCCGCGAAGGTAGGGTGGGGCCGCATAGGGTCCGGGGCGGGGCCGCGACGTAGGGCGGGGCCGCTTCGAGGGGCGGGGCCGTGACGCAGGGGCGGGGCCGCGACGAGGGGCGGGGCCGCGACGGTCGGGGCGGGGCCGCGACGGAGGGGCGGGACCGCGACAGGTAGGGCGGGGCCAAGCCGGGCAGGCGCACGGGCGGCGACGGGCCGGGGCGGGGCCGCGACGAAGGGCGAGGCCGAGCCGGGCAGGCGCACGGGCGGCGACGGGCCGGGGCGGGGCCGCGACGTAGAGGAGAAGCCCGCCGCGCGCCCCGGGGCGCACAGCGGGCAATGAACCGCCGCGCGCCTCGGGGCGCACGGCGGGCAGAAAACCGCCGCGCGCCTCGGGGCGCACGGCGGGATGAAAAAGTAGCAGCGGAAGCAAGGTGGGGACACACCCACAGGATCGATCCAAGGGGATCGACCTGCTCTGATAGCATGTCAAAGTTAGAAGAAAGAAAGAGGGTTGAACTAGCAAGAATGAGGATACAAATAGCAAACCCTAGAAGGGTTGTACTCGCTATAGAGCACCCCACTACAGTCTAGAACAATAAGATAATATTCTGACAGAGTGGTCATCTTCGGGGTGGGAGAGAAGGTCTGAAAGTAGTCAACTCTTGCCGGTGACTGAAGCCACGAGCCACGTAATGCGCCTTGAAGACAGGCGGAGAACCCGGCGGCCTCTTCACCCTGAAGATCCACATGCCATCGACAATGTTCGCCCCAGGTGGGGGAACCTCGTCAACGTAGGTGCCTATGGACTTCCAGGATGCCATCTCTACATCCACGGCTGCCTGCCACTGAGAGGAGTAGGGACCCTCAACCGCCTCTGCGCAAGAGCGCAGAGTTGGGATGTCTAGTGCATTCGGGTCTCTTTCAGGGGCAAGCAGCATGGACACGAGATGAGGTGAAGCAGCAGCCAAACACTAGAACTCCTCCTGCTTGTCCTCAAGGACGTCCGTGCCAAGGGCACACTCACCCCCGACGGACGGAGGACAGAGAGACTCAGACTCAGCAACAAGACTAGCAGCGTAGTCTAGACAACAACGAGCAGCAAAGTCGACAAGTTCAGCAACCAGAGCAGACGCAGCAGCAGACTCAAAGGAAGGGTTAGTGACAACAGTAACTAGGAGACGCGTGACAGTAGGACTAGAAGCACGAAGGGAGTCAGACTCCGGATCAGCAAGTGCAGGAAGAAAGGACCCTGGAGGAGACGGCAGAGGGACACGCTGCAGAGCAGTGGAAGAACACAGAGTCATCTGGTGCGTGCCAGGGACAGGAGGAGGACGCTGACGCGAACCACGACCACTAGTTCGAGCAGCACGAATAGGCGACGCAGGACGAGACGCAGGCTCACGTTGCTCAGCAAGACCTCCGGTCGGACCAGTGTAAGGAGAAGGAGCAAGCAGCGGGGAGGCAGGCTGTAGCTGTGACTACGACAGGACAAGCGGTGGACACTCTAAGGAAGGGGCAGGACCAGTAGAAGGCGGGAGACCAAGAACCTGCTCAAGGAGCGGAACGAAGTACGGCCGCGACCGCTCAGCACCCCCAGAACCAGCAGGAACAACACCAGCATCCCGAGCGGCAGCTCCAGCTCCAGCAACACCACCAACAGCTCCAGAAGCTCCAGCAGCACCAGCAGCTCTAGTAGCACCACCAGCAGCACCTCCAACAGCTCTAGCACCAGCGGCACCACCAGGCCCAGTAACTCCAGTACCTTCAGTACGAGCACCTCCGGGACTAGTGGCTCCAGAACTCCTAGCAGCTCCAGCAGTAGCAGGAGCTCCAGCGCCCGTAGCACCACCAGCTCCAGCAGCACGGCTCCAGCGCCGAGCAAACCATTCGTGCAGCTGCTGGGGAGAGAGCGGCTCCCGACGGGACGAAGCACCCGAAGGACCGCCAGGCAAAGTGCCTCTGGACTCCACACTCGCAGGCTCAGCACCCTCAGGCTCCGCACCCCAGACCCAGCAAGCCCAGGCACAGAAACCCCAGGCTCAGCACTCCCAGGCTCAGCAACCCGTTCTACATCCTCGTGTACGTCGACGACTTTGTCTTTGCTACTGCTGACACTGAGGCACTGGCTCTAGTGAAGTCGGAGCTGCAGAAGAGACACACGTGCACAGACCTGGGTGAGCTGCGCAGCTATCTTGGCTTGCAGATCACTCGAGACAGAGCACGCCGCACCATCACTCTGACCCAGTCGCACATGGTGCAGCAGGTCCTTCAGCGCTTCGACTTCTAGTTCTCTTCGCCGCAGTCCACTCCTCTGCCTACCGGTCACTCGCTCTCAGCTCTGCCTTCGGATGAGTCCGTAGAGCCGAGTGGCCCGTATCCAGAGCTTGTGGGCTGCCTCATGTACCTGATGACCTGCACTCGTCCTGACCTCGCTTACCCTCTCAGCATCCTGGCATGCTACGTTGCGCCCGGGAGACACCATCCAGAGCACTGGAAGGCAGCTAAGAGGGTGATGCGCTACTTGTGCAGTACGTCAGGCATGGAGCTCGTGCTTGGAGGACGGGGTCCAGTTGTCCTCACTGGTCACGCAGACGCATCTTGGGTTGACGACTTGGCTACGCAGCGGTCGTCACAGGGTTACACCTTCCGCCTTGGCTCCGGTTCTGTCTCTTGGCGGTCTACCCGCTCTTCTTCTGTTCTCAGCTCCTGCTATGAGGCTGAGATCTACGCATGGGCCATGGCTGCACAGGAGCTGCGTTGGCTCACCTACCTGCTGACCGACTTGGGCGAGGTGACTCATTCTCCTCCAGTTCTGTACGTCAATAACAAGGCAATGCTTGCCTTGTGTTGCGAACAGAGATTGGAGCACAGAACGAAGCACAGACAAGTAGCTCTTCGCTACTTCCTTGCTCGAGAGCTGCAGCAGCGTGGTCAGCTTCGTCTTGCCTACGTGGCCTCTCAGGCCTACACTGCTGATGTGTTCACCAAGGCAATTTCGCCTCGTGACCATCAGCGCTTCTGTACTGCTCTTGGCCTTGTTCCTGTAACTTCTCACTTACATACTTCTTGACCTTGACTGTGCTTTGATCTATATTGTATACCTGCATGCCTGCTTTTGTTAGGTAGTGATCACTGTACTGTTACTTTTGCGTATATATCTCTGCATGCGGACTGGCCTTGTGGCCCTTTGCTTGTGCTCAGATTGTGTGGTGACTTTGTGATCCACCCTGAGCTCGCTTGTCCTTCCTGACTGTCCTTGTGACCCCTTGTTCTCCCCCACTTTTCCTATGGGGGTGTGTCAAATATATATATGGCTTAGGTTACTGTCTAGGCTGTAGTGGGGTTGTTAATAAGGGGTACATCAGTTTAGGGTTTGCCTTTTTGTACCAAACTCATTCCCTAGTCATTCATTCCTAGCCTATCCTCTTGACAGCTGGCCTTGTCCTTGCTTGGGCGGAGCCAACTTCGTGGTTAAGTGTACGAGAGGTGCAGCCGACTTGCAGCAGCGGGCGACACCGACTTGGGCAAGCTGGTTGACGGGTTTGGTCGACTTGCATGGGGCCACTGCAATGCCGCCGACTTGGGAAGCCGGCGGCCGACTTCAACTGGTGGTCGGCGATGTGGCGCGTTGACCTGGAAGTCATCGCCGACTTGCGAGGTCGCCGAAGTGCGAGGTCGCCGACTTGCGAGGTCGCCAGCTTCCAAGGTCGCCGACTTGCAAGGTCACCGACTTGCAAGGTCGCCGACTTGCGAGGTCGCCGACTTCTAGAGGTCGGCCTAGAAGTCGGCGCCAATGTAGAAGGGGCGTCGACTTGGTGACGCAGACTTCGGGTTGCCGACTTGGGTGGTCGGCTGACAATTGTGCTGGTCGACGTAGAGCTACCCGACCAGGAGTAACGTTGACCTAGAGCTGGTCGACCAAGGGTGTGGTCGACCTGGTGAGGTTGACTCGAGGTGGTCGTCGACTTGGGAGGACGACGGGCACATACATGAGCAGCTGGTCGACTTGGTTGCCAGGTCATCCATGTTACCAGAGTGACGAGGTTCTGCGAAGGAATGCGACGGTCGCCCAGGCGATGTTGGCGAGACCGACCTCGGTGGTGGTATCCCGAGGTCGACGTGGCGGATCAGGTGCAGTCGTCAGCACGAGGACAACTTGATGTGTGCGCTGTGCAGGTGATGAGGCACATCATGCCAATCATCTACGAGCACCTGCGAAGCTAGTGCGATGCTGTACTGCGGGAGCAACGTTGGCACGCCGTCGACTTTGCACTGCTGGAGCGCGGTCGACCATGCTGTGCTGGCAGTCGACCGACCTGAATGCTAGCTCTGATTTAGTCTTGTCTTGCCAACTTGATTGTACCATTGTTGTCAACTTTTTCTAGTGAAACTCTTGCCAACTTGCCCCGTGAACTAGCAAGCAGTGTCTGCACTAGGAAAACGACTAAGGACCAACGAACGCAGAGATCACAGGAGCACCCATGCCTAGCCTGTGGTCTAGCTCTCATTGTAGTAGTTATCTCCGCATGGTGCGGTGAGCGTGGACGGCACACGACTTACTTTTCAGTCAGGTCGACGTAGTAGTCACTTACCTATCGTGTTCGTAGGCTGGCAGCTGTGCAAGTCACCACCATGGTTGGCGTAGGTGACGCTGGTATTGAGACACCATGGAGGCACGGCTGGAAGGGGCGAAGAGACGCCATGACGCAAAGGAGTTCGACGACCTCCCACGGGCAATCGTCGAGGCTGGCATCCGTGTCGTGTGGGCAACGGAGAACCCTCCTTCTCGGCCTGCTTCTCCAAGACTGGCGAACACTGAGGGCAGTGTCGACGCGGGCGTCAACGCCGGAGGTGGCCAAGTCGACAGTGGTGGGGGAGGCACGTCGAGGCAGGGTGGTGTGATTCACGCCGATGAAGTCGGCGGCGTTCAGGCGCAAGGGGTGCGGTCGTCCTCGCAGGGCGACGTCGGAGGATGACGAAGCAGATTGTTGCTGATGTTGGCGACCTAGGTGATGGCTGGTGGGATAGCACCGAGCTATGGTTACTTCAAATTTACGCCGGACAGGATCTTGGTCACCCCGCCGCTCGTTGGTCGACAAGACATTCTCACCTAGAAGGAAGCCATCGATCCCCAGCTGGAGATGGCCGGGCTGATCAGCTTTGCTCAAGGCACCGTGGCAACGCCGGACGACCCCGACTTGCGTGCGGAGTTTCGCGCCGTGCAGCTGTTGACCTTCACGGTCATCTCGCAGTGCTGCTCGCCGGGCGTGCAGATCGCCATGAAGTGGTGCCGAGAGTACCTCGACGCCGGCCACCGGGCGTGGCACTTCATTGAGTTAACCTACCAAGTCACTGACGACTTGTTCAACACCCAGCTGGAGGGGCAGCTGACGCACCTGCGTATGGGCGACGAGGAGACGGCGACCGACTACTGCAACCGAGCTCGGCGAATTCTCGCCACCATCAGGATGGCCGGCGTGCAGTACTCGACGGCGTCGTACGTCACCCACGTCATGCAGGGACTCTCAAGCAGCTACAACCTCCTGAAGCGGCTGTCGATGGCGCCGAGCACACGGACGACGCTCAACGAGGACAACTTGACCTCGTACATCCTGCAGGGCGAGGCGATCCAGGAGGCATAGCGGTCCCAGGAGCTCTTGGCGCTGGCAAACTTTGTCGCCGTGGCGAAGCAAGGAGGTCGACCGGGGCAGCGCGGACAGTCTGAAGGCAGTTGTAGCAGTGGCTGGAAGCCGACCAAGGAAGTCGACAAGAAGAAGTCGACCAAGGACAACGGTCAAGGAGGAGGAGGTCGACGTCGGGAGTGCTGGTTGTGTGGTGAGTACGACCACCTCTCTTTTGAGTGCCCCGACTGCAGTGACTCCGACGACGACGACGCCAAGGGGGGTCGCGGGAGGTCTGGCAGTCGTCGTCCTTGTCAAGGAGGAAACAAGCCGCGCAAGGAGAAGAAGTCGACGAAGTCGACCTTGGTGAAGGATGCCGAATCCTCTGCTAGCAGCAAGGGGCGGGACGATAAGACAGCATCATGCTCGCTGGTCGGCGTAGTGGAGTCGACCGTCTCGCTGGCGCCGGAGGCCGGAGAGGACTTCTAGGCGATGGCAGCAGCTGTGCAGGCGAACCCGGCAGTGGTCTTGCTCGACAGCGGCTGCTCTCACCACCTGATGGGGACGAAGGAAGTCTTCGTCGCCCTGCAGCCGAGGGGCTCCATCAAGCACGTGCGCGGATTCAATGGGGCGCTGCAGGACGTCCAGGGCCGCGGCACTATCGCCCTGCAAAGGGAGGCCATGAAGCAGGTGCTCATCCCCGACGTGCTGTACATCCCACGTGTGCGGGCAAACTTTTTGTCATCCGGCTAGCTGAAGGAGCACGACGTGAAGCTGCAGGAGGACGGCGACGGGATGCTACTCGTCTCGGTAGCAAGAGAGGTGCTCGGTCGGGCAACGTACTCCGGGCGTGTCCTCTACACCGACCTGCGTCCCTGCTCAACGAGGTCGACGTCACCCACGGCGGAGGTTGTGGCCCTGCGGGCGATTGTCTCGAAGACGAAGTCGACGCCGGACAGGATGTCGCTACTGGGCTGGACCTCAAGTTGGCGACGGGCGCCGACTCACCGTCTGTCTCATGCGTCGGCAGGAAGCTGGCTCGGCACACCTTCCCCAACCAAGGCTCCGACGCCGACGACGTGATGGCCGTCGTGCACATCGACCTGTGCAAGCCGTTCCGCGTGGCTGCCAAGGACGGCAGCTTGTACTTCTTGGTGCTCAAGTGTTGGTGCAACCCTATGGTTTGCACTCGGCTTGTTGTCCGTATGCATGCATGTATGTGTGTATGGAATGGTATGAAGGCATGGGATAATATATATTTCATGCTTATAATTATGTGTGAATGTTGAGTCATGATGTCGAGTGTGTGTGTTGAGTCAATAGCGAGTTATCGCTAGACGCGTGTTACGCGGTCGTTTGTGTCTCGCGCGCGGTTTCTATTTTGTCGTGCGCGGTTTCTATTCTGTCCTGTGTCGAACGTTCAGTGTGTCGCAGGTGTGTGCAGCAGACCAATCAAGAACTCAAGGATGAGTTTGTGATGAAGAGCCCGAGCCTTGGTGTCAAGCCTCAAGTGATTTCGAAGCTCGCCAAAAGGGTACACCTCAAGATATTGAAGATAGTTACATTACTTTGTGTAGTGTAACATTTCACTTGGTGTAGGCCCTAGTGAAGGGTAGTTTCGAGACCCTTCGTGGTTGGGGACAGTGTGGCACTGTTCCACATCACTGTACCTCGGCTCTTGGGGTTTGTAGGAGCTGGGAGTCATTCCCAACTCGTAACTCTTCCTAACTCTTCCTAACTCTTCCTATCTTGTGTTCTAAGACTATAGTGGCTGCCATAGTGCCGTTTGTTCAAACCAACGCTGTGTCGTCAATACTTGGTCAAATCGTGCGATCTAAATTGCCTATTATAGATGACAATAAGAAGCTCCAGATCCAAGTTGATTCAAGTCATTTGAAGCTGTGACCAGAACGATATGAACGTTTGAAGCCGCTGTGCAGAAATCCGACTGTGCACTCTATCTTTCGTTTTAGCCACATTGGAGCCTACTGTGACTATAACAAGTGGTATCAGAGCCCCTTGGAGCAGTTTCGACAATGGCTGGACATGAGGAAAGGGGTGGCAGAGGTGCTGGTGGCAGAGGAGAAGCCCAAGCTCAAGGCCAACCCCGTGACTTAGCCATGGCGCCCGTGCAACCAAGTGTTGGCCCATCTAGGGACGAGCCAAGAGTGTTTGGCCTTGACAAGTTCAATGGTGACAACTTTGCTGAGTGGTCCTTCAGAATGGAGAACTTTGACCACTATGACCTGCTGGAGGTGATGGAAGGAACGGAGAAGCGTCCCGAGAACGACCCGGAGAAGAGCCCATGGGTGCGGAAGAGCGCACAAGGCTACCTCCTACTTGGGCAAGCGTTGGGGAGCAGCCAAATCCGTCACATCAAGCCTTTCCAGCGTGAAACAGAGAAGGGACCAAAAGCATGGGCTGCTCTCAAGGGTGTACACGCTCCTGCAACAGCGGCAGTAGCTGTGGTGTTGGAACGGCAAATGGCGACGTTACGAATTGAAGAGGATGAAGCGGTTCAAGAAGGGGTGCAGAAATTCTTCGACTTGTTGACGCGGCTTGAGGGAGCGGATTTGAACTATAGTGAGCTGCAAAATAAGACCAAGTTGCTGATCCTACTCCCCGAATCATGGTCCTCGCTCATCATCAACCTGAATCGCGACTTGCCCCGCCTCTCGCTTGAAGACGTGAAGTGGGCTATCCTTCAAGAGCATTTCTGCCGCCGTGAGTTGGCGAGTGCGGATGGCACTGGGGCAGCGAGCATCGGCCGTGGATATGGTTGAGGAAGAGGCAGAGGACGAGGGGGAGGAAGGTTTGGTGGCAGCAACTTCGGCGGAGGCCGCGGGAGTGGCGGTTACGGCAGCGACGACAAGAGCTACGGACGCGGTCGCGGCCGATTCGACGGCGAATGCCATTATTGCCACAAGAGCGGACATATGTGGTGCGATTGCTACAAGCTCCCTGATGGTTGGACCCCTGCTCAAGGCCAGGAGGGTAGAGGAGCAGGAGGAGGGAGAGGAAGAGGCCGTGGAGGCCGTGGCAGTCGCGGTGCCGGAGCTGCAAACATGAAGAGCGGAGACAACGACAAGGACCCGAGCGACGATCGATACCCGGGTCTATTCTACTTCGTGTCGACGCAAGTACCGGCTGGTCCAGAGAAGGATGAAGGCTTTGAGGAGCCAGCAGCTGTGGGGAAGGTGACCCTACACCCCCTGGACTATTGGGTGATTGATAGTGGCGCTACCTATAGCATGACACCTTGCCCGGACTTGCTCACCGAACTCGAGCCGTCACCGGTGAAGCATGTCACATCGGCTTTGGGGCAGCGAGCGGAGGTGAAAGGCATGGGCAAGGCCATGTTTAAGGGTGCTAATGGGAAGATGGTGGGCCTCAAAAATGTGCTTTGGGTGCCCAGCCTTGCTGCCAACCTGATTTCCGTGCGGCAGTTGGCAAAGGCCGGCATGGACACGAACTCGAAGGGAGCCAAGACCTACACCGCAAGGCTTGGCGATCGGATTCTTTTGGACCTTCATGAGGACAGAGATGTCTACAACGAGATGTGGCTGATCCATGTGGTCCCAATGCCTAAGGAGAGGCAAGTGGCAGCAAGCGTCAGCACCAAAGGTGGAGCGGTTGGTAGCGGCGACTGTGCGGACAATCGCGCTAAGGAGAAGGAGTCCAAGAAGTGCAATCTTGGAGGGACCAGCAAGCTTGGTGAACCTATGGAGAGAGGTGCAGCAGCCAAGGAGCAGCAAAAGGGTGAGGAGAACCCCGAGGCAGCAGCGGAGGAGGAGTACGGAGAGAGCATGTGGGGCGCTATTGCGAGCGCAGCATTCTCCAATCCGACTTCGGCTACGGGGGAGTGTGATTGGCTTACCTTGCATCGGCAAATGGGGCATGTGGCCCTGCCTATCTTGCAGCAGCTAGTGAAGAATGAGATGGTTGCTGGCATACGTGTGAAGGGGGAGCCCGATGAGGTGCTTGGCTGCCCGACGTGCATTCAAGCCAAGTTCACCCGGTTTCCGTTCCCTAGTTCGGAGGCAACGGCAAAGGCACCGCTTAATGAGGTGGTGATGGACGTGGTGGGCCCCCTGAAGCTTGGAGCTGCTGGAGCTGAGTATTTTCTCACCATTGTCGACGTCTACACCCGCATGACTTGGGTGTATGTGCTGGCCAAGAAGAGCGACGTGGCTGAAACGTTGAAGGCGGATTGGTTCCCGATGGTGGAGCGGCAACAAGACCGTCTAGTCAAGTCAATCCGCACCGATCGAGGGGGAGAGTTCCTGAGCAGGGAGTTTGGGTTGTGGCTGAAGAAGAATGGTATTCGGCACTCCCTCACCATGCCATACTCCCCTGCAATGAACGGCATCGCCAAGCAAGCGAACCGCACAATCACGGAGGCAGCACGCGGGTTGCTCATTGAAGCCGGGCTACCCGACTATTTCTGGCCTGATGCGGTGCGGAGCGCGTGTGTGGCCAAGAACAGAGCCTTGACTCATGTGGGAGTAGACAAATGGGTGCCCTATGTGGAGTGGCTAGGAAGGAAGCCAAAGGTGGATATGCTTCGGGTGTTCGGGTGCATGTGCATGGCGCTTGTGCCTAAGCATCTTCGGCACAACAAGCTTGGTGCCAAGGCGGTGTGGGCCGTGCACTTGGGCATGACTCAAAACAGCAAGGGATGGCTTCTTTGGGACCCATTCACCAAGAAGTTCTTGGTGAGCAGGGACTGCAAGCTCATGGAGAACTTCATGTACAAGGATTGGAAGGCGGAGAATGAGGCGAAGATAGGCGTGCGGTTTGGGGAGGTGAAGAGTTCCGGTTTGGAGCATGTGGAGCTGCCTTTGGAGCTGAGCAGCGGCAGCACTACCACAAGGCAATCTTCCCTTGTGAATGGGGGAGAGGAGGCCAATGATGCAGAGGAAGAAGAAGAGGAGGAGGTGCAGCAAGTGAGCGAGCGTGCACCGTCACTCCCTTCCCGCACTACGAGTGCTCCACGGATTCGAGCCACACCGCAGCAACGCCAAGGCCTTCAAGTCCCTGCAGCTGAGGAGGAAGGAAGGGGGAAGAGGAGAGTTCAACCCCCTAATAGGCTGACCTATGATGCACTGGGAAAGCAAGGCAAGACAGCCCTGGCGGGAGCGGCAATGATGGTCGGAGACGACGAGGAGAGTGACTACGAGGAGTGTGCCTTCGCGTTCTTCTCTCCGGTGGAGATGCCGGGAGAACCAACAACTCTCAAGGAGGCTTTGGAGAGTAGTGATGCTGAGGAGTGGAAGAAGGCCATGGAGAGTGAGCTGAAGAGCATCGAGGAGAATGACACGTTTGAATTGGTGGAGCTACCGGAGGGGCGTACGGCGATAACGTCCAAGTGGCTCTTCAAAATCAAGTCGGATGCCGACGGCAAGATCGATCGTTACAAGTCTAGGCTTGTAGCCAAGGGGTAACAGCAGAAGGAGAAGGTGGACTTCAAGGAGCTGTTTGCCCCTGTGGTGAAGCCGACGACGCTGCGAACCTTATTCGCGGGAGCCGCCATCAAAGGATGGGTAGTAAAACAAATGGACATCGTACCGTCATTCCTTAACGACATCCTTGAGGAGGAGATTTTTATGGCGCAGCCAGAGGGGTTTGATGATGGTAGTGGCAGAGTGTGGAAGCTGAAGAAGGCCATGTATGGGCTGAAGCAGGCCCCTAGGCAATGGTACATGAAGCTGCGCGAAGTGTTGGAGGAGATCGGCTTCACTCCCTCAACGGCCGATCACTCCTTGTTCATGCTTGGCGAGGGGGAGCAGAGGAGCTTCATGGTGGTTTATGTGGATGACATTCTCATATTCTCACCCTCCTATGACCTTGTGAAGGAGGTGATGCTGAAGCTGCATGACAAGTTCAAGTGCAAGTCCCTTGGTGACGTGAACTTCTACCTTGGGGCTCCACATCGAACGAGACGTGGCGAAGCGGAGCATGCGAGTGCACCAACGGAAGTACTTGGAGGCGTTGGCTGCCAACTTCGGCCAGAGTGAAGGTCATGTGGCTACTCCCTTTCCCTCTGGGTTCAAGTGTGTGAAGGGGCCAGAGGAGGAGAGCGTTGGAGAAGAGGAGAGGCGCCGATTTCACTCGTTGGTGGGCAGCCTCATGTATGCGGCGGTAAACACCCGACCGGACGTCGCGTTTGCTACCGGGCAGCTGGCTAGGGTTGTGCAATGCCCTAATGAGGAGCAGGTAGCAGCTGGAATGAGGGTGGCCAAGTATCTTGGCCAAACACCGACCGTTGGGCTGCAATACTCGGCGGCGGCACAAAGGCGCCAAAAGGGCGCGGATGGTGTTGAACCCGGGCGTTTGTTCCTCACCGCCTACTCGGATGCTTCATATGCTGTGTTGGTGGAGGCCCAACTGCTTGGGAGAGCAAGAAGCAGGTTGACCAAGCTTTGAGCTCGGTGGAGTACGAGTACATGGCACTCTTCCGTGCCGTACGGGAGATTGTGTGGCAGCGGCGTTTGTTGGCTGAATTGGGGGAGGAGCAGCAAGGACCTACCCCACTGTACTGTGACAGCCAGGGCGCCATTGCTCTTGCTAATAACCCTGTGTTGCATGGACTCACGAAGCACATGAGGGTGAAGTGGCATTGGACGAGGAGCATGGTAACCGCGGGTGAAGTTGAGTTGCGCTACTTGAAGACCACGGGGCAGCCGGCTGACATGATGACCAAGAGGCTGGTGGAGCAGCAGCATTGGAAGTGTTGCAAGCTTGCTGGGATGGCTCTGAACTGAGAGAGCAACATATCCTAAGGCCAACAACCCGAGGGGGAGTTTGTTGGTGCAACCCTATGGTTTGCACTCGGCTTGTTGTCCGTGTGCATGCATGTGTGTGTGTATGGAATGGTATGAGGGCATGGGATAATATATATTTCATGCTTATAATTATGTGTGAATGTTGAGTCATGATGTCGAGTGTGTGTGTTGAGTCAATAGCGAGTTATCGCTAGACGCGTGTTACGCGGTCGTTTGTGTCTCGCGCGCGGTTTTTATTTTGTCGTGCGCGGTTTCTATTTTGTCCTGTGTCGAACGTTCAGTGTGTCGCAGGTGTGTGCAGCAGACCCATCAAGAACTCAAGGATGAGTTTGTGATGAAGAGCCCGAGCCTTGGTGTCAAGCCTCAAGTGATTTCGAAGCTCGCCAAAAGGGTACACTTCAAGATATTGAAGATAGTTACATTACTTTGTGTAGTGTAACATTTCACTTGGTGTAGGCCCTAGTGAAGGGTAGTTTCGAGACCCTTCGTGGTTGGGGACAGTGTGGCACTGTTCCACATCACTGTACCTCGGCTCTTGGGGTTTGTAGGAGCTGGGAGTCATTCCCAACTCGTAACTCTTCCTAACTCTTCCTATCTTGTGTTCTAATACTATAGTGGCTGCCATAGTGCCGTTCGTTCAAACCAATGCCTTGTCATCAATACTTGGTCAAATCGTGCGATCTAAATTGCCTATTGTAGGCAACAATAAGACGCTCCAGATCCAAGTTGAATCAAGTCATTTGAAGCTGTGACCAGAACGATATGAACGTTTGAAGCCGCTGTGCAGAAATCCGACTGTGCACTCTATCTTTCGTTTTAGGCACATTGGAGCCTGCTGTGACTATAACATCAAGGACCACAAGACCCGCTACGTGTGGGTGAGGCAGGTTGCCAAGAAGTCGGATGTGCTGCTGGAGTTCCAGAAGTGGTTGGTGTTGGTGGAGAGGCAGACGAAGAAGTCGGTGCTGATGCTTCGCTCTGACCAAGGAGGGGAGTTTCTCGGGAAGAAGTTCACCGACTTTGTGGACGGCAAGGGAATCGTCCACGACCTGACCTGCCCATACACCCCGCAGCAGAACGGCATGGCGGAGCGGGAGATGAGGACGGTGGTGGAGTCGGTGCGGACAATGCTGCTCCACAAGGGCGTGCAGCACCACTGGTGGCACCTCGCTCTGCGGCAGGCCGTCTAGGTCTGCAACTGCCTTGAGAGGTCGACGCTGACGTCAGGGACAACGCCGTACCAGCTGCTGACCGGGCAGAAGCCAGACTTGTCGCTGGCGTGGGTGTGGGGTTGCATGGCGCAGTTCCTTGTCCCCGAGCAGCAGCGTGGTGGGAAGCTGAAGCCGAAGGCCAGGTGGGGCCTTCACCTCGGCGTGTCGAAGGAGAGCAAGGTCTGGGAGCTCCTCGACATCGCCGACAACCAGGTGGTCACCACGTCGGACGTGGTGTTCTACGAGGATATGTCGCTGGAAGTGTGGAAGTCAGAGCACGGGCCGGTGTCAGGACAGACGCTGACCACCCCGCCGACTGACACCTCGACGGCGACGCTGCCTCTGCTTGCCGAGGTCGGTGAGCTTGCTTCTGAGGACGTCAAGGTCATCCGTCCTCCTTCCCCTCCCTCTACGACCCCTGCCCCTCCCCTCCTGGCCGACCTGCGCGGGTTGACCTTGGTGTTGGCCTCCGGCGATGAGGGGGGTAGTAGGACGTCGCCTTCGGCGCCGACGTAACGAGCATCAAGTCGACGTGGGAGTGCAGTCGACGATGATAAGGGAGGAGCAAGTCGAGGAGAAGCAGCCGACAGGGGAGCAGGCAGCAGTGCAGCCGACCACAGAGAAGTTGGCAACCGGACAATCGGCAGGGGAGCCGGCCACAGGGGAGGAGTCGGCCAGGAAACCGACCAAAGTGCAGCAGGGCGACAAGGGCAGCGAAGATGGTGACAAAGGAGGGGACGTCGAGGAGTCCACCAAGAGTGACGTGGTGGAGCTTCGGCCTGAACCCCGGTAGTCAGGCCGACTTCGGAGACCTCCCGACTTCTTCGTCCCCGCTGCCTTCACCACGGTGTACGACGTGGACGACGACGACCTGGCGTATGACGACGCCGAGGAGGAAGAGGAGTTCCCGGAGCTCGACCCCGACATGCAGGCCGACCCCGAGCACCGTTGGGACATGGTGAATGAGGCGTTAGCGAGCTGGAAGGGCCCGGCGGTGAAGGCCACCATGGAGGAGGAGATCCGCAGCTTCATCAACATGGGCACGTGGGAGCTGGTCGAACGCCCGCCGCTGTTGAACACCATGAAGAACCGGTGGGTGCTGACGTCGAAGTACCACATCGACGACACCGTCGAGCGCGAGAAGGCAAGGCTGGTCATGAAGGGCTTCACCCAGGTGTATGGCGCCGACTACGACGAGAAGTTTGCGCCGGTAGGCAGCTACGTCACGCTGAGGATCTTACTCAGCATCGTCGCCGTCCTCAACCTCAACCTGATGCAGCTCGACATGAAGAACGCCTTCCTGCAGAGCAAGCTCGACCGAGTGCTCTACATGTCCTAGCCGGACTACTTCAACGAGAGAACCGGCCAGGTGTGCAAGCTGCTAAAGAGCTTGTACAGCCTGAAGCAGTCGCCGCTGTTGTGGTAGTTGGCGCTCAACAACGTGCTGGGCGGCGCCAGGTGGAAGAAGAGTCAGGTCGACGAGGCTCTGTACTTCAAGGTCGGTGACAACGGAGTAGCCTATTGGGTGCTGGTCTACGTCGACGACCTGCTCGCCGCCAGCAGTAGCACCGAGATGCTGAAGGAGCTAAAGGGGTTGCTGGAGTCCGCCTTCAAGCTGCGTGAGATCTCACCGGTGCAGAAGTACCTTGGGCTGGAGATCGTCCGCGACAGGTCGGCGGGGAAGCTGTGGCTGCACCAACAGGGCTATGCCGACAAGCTGCGTAGGCGCTTCATCGACGAGAAGCAGACCGGGCGCACCCCGAAGACGCTGGTCTCGATCGACGCCTACGCCAAGCTCACCTTCGACGACAAGGAGGCACAAGAGCGACAAGAAGAGGAGTACAGGGAGAAGTTCGGCTCGCTGCAGTTCGCGGAGACGACGACGAGGCCGGACATCGCCTTCGCCTGCAGCAAGCTGGGGAGCGGCCTTACGGTGAGGAGCGACCAGCACTTGCGCGAGGTCGACCGCTGCCTCGCCTACCTCGCCAACACGCGTGACACCGCCCCGGAGTTCGTCGGTGGACCTGAGTCGCTGGAGTTGGTTGGCTACGTGGACGCCGACAATGCCGGTGACAAGCAGAACATGACGAGCACGGGCGGCTACGTGTTCGTCCACGGAGGGGCCGCAGTCTCCTGGTCGAGCCAGCGCCTCAAGTGCGCGACGTTGTCGTCGACCGATTCGAAGTACGTGGCGGCCACCAAAGCTGGCAAGGAGGGACGCTGATTTCGCTTCCTCCTTGCAGAATTCCGCCAGCTGGATGCCGGGAAGGCGTCCGTCCTTCGAGTGGACAACAAGTCGGCCATCAGTGTCGCCGAGGGAATGGGGTTGATGGGCAACCTCAAGCACATGGAGCGGCGACATGCCTGGCTGCAGCACATGTTGGGTGCACGCCGATGAGCTAATCTCCAAGAAGTGATGCCGTGTGGGCTGGGGGCCCATGCAGGAACGCGGCAGGGGAGTGTCAACGGGAGTTGTTGTTGGCCCCATCCTCGCTTGGGCGGAGCCGACTTCGTGGTTGGGTGTATAAGAGGTGCAGCCGACTTGCAGCAGTGGGCGACGCCGACTTGGGCGAGCTGGTCGACTTGCACAGGGCCACTGCAATGCCGTCGACATGGGAAGCCGGCGGCCGACTTCAACTGGTGGTCGGTGATGTGGCGCGTCGACCTGGAAGTCAGCGTCGACTTGCGAGGTCGCCGACTTGCGAGGTCGCTGACTTGCAAGGTCACCGACTTGCAAGGTCACCGACTTGCAAGGTCGCTGACTTGCGAGGTCGCCGACTTCAAGAGGCCGTCCTGGAAATCGGCGCCGATGTAGCAGGGGCGTCGACTTGGTGACGCCGACTTCGGGTAGCCAATTTGGGTGGTCGGCTGACAATTGTGCTGGTCGACGTAGAGCTGGCCGACCAGGAGTGACGTCGACCTAGAGCTGGTCGACCAAGGGTGTGGTCGACCTGGTGAGGTCGAATCGAGGTGTTCATCGACTTGGGAGGACGACGGGCACGTACAGGAGAAGCTAGTCGACTTGGTTGCCCGGTCATCCAGGTTACCAGGGTGACGAGGTTCTGCGAAGGAATGCGACGGTCGCCCAGGCGATGTTGGCGAGACCGACCTCGGTGGTGGTATCCCGAGGTCGACGTGGCGGATCAGGTGCAGTCGTCAGCACGAGGACAACTTGATGTGTGCGCTGTGCAGGTGATGAGGCACATCATGCCAATCATCTACGAGCACCTACGAAGCTAGTGCGATGCTGTACTGCGGGAGCAACGTTGGCACGCCGTCGACTTTGCACTGCTGGAGCGCGGTCGACCATGCTGTGCTGGCAGTCGACCGACCTGAATGCTAGCTCTGATGTAGTCTTGTCTTGCCAACTTGATTGTACCATTGTTGTCAACTTTTTCTAGTGAAACTCTTGCCAACTTGCCCCGTGAACTAGCAAGCAGTGTGTGCACTAGGAAAACGACTAAGGACCAACGAACGCAGAGATCACAGGAGCACCCATGCCTAGCCCGTGGTCTAGCTCTCGTTGTAGTAGTTATCTCCGCTCGCGTGTGTGTGTGTGTGTGTGTGTGTCTGTGTGTGTGTGTGTCTATGTGTGTGTCTGCGTATGTGTGTGTATGTGTGTGTGTGTATGTGTGTATGTGCGTGTGTATGCGTGTGTGTGTGTATGTGTGTGTGTGTGTATGTGTGTGTGTATGTATGTGTGTGTGTATGTGTGTGTGTGCGTGTGTGTGAATGTGTCTGTGTGTCTGTGTCTGTGTGTGTGTGCATGTGTGCATGCGTGCATGTTTGTGCGCATGTGTGTGTGTGCGTGTGCATGTGTGTGCATATGTGCATGTGCATTTGTGCATGTGTGTGTGTGTATGTGTGTGTGTGCGTGTGTGTGTGTGTGCGTGTGTGTGTGTGTATGTGTGTGTGTGTATTTGTGTGTGTGTGTGTGTGTGTGAGTCCATGTGTGTGCGTGTGTATTGCACAACAATGCAGCTACGCTAAGCTCTCGTGTAAACAGCCAGAACTTCCACTAGCGTAAATTCATGACTGTGTACTCTTGCTATCGTCGTCATGTTCACCTTGTAAGGTTTCAAAAGAGGGGCTGTAAAGAGCAACCTTTGATCCTAGTACTTATGACACTTGGTGCAGGTATGGTAATGTTGTTCACGTCAAGAGAAGTTTGCATTGCATCACAAGCAAGTACTTCCCTTTCTCATGTGCAAACATCCACAACCAACCTTGCCCACTCCGAGAGACTATGCAATATCATAACCAAAAAAACCCTGGCATCCCACTTTCCCAAGCAACTCACAGCAGACTAACAATGATAGATCACTCCCTCTGAAAGATTCCCTAAAAGGGCATGGATCCAACAATGTTCCCCTGCGGAGAGTAATCACACACCCACATGCCGCTTCCATCAGGGCATTGCGCAGAGGCACAGCCCACATGCGTGGTATCCCGCCACACCACCTGCGTGTAGTGCCCACACATCTTCCCCTCCACACACCCATCCGGGATTGGATTAGGCGTCCAGTCAACCTTCTCATCCACCCACGCCTGCACGGCGCCACGGTCCTCCTCGCTTGTGAGCCCTGCAGGGCTGAGCCAGTAGAGGTTCTGCCCGAGCCCCTCTGCCCCACCGTGCTCCAATGGGCAGTTGATGGATGCGAGGTGGTTTGCCCACTCTTGCGCTGCTGCCGCGACACCGTCGTCCCATGCCAGGTCCGGCACGCCCACTTCACGCCGTGCGTTGTTGTGCTCCTCCAGGATCACTGCTGCGTCCACAGAGCCACTACTGCTGCCCTCGCCGCTGCCGCTGCCGTTGCCATTGCCATCACCACCATCACTGCCACCACCATTGCTGCCACAGGTGCTTCTTGGGTCTCTGGCACATGGATCGTCACTGCCGTCGCCAGCATAATCACCACCGTCGCTGCCATCGCCAGCATAATCACCACCGTCGCTGCCATCGCCAGCATAATCACCACCGTCGCTGCCATCGCCAGCATAATCACCACCGTCGCTGCCATCGCCAGCATAATCACCACCGTCGCTGCCATCGCCAGCATAATCACCACCGTCGCTGCCATCGCCAGCATAATCACCACCGTCGCTGCCATCGCCAGCATAATCACCACCGTCGCTGCCATCGCCAGCATAATCACCACCGTCGCTGCCATCGCCAGCATAATCACCACCGCTGCTGCCATCGCCAGCATAATCACCACCGCCGCTGCCACCACCATTGCTGCCACACGTGCTTCTTGGGTCCCTGATGCATGGGTCCTCTTCTTCAGATGCGCCACTGTAATCATTGCTCTCAAAAATTGCACTGTGTGCTCCTGAGGCGGTGGCCACTGGCATTGAGTGTGCAGCTCTTCCAGCCAATGAGTGTGCAGCCCTGGCGTTGCTGCCACCAGCGTTCCTAGTAGCGCCATTCCTCCTGTGTGCCATGACCACGTCTGCGTCGGCTGCCCTGTGAAAGCCCTCGTGGCCACTCCTGGTGTTGCCCCGTGATGCCGTCTGCCTGGAGTGCTGCTGGCTGCCTCGGTGAGCGGACCTTCCACCATGGCTTCCGCCGTTTCCGCCGTGATGATTCGGGACGCTACTAGCAGCAGCAGCGCCGTGACTTTCGGGAGTTCTCCATTGCGTCGCATCAGTGCGGCTGGACCCGCCGGCTGCGGCGGCTCGCGGGGCGTCACGGGGACGACCGCCGCGGCGCTCATGAAGCGCCACGTCTTCGCTGCTCGCCGCGCGGAAATTTCCGCGACTTGTCACACCGCCACCACCCCCTGTTGCCCTGCCGCGACTCCCGCCGTGATTCACGCCAGCAGGACCGTTTCCAGCGGCCCGATTTCCGTCCATGCCGCTTCCGCCTGGAGCGACATCCGTGCGGGGGTTTTGAGGGCGGCTCGCCGCACGTACCAAAGAGCCCGAGGATCGCTGCTCGTGGTGGATCTGGAGGCTCTGAGCCCCGCCCTGGCGGCTGTTAGCAGGACGAGTGCTAACACCAGCGCCGAAAACAAACGGCTCGCCGGTAAACCGGGTTCTTGCTGTCGCGGTTCCTTGCGAAGCGGCGTGTGGCGTATTCATAATCTTGGATGCGGCGGCTTTCCATGTCACTGCGTCGTCTTTGTTTTCCGCGACGAGTGGGACTGGCGAGCCAGTATTAGTCAGAGCGCGGCGGGAAGTGGGGAAGTGAGCAGAGCAGCTGTTCGCGAGAAGGAACAAGAGAAGCGGAGCGACGAACAGATGTTGAGTCACCATTCTCGCCGTGCAACCCGATGATGATTTCATCAGCGAGGTTGTGATGTTTTTTAATCAATGAGTCCTATTTGTGCTATCATGTGCTGGGAGAGGGTGTTGGTGTCGGAAAGACTGGGGGACCTGCTTACTGAAGTTGGCAAGATGCTAACTTCGATGTTGGTGAAGGGGAATCAACGAGTGGCTCTTGTATTCAGGAATGCGGCTCGGTTGTTGAGAATGCGAGCCGAGCCGCAGTCCGATTTCTGACTTTCGAGTGGCGTGAGGCACACTGGAAAGCAGGGTCCGAAATATGTGCCAAAAAATCCTTCGAAACCTCGAGTATGCCAAAACTTTTTTCACCTCCACATGCTAGTAGGCTGAACATACTGCGGGCTAGACTGGTTGAGACAGAAGTTTCTGGCTAATCAGCTTGAGCCCCGGCAGAGCTCTCGCCCTAGAAAAACCTAACCAAACAGAGTAATTGCCTTAACCAGTTATTGGAGTTGTACAGTTTCGAAGTCTTCCCAAGTCAACTGGTCTGAAACATTCGTGTACATTTTCTGTTGTGATAATGAGATAGTGGCAAACTTGTGCAATGAATATGGCTGAAAGCGCAATGAATAAGAAGTTTTGATTTTGCTACCCTCTACCCTCATATTGGTTTTGGGAAAGTCTGGAAATTTTTACTTGGCATGCAAATTCATGCTGAAACAAGAGAAGAAAATGAATAAACCATCGTGGACTACAACTGTCATCGTTTTCCTTGTCTATTCAAAATTATATTTGGACCACGTGTGCAAAATTGTTCACATTTTTGTTCTGCAAAAGTAAACCTTACAATGAGCATAGTTTCCATTCATTTATATGCATTACATGAGAAGTCAGAGGTGCATGCCTTCCAGCAGCTGCTCAAACTCCTCCCAGCGCATGCCCTGCTGAATATACTCCATGCGAGCAGGGTTGAATGGGCCCCTCACGCGGTCCACTGAGCTGATCGCAGCAGAGGCAGGCAGCACCGGGTCTGAGGGGTCTGAGGGCGTGGGCAGGACCAGCGACGAGGAGAAACCCTGAGGGAGGGCAAGGGGTTGTGGGTGAGGGGGGCAGAGAGAGGGGGAAGAGACTAGGGGGGGTGGAGGGAGGGAGCGAATGGTGGGGTTGTGCTCAGCTGTGGGTCTGAGGGGCCAGATGGCGTGGGCAGCAGCACCAGACAGGAGGAGAGGTCTTGGGGGAGCTGAAATGAGAGCTGCAGTGGGTTGATGGTTAGAGTAAGAGCGGATGGGGCAGTGTGGCAGGGTTGGTAAGCGCGAGAGGCGAGTGAATGCGGCACAGGGTGAGCAGAGAGGAGGGTGGTAAGTGTTGAAATGAGGTTTTCGTAAGCCATGGCTTGCGAGAAAAAGTTGCATTCGATAGTACTGAGTACAATGTCATAGAGTTGGTTGGGAAACCCCAACTGAAACTAGGGTGCGCTCAGTCTATGAACAAACTCCTGAACCTGAAATGAAACTAGTCTAAAACTGGCCGAAAAAAAATGTAAGGCCAGAATTAAGTACATAGCGAAGACTAGCCTACTCCAACAGTAGGTGCGAGAGGCGAGTGAATGGGGCACAGGATGAGCAGAGAGGAGGGTGGTACGTGCGAGAGAGGAGGGTGGTACGTGCGAGAGAGGAGGGTGGTACGTGCGAGAGAGGAGGGTGGTACGTGCGTGAGACGAGTGAATGGGGCACAGGATGAGCAGAGAGGAGGAATGGGAGTGGCGGCTGGGTGTTGGGAATCCTGAGCGAATGGAATTGGGAAATTTGCAGATTCGAAGCAAATCCGGGATTGGGAATGCGACAAACGCTCTGTTGCCAACAAATATAAAGCTAACTGCCCGCTTGTTGCCTCAAGTGCTGATGAGTGGCAGCGGTGTAGTGCTGATGAGTGGCAGCGGTGTAGTGCTGATGAGTGGTAAGCAGGGGCGTGAGTCACCCTGACGACAACGACCTGGTCCATTCCCCCGTGCACCTGTGCTTTGAGCACCCGTCAGTGGTAAGCGCATAGTAGTGCTGGTGCTGTCACCCTGCCTGAAGGTAAGCAGTGTGTGGTAAGCGTATAGTGCTGGTGGTGTCAAGCTGAGGGTAAGCAGTGAGTGGTAAGCACATAGTGCTGGTGTCACTCCTCGTCGTCCCCTTTTAGAAGGGCGTCACCCTGAAGACGACCACCTCGTCTTCCTCCCCATCCACCAGTGCGGTGAGCACCTGGGAGTGGTAACTGCATAGTGCTGGTGGTGTCACCCTGCGGGTAAGTGGTGAGTGGCAAGTGTGGGTGTCACTCACCCTGAAGACGACCACCTCGTCTTCCTCCCCATCCACCAGTGCGGTGAGCACCACCACCTCCGCCGGCACCTGCCGCAGTGATGCATGCGATGACATGCCAACACATATCAGGATTCATATTGAGACACACACTTGATCATCCACCTGTGCGCGCAGTGATGCATGCGATGCATGCGTGCATGTGATGCATGCGTGAACGTGACGCATGTTATATATGTGTGCATGCAATGTATGTGTGCAGGTGATCTATGTATGCGTGCATGCGATGCGTGTGATGCATGTGTGCATATGCAGACATGCCAACACGCATTCGGATTCCCATTAAAACACACACTTGAACATCCACCTCCATGTCGAGCAGCACAACCTCCCCCTTCTCCTGGCACAGTGATGCATGTGTGCATGCATATATTCAGACACACGCCCACACACATCCGAGCTCACATTCACACACGCCGACACACATTGGGATTCACATTCACACACGCTCAGACACACAGTGATCCATGCACGCTCGCACATGAACACACATACACATGACACGAGAACAGCACGAGTACGGCTCTGATAAGCATGGTGTCCGCATAGAAATGCTCACAGTATCTGTACGGCTCACGGCTCACAGAATCTGTACGGCTCACAGAATCTGTACGGCTCACAGCATCTTACAGCTCACAGCATCTTACGGCTCACAAATAGCTCAACCATCTGCACCCAGCAGCACCGTTCCCATACCCTCTAAAATCGTAATACCTCCACTACCAGGCTGTCACAGGTCCTCTCCGCAATGCTTTAGGCCCCCAGTCCACAGGTACTAAGTCTACTCGGTAACGCTATGGTGTGCTTTCCTAAACGCGTTCGCAACGCTTTCCACGAGTCTACCCTGCCGTTACTAGCGTTCCCCTGGACCTGCTTAGTCTACCCGTCACCTACTCTCTCGGTGTACTGCTCCACGCGTCTTATATCGAATCCGCGCGACTCGCTACTGGTCGGCGCGACGCCGCCGCCGTCGCCATCATGTGTCGCACGGAGCACCGTCGCCGACAATCCCCATCGCGTTCCGGGGTTCGCGGATGGTGCGTCGACTCTCGCAGCGCAAGAACGAATAGGTACAGCGGCCGTTCGCTGCGCGCGCGATTCGACGGGAAGGAAATTCGTAGCGCGTGATCCGGGGAGGACTGGGGTGCTGGTGAGGGCTGCGCATGCGAGGGGGGAAGCGGGTGCATTGCGAGGCTGATGACGGGCGCGGGGCGCGAGGAAGGCGGTGGGGGCGGGATGTAATTGAGCAGCAGACATCTTGCGACGAAAAAAATAACCTTTTCCCCAGGAGAACGTGGAGTCTGCTGGTGGTGTATGTGGAAGAATGATGTGGTGAGGGCAAGTGGCAGTCTTATGAATGAACTAAGCCAGTGCGCGAAATTAGTGGGAAAACAGTTTAGGGTTCGTCGGCGACAGTGATAGCGAATTTCCTAGGGAGTAAGGACGTGGTGCAGATCGGGGCAATATGAGGCTGATTGCCTCGATCTACGCAACCCGCAATTTCCGAGAAGCCCTGGGACTTTTTGGGGCAATCGGGGGCAATCTCTCGTTCGCTACGTATCGCTAGCGAGAATCACCACTTTCCCTGTTGGCGAAGTGCCGCGAGCGCTGACGATTTGAGAGAAGCATCAGATGTCGCACCAGTCCCAGACTAGTTATTTTCGCTGCCTGATCATTCTTCACTAACTGACAACAGCATTACCGCAAGATTCATATTTCACCGAGGCAAACCACAACGGCAAAGCACCAAGGCAGTGCGCGTGTCGGTCGTGCCGCTCCGGCCGTACCACCACATAGGCGGCTCACTCGGTTTGAGTTCGCCGTCCTCTTAGACGGAGATTCGATTCTTATATCTTAGGCGCCGCCTGCAGATTAGCAAACCCTCTTATATTCGTTAATCGGCGCCTCGATAAAAGCACGCCCATGGCGGACGACGAGGATCGCGTGCCGCTCAAGTCGCACGCGACCGGGGAGCTTCGTGGCCGTCGATTTCAGCCGTTCGATCGGCACGCTGTCGTGGAGCCGTTCGATGTCGCCCCTGTGACGCGGCGACTGAACTGGCGATTCGTAGCCGTCGCAGGGGCTCTGCTTCTTATCGTCATCTGGTGGCTATCATCACCTTATAGCGGGGACGGCTCCGCGTCGACGAATTCGATGGCCCTCTCAGGTTCGAATCCCGCCGAACCCTTTTCCTCTGCTCAATCCCCGCCGTCCGATTCTTTCCCCTCTTCCGCCACCGCTCCTTCCCCCGATACAGTCACAGTTCGTTCGGATACAGGCCCACACCCTGCCGCCGATGTAGTCACGTTCTCTGCGGATCCGAACTCAAGCTCGGCCGCTACAGCTGCCACCACACCTGCCGCTGCGCCTGCTGCTGCAGCATCTGCTACAGCCGCTGCTACAGCCGGTGCTGCATCTGCTCCGGAAGTATCAGCGGCAGCTGTAGCAGGAGCGCAACCACCATCGCTGCCTGGTTTCGCCGCGTCCGCAAATCCAGATTTGGCTGCTATGGCGCCAATCGCGGCAGCCACGTCAGCTCGTTCGCCCGCTCTTCGCGGGGATACTCCCGCCTCCGCGCCTGCCGCTTCTCCCCGTGCTGGTGTTTCGGAGAGTGCTACTAACGGTCGTGATTATAGCGAGTATGGAGCAGAGGGAATGTGGGGAGCAGAGGCGGAAGATAAGGGCTTGAATGAGGGTGACGAGTTGAAAAAGGGGTTTGGAAAATCGGAGAATGTAGAGGTAGAGGCTACACTGGAGGAATTGGAGCAGTCTTTAGCGGATCTCGAGGAGACTATTAACGAGGATAAGACGAAGAGCATAGGTCGCCTGGATGCAGCAGAAGCTGAGCTGGCGCAGCGCGAAAGTGACCTGTATTGGCGGCTGACTGATGCCGAAGCTCCCGCCGGGCCTAACGGTCCAGGCTCGGCAGGAGGTTCGGGTGGAACAGGTGGAAAGCTTTCAAATTCGGGACTTGCAGCTGCACCAGCTGCACCGGCAACAGCAGCACCAGCAGGAGCAGCAGGAGCACTAGCATCCCCACCGTCGTTCCCACCATCGGTGGCGGCAGCTGCCGCACCAGCAGCCGCAGGAGCAATAATAGGAGCAGCAGCACCATTAGCAGTGCCTGATACGCCAGCGAGCCATACAGGGGAGGACCCTCTCCTCTTTCCCCTCTCAGCAGCAGCACCACCATCAGCAGCACTCACTGCAGCAGCAGCATCAATAGAAGCAGCCGTGGCAGCAGGGGCGCCACTACCCCCTCCCACGCCCATCCCCTCTCTGCACTCCCTCTTGAAGGACGCGGATCTCAAGAGCCTCTCTGCTGCGCCTGGGGAGGGGGAGGACGTGGAGAAGGGAGGGGAGGGAGTGGGGGGAGCAGGTGGGAGTGGGAGTGGGAGGGGTGGTGGCGGGGGCGGTGGTGGTTTCTGGGGCGCATGGTGGGGCCATAGGCGCCTGGTTGCTGACGCTCTTGCCTCGTAGCAGGTAGCACCTTGTTTCACAACACCGGGGTGAATTTTGATTCAACTTGAGAGGAGGGGAAGGAGGGGAGGGAGTGAGTGGGGGGAGTGGGTGGGAGTGGGAAGGGTGGGGGGAGCCTTTGGGGCTCGTGGTGGGGCCGCAGATGCTTTGAGTCGACTCAAAAGTCAACTTGGGGCTCGTGGTGGGGCCGCAGACGCTTGGCTGCTGCCCCCGCCGCCATTGCTGCTGCTGCCGCCGCCGCCGCCGCCGCCGCCGCTGCCGCTGCTGCTGCTACCTCCCACCTTTTTAATTTCGATTGGTGTATTATTGACAACTTTGATGAAGGTGTACCTGCAACTGTCTCGTCTATTGATTCTATTTGATTGCTCGGGAGAGAGTTTTAGCCGTTGCACTCGGCGCAATGAAAGGCATTGACCTTAAGAGACAATGTTCGAGGTTGCTGCTGCTTCTGCTGCCGCCGCCTCTCCCGCAGCTGCTGGTGTTGTCGTTGATGCACTCTCACTTAAGGGCCACCGCGAATGAATGGGCACTGATGCACGCAATGGGCACTGATGCACGCAATGGGCACTGATGCACGCCAGCTGTAGCTTAGGCAGAGGGAAATAGGGGGCTTGGATCGACGGGGAGCCGCGTGGCCGGAGCAGCAGATGCAGATGTTGACGCAATCACAATCTCATACCTACTTCAGTGAGATTGCTTCAGCTAATTTTTAGATTCGAGATCTATTGTAGCTTAGATTAGGATAGTCACATCCAGAAGCAGAGTTGGATCCATCCAGATCTAGGTCTAGTCTTGGATTCAGGGTGTAAATCTCAACTGCGAAATGTGCCAGCTCAGCTCGAGGAGCCTCCATCAGCAGGAGCAGAGCCTCGTTTTAGGGCGCTTTAATCGTCGGAACGTGGCAGGGCAGCTGCTTGAGTTGAGACTCGCCACGGCCATAAGCAGGAGGAGCGCCGTGGCTTCACAGACAGGTGCTTCCTTGTAGCTTCACGGACAGGTGCTTCCTTGTAGCTTCACGGACAGGTGCTTCCTTGTAGCTTCACGGACAGGTGCTTCCTTGTAGCTTCACGGCCAGGTGCTTCCTTGTAGCTTCACGGACAGGTGCTTCCTTGTAGCTTCACGGACAGGTGCTTCCTTGTAGCTTCACGGACAGGTGCTTCCTTGTAGCTTCACGGACAGGTGCTTCCTTGTAGCTTCACGGACAGGTGCTTCCTTGTAGCTTCACGGACAGGTGCTTCCTTGTAGCTTCGTGTGAGCGAGGGATGGGAGGGGAAGGCGGATTGGGCAAAGTCAGTGAGAGCTGGAGGAGGGGGAGAGGGAGGGGGGAAGAGGGGGAAAAAGAAAGGATGAGGTGAAAGGTTTTGTCGAGGAGCGGAGTGTAGGTAGCAGGAGAGTAGGGCGGGTCTAAGGAGAGTGATGCAAGTGAGGAGGAGGAGGTTGGAAGGACAGTTGGCGGGAAGCATGCTGGGAAGGGGATGAGGAGAAGCATGCTGGGAAGGGGATGCGGAGAAGCAGGTTGAGCGGCAAGAAGGCCGAATCTATCTTTCGTCAAGCAATCAGCAGATACCGGCTTCCCAGGTTACCATCTTCTTAAAATTACAGCCTACCCAGGTTACCGCCCTCCCAAAAATACAGCCTACCCAGGTCACCACCTCCCTGTCGCCACCTCCCATGTGACCACCTCCCATGTGACCACCTTCCCTTCCCAGGAAGCTGCATGCACCTGAACTGAAGCAGATGGCAAGCGGGACAGACTGCACATTTCAGAGGGAGATAGTTCAGAGAGGTAGCTCAGTGAACCTCAGGTTATTAAACTGAAGCTGAGAGAGATAGCTACATACCGCTACCATCCCTGGGCTCTTGGAAAGCTGCTTATCTGTCGAGTCGTCTCGCCCACCGAGCTGTCCTGGGCACCAAGTCGTTTCTCACAACAAAGCGTTTCAATCAACTAACAAGCCATCTCACGTTGATAGTTTCTTCTGGCGCTGCAAGTTCCGAACCTGACAGCCGCAAACCTGCTGTACCCCCCTTGCCCCCCTGACGAACCTCCTGCCCGAACGTGCAGGCTTGGGGATAGGCTCGGACGGGCAGTACGATTTCGGGGATTCGAGCTCGTGGGGGGCAGCTGGAGGGGAGGAGGTGAAGGGGGGAGTGGGAGGCAAGGGAAGGAAAAATGTTGGGGCAGCAGGGGGGGAAGGAAGAGGAGGAGGAGAGGAGAGAGAGGTTGAACAGACGGAAAATGGGATGGGAGAGGGTGGGAGGCGTGGCGGTGGAGAGTGCAAGTTGTTTACCTTCTTTGATCCGAGTCAAGTTGCGGGGGATGTGGAGCAGGAGGCGAGGTGAGTGACTGTGTGAGTGAGTGAGTGACTGTATGGTGTGAGTGACTGTATGGCGTGAGTGACTGTATGGCTTCTGAGGCGCATCCCTTTTTGTAGTGATTGTCTAGCCCCCCATCGTATGGCGAATCCCATTTTGTAGCCCCTGTTTTCTTTCTCGCTGGTTCCATTTGTTGCACCTCCTACACACTCTTCCATTCCTCATTTCCCTTCCCCCCCCGCTCCAGCCTGCTGCACGTGTGGCAGCTGAGTTGGCTCAAGGCGGGGTGGGTCCCCGTGGTGCTGCGAGGGGAGGAGAGCATAAAAGAACACGGAGAATATAACGAGATGCTGACACGCGCAGTGGAGGGGGCGGGGGGCGTGGCAATGAAGGTGAGGAGAGGGAGTGAGGGTAGGAAGGAGGGTGTTTGGGGAGGGGAGCGTGAAAGGGCATGGGCAATACAACGAGATGCTGACACGCGCAGTGGAGGGGGCGGGGGGGGTGGCAATGCAGGTGAGGGGGAAGTAGGGGGAAGGTGAGGGGGAAAGGGGAGGGAAAGAGGAGGGGAGAAGGGGGGGAGAAAGGGGAGGGGGGTGGGGGGGAAGGAGGGGTTAATGGGGGGGAAGGAGGGGGGAATGGGGGGGAAGGAGGGGGGAATGGGGGGGAAGGAGGGGGGAATGGGGGGGAAGGAGGGGGGAATTGGGGGGGAAGGAGGGGGGAATTGAGGGGGGAGGAGGGGGGAATTGGGGGGGTAATGGGGGGAGGGAGGGGAGTGTGAAGCTCAAGCCGGGGTCGGTGGCAGTGGTGTGGGGCTTAGTTGGAATTGACGGAGCCAGCGTTTTGACGCTACATTTTTTACGCTGGACGGAACCCTCCGAGAGTTTGACGGTGGTTTTGACGCTCTGACGGGCAGGCGAAGAAAACCCTCCGGGCAGCCAGAAAAAACCAGCCATGACGGTTGGCTAAGCTCGACTTAAATGCATTATTTTAAGATCGTGCTCTATGCTAGCAACGGGAGAAAGAATGTTGCTGGTTGAAACCCTAGAATGAAGTCGAGTTAAAGCTCAAGGCCCAAATTGTTCAGGATTACTAAAGTTGACCCTTGGGTGGTGGGGGAGCTGAGTAGGAAAGTCGAGGTGTTGGAGGGGTGTAGGGGTTTGGTTTCGCCCAGCTTCTCGCCACACTCAAAACAAAATACGCTGACTCAGCAAAGCCTAGGGGACGCTCAGGTTTGGTTGCGCGAGTCCCATATTGCACAAATATTACTCTTGCCAGTTTCCCGCACCACCTGTTCCATTCGCTGACTCAAATGTTCTGGCCAATCAGATGGCTTCGTACATTTCGTAGCCACAATTCGCCCGGCTAAAGCTGCAAAGCAGGACTCGATCAACCTTACTAAACTTGCCTCGCGCGGCCCGCAATTTGGGCCTTGAGCTTTAATTGGGGAGTGGGCTAAATGCGTGTGTTCTGGTTGGGTGATGTAGATGTAGTGAGGTGGAAAGGGCTGGCAGGGTTGGATTTTGTTGAAGTGCTTTTTCTGTGTTGTGTCTCGTCGAGTTAAATCTGGAGTCGCGATTTCGGCGAGGACTCCCGAATTGTGTTTTTTTGGCCGAATTTTATTTTCGATTTCAGGCTGCCCGAAAAAAAAATCAGGCACCGTCCAACGTTAAAACGCTGGACGCTTGCTTGTCCCAGCGTCAATTCCAACTAAGGTGTGGGGAGGGGGGAAGTAGGGGTTGGGGATGGAGGGTATCAAAGGGCATTTTGAATACCAGGAGGTAAGAGCAAAAAAATCCCCTGCCTGTTCCCATTTTTCCCCTTCCCTTTCCACGGTTCACAGCCCATCGTGACTCGCTGGCTAGCCGTGGCAGCAGCAGGCGGGGGACTGTTTGCTCACTACGATGTCATCAACTTCGGGGTACCCCCCCCTGCCAACTGCCTTATTGGACCGCTGTCCACTTATGGGGTGAGTGGGGTGGTTGTGTGGGAGGGAGCATTACAAGGGCAGCAGCAGCAGGCTGGGGTCTGTTTACCCACTATGATGTCATACGCTTCGGTGCTCCATCCCCTGCCAACTGCCTCATTGGACCGCTCTCTACCTTTAAGGAAGGTGGGGGGGGTGGGTGAGTGAGGTCAAATGCAGCAGCAATGGAAGGGGCTGTTTGCTCACTATGATGTCATACGCTTCGGTGCTTGACCCCCTGCCAACTGCCTCATTGGACCGCTGTCTACCTATGGGGTAAGTGGGGTGGGTGGGTGAGTGAGTGAGGTCAAATGCAGTAGCAAAGGAAGCGTTAGAAGGGCAGCAGCAGGAGGGGCCCCGTTTGCTCACTACGATGTGATCAGCTTTGGAGTCCGCCCTCCTGCCAACTGCCTTGTTGGCCCGCTCTCCATGTACCGGGTGCGTTGGGGAGGCGGAGCTGGAAGGGTAAACGGAGGGGGTATAAGGGCGGCAGAGTATAACGGGGCTGGAAGGGTATAAGGGCGGCAGAGAGGCAAAAGGGCAGCAGCTGGGGGGTGCTCACTACGATGTCATCAACTTTGGCGTCCCCGCTCCTCCCCCCCGCAAATTGGTTTTGAGTCGACTCAAAAGCAGACTTTGGCGTCCCCGCTCCTCCCCCCCGCAAATTGGTTTTGAGTCGACTCAAAAGCAGACTTTGGCGTCCCCGCTCCTCCCCCCCGCAAATTGGTTTTGAGTCGACTCAAAAGCAGACTTTGGCGTCCCCGCTCCTCCCCCCCGCAAACTGGTTTTGAGTCGACTCAAAAGCAGACTTTGGCGTCCCCGCTCCTCCCCCCCGCAAATTGGTTTTGAGTCGACTCAAAAGCAGACTTTGGCGTCCCCGCTCCTCCCCCCCGCAAATTGGTTTTGAGTCGACTCAAAAGCAGACTTTGGCGTCCCCGCTCCTCCCCCCCGCAAATTGCCTCGCTGGTTCGCTCTCTATGTACGGGTGAGTGGGGCTGAGAGGTGCAAGGGTGAACGAGAGGGGAGACTGTAAGGGCAACAGGGAGGCACACGAGTAGCAGCAAGTGTGAGTACTATCTGCTCACTACAATATCATCAGCTATGATGCCTCTCCCTGTGCCAACTGCCTCAATAGACCGTTCTCTCTACCTATGGGGTGAGTGGGAAACGAAAGCTGCTTTCATGCTTTCATCAACTTTTGTGTCCCTCGCTGTCCCGCCTGCCCCTACCCTCCCCATTCCGCCCGCCCTCCCCATACCCCCTTCTCGAATCAAACTCTCTTCGTCTTCCTGCTCCTCGGCCAACCACACGACTGTGCTTGACTAGCCCAGCCAGGTTGCTTCCCGCTGCCTTTCCAGACAGAAACCTACTTACTTCCACCTCCATCTCTTCCTCCCCTCCTCCCCTCCCCCCTTCCAAAACCAGGATCTGTTCCCCTTCATGCTCTCCGGCCAGCCAGACGACTTTGCGCGCCTAGCCCAGGCGCGCCTACCACTGCCAATGCAGGCAGCCCATCCCGCCCCCAGTATCACGGGGGTGGTGTCGCCTCGCTTCCGTTTCCCTGCTGTGAGGGGCATTGTGCGCTGCTCCCCTGCTGCTCTGCCGCTCTTCCTTCAGCCTCCCATCCTCCAGGTGAGATACGAAGAACCACAACCCCCTGCTGCTGCCCTGCCCTTACAAGCAGCGCACTCTGCTGCCACGAGCATTTACTTCTTGTCTCATTCTCTGTCCCTGCACCATTGGCATGCCAACAATGAAAGGGTGGCAAGGGAAATACCGCTAACGGTGCACCATGACAACGAATCAGTGACTTGTGACAGCTGTCAAATGCTGGCTCCGATGCTGGGTTTACATGTCATGACACTTAGTGGCCACCTGCACATCGCGGCAGTCAGATGACCGTGCACAACACCTTTATCAATTCTCTCCTTTCTTTCCACACGCTCATTTCTCCTCTCGCTCTCTCTCTCTTCTCTTCCCACCCACCCATGCTCTTCCCCCCTGCTTGCCATGCACTTTCCTGACAGCTTCCCCCGTGGCGCCAGGTCTCTGCTCTCCTCTGCTCCCACTTCTCCCGAACCACAACCTTCCGAGCCTTCGCCATACCTCCCCTCGCCACCGTACCTGCCGCCTTATCCTCCCTCCGCTCCTCCCTCTCCTCCTGCCCCAACTACACTCTCCCCTCCTTCCCCCTCCTCCTCCCCCCCTCCCCTTCCAACCTCACCTTCCTCCTCCTCCCCCACCACATCTCCCTCGCTCTCGCAACCGACTATCTCTCTTACTCTGCCAACCCCCAAAACGCCCCTGCCTGGTTCAAGAACCTCTATCCCGGCATGCCCGTGCCAGCAGGCATTTCTAACTTGGAATTTCTCCACGCTCTCACACACCACCTGCAATCTCTTCCTGTGAATCAAGAAGATTCCACCACCGATAACCGCCTCTCCCGGGCCGTATCCCGGGTCCTAAACATCCCCCTTACAGCAGCTCCGTTAGCAGTAGAAACACAGAAGCAGACAGTTGCTGTCGCACGATACGACATGGCGGGGGATGTGGTAACCGTGTTACAAGCAGCGCTGGGGTTCAGGATAGGCAGGGGGGAGGGAGAGGCGTTAGAGAATGCTGTGAGGGCGGGGTGGGAGGCGACAAGGCCGTTTGCGTCGCATGTGCATGGGGAGGTGTTGGATACGATTCTGGGGCGCAACCTGGTGGATGTGCGATTGCTGCAGGCTGCTGGAGTGAGGGTGGACGAAGCATTGGCTCGTGCCAAGGTGCTTGATGGATAGCTGTTCTGCTTATGTGTATGGGCAGTTTGGCCCATGTGATAAGGCCGTTTGCATGGCAGGTGCATGGGGATGTGGTGGATACGATTGTGAGGCGCAACCAGGTGGACGCGTGATTTCTGCTGGCTTGTGCCAAGGTGCTTGTTGGATAGCTGTTGCTCGCTCTGGTGGGAGCATTGGGAGGAGAGGAGGGATACAGTTGGTGATACCGTAGCAGCATGGGTGGGGATACGGTTGCTGAAGGCGTCAACCCCATTGCTCAATGTCAGGTACATGTGAAACTGGTGCAGGCTGCAGGGGAGAAGTACGGTACGTGACGAGGCGGTTGGCTTACCTTGTGCACATGTGCTTAGAGGGAGTTGTGGGACGCAGTGCAGAGGTTTGGAGGGAGGGAGGGAGTACGGGTGTTTGTCATTACTGTGCAGTGGAGAAGGGCACCTTTCCAGTCTAGTTGTTGTAGAGGAACGCAGTGCAGAGGTTTGGAGGGAGGGAGGGAGGAAGGCACACGCATGTACTGTACTGTACTGACTTGTCATTGATACTGTACAGTGGAGGTGGTATCTTTCCAGCTGCAGGGCTTAGGTTTGGATTTTGCCTACTCACGATTAGCAGTGTAGACATTTTCAAAACCCTTCTGAGCACTGTGCCCTTTTTGGAAACACTGATGGATCATTGTAACTTGAAGTTTTGAAAACTTTACCCAGAGGCATCAGTGCAGGTATATTTTTTACCCTGATTGTACTTTAGGCTGCTCAATATGTGCTGGCTGCAATCAAGCTCGAGGCCCAAATCGCGCACGATTACTATCGTAAGTTGGGCGCTGGTGGGTGGGAGTTGTGATGTGAACTCAAAAGTCGAGCGCAGTGGCTTGTCTGGTTTCGCTGCAACACTTGTATTTTTCGCCAAGTCAGCAAATTTCGAGTGTGTTCGGAAACCTCGAGTCCCAAATTTCCGAGTCAAGAAAGTTGACGTTCTTGCACAGAGTGCAGCTTCGACCAATCAGGTTGCATCGCCTCTACAGTAACGGGTAGGTTGCAAGCAGACACGGAGTGACACGGTGTCGGTTGTCAGTACGGTATCAGAATGAGGAATGGATGTTGCATTGATGTTGGTTGGGGTACATATGACAAACCCTAACTTCTGTACCCCCTAAGACAAACCTCACTACAGGCTACAACATTTGACACACCCCCATAGCCTAAGTGAGGGGTGTCTAGCAAAAACAAAAAAGAGTACGGTCACAAGACCAGTCCAAAAGAAAACAAAGCTCAGGGTGGATCACAACGTCACCACACACTCTGAGCACAAGCAACAGTGGCCACAAGGCCAGTCCAAGAGATCACAAGTATATATAGTAAGTGTACAGACGAAGCAGGCAATAAACTCAAGTCTACGCATGACTAGAACCTGTGTCAACAAGGCCTAACTGCACACAACACCTCTGGTGGTCACAAGGCGGAAGCGCCTTGGTGAAGATGTCTGCAGTGTTGGCCTCGGACTCTACAAACTCGAAGCGAGCCTGTCCACGCCTCTGCAACTCTCGCAGAAGAAAGTACCTGACGTGAATGTGCTTCACTCTGCTCTCCAGTCGCGGCTCACGACAGAGGAGGATCGACGCCTTGTTGTCAGTAAACAAGGTCGGTGCAGAGCTCGGCCGCTCACCAAGGTCGGCGAGCAAGAAGGTCAACCACCGTAACTCCTGTGCCGCCATGGCACCAGCGTAAATCTCAGCCTCAGCTGTAGAGGTCGAGACAGAAGAGGAGCGCGTGGAACGCCAGGAAACAGCTCCAGAACCCAGACTGAAACAGTACCCCTGAGTAGACCTGTGAGTCTCAGCGTCGTCAGCGTAAGAGGAGTCACAGTGACCAGTGAGTACGACAGACTGCTGCCCTCCAAGAACTAGCCCCACGCCTGATGTAGTCGCTAGGTACTTCGCCACCCTCACAGCTGCCGTCCAGTGAACAGGACGGTGTCTCCCTGGCGCAACAAAGCGCGCAAGGATGCTGAGAGGGAAGGCGAGGTCCGGGCGAGTACAAGTCATCAGGTACATGAGGCAACCCACAAGCTCTGCGTAGGGACCACTAGGCTCAAACGGCTCGTCAGGAAAGGGACCAGTGAGTCTGTGGTCAACAGCTAGAGGTGTGCGCTGTACGGTGGAGTGCTGAAGCCCGAACCGCTGAAGGACCTGCTGCACCATGTGTGACTGTGAGAGTGTAATGGTGCGAGCGGCTCTGTCCCTGGTGATCTGCAGGCCAAGGTAGTGGCGCAGCTCACCAAGATCAGTGCACGTGTGTCTCTTCTGCAGTTCGGACTTCACGTCTGCCAAAGCAACCCTGTCAGAAGTGGCGAAAACGAGGTCGTCGACGTAGACCAAAACAAAGAACGGTGTGGAGCCACGACGAACGAACAGCGACGGGTCGGCAGAAGACGGCTGGAACCCAAGGTCAGAGAGGGTAGAACGCAGAGTGTCGTGCCACTCACGAGGGGCCTGGCGAAGACCGTAAACAGGTCGCCTCAGCCTCCACTGGGTCCCAGGAGGGAAGGTGCCAGTGAAGGCCGAGGGACGACGCAACCAGACCTCCTCGTGTAGGCTGCCCTGAAGGAAAGCAGTGGAGAAGTCGAGAGAGTGTAACTCGTAGTCTCTCTGTGCTGCTACGTGTAGTAACACCCGAAGAGTGGTCATCTTCGGGGTAGGTGCGAAGGTCTGAAAGAAGTCAACTCCCTCGCGCTGACTGAAACCTCTAGCCACGTAGCGCGCCTTGAAGACCGGGGGAGATCCCGGTGGCCGCTTCACCCTGTAGATCCACATGCCGTCGACTACGTTCGCCCCAGGGGGGGGAACCTCATCGACGTAGGTGCCTGTGGATCTGTAGGAGGCCATCTCTGCGTCCATGGCAGCTCTCCACTGAGAGGCCCAAGGCCCTGACACTGCCTCAGCGTAAGTGCGAGGAGTCGGAATGTCAAGGGCGTCGGGGTCACTCTCAGGGGCGAGGAGCATGGCACAGAGATGAGGGGAAGCGGCCGCCAGGAACTCTAGCTCAAACTGCCTGTCCTCTAGGGCGTCACAGCCAAGGGCAGACACACCCCCGACGGCCAGAGGACTGGTAGGAGGAGCAGCCACAAGCGTGGTGGCGTAGTCAAGGCGGCGGGTAGAGGCAAAGTCAGTAACTGCGGCAGTAAGAGCGGACACAGAGGACACAGAGGCACGAGGGTGAGTAACAAGAGAGGCGAGAACACGAGAGAGAACAGGACGGTACGTGCGGTAGTAGTCAGTGACAGGAGTAGGGAGCGACACAGTGAGGGCCGACTCAGGAGGAGACGGAAGCACAGACTGAGACGGACGAGGTGGACTAGAAAGAAGGAAGGCAGTACGAAGGTCAGTGAAGGGAACAGGAGACGAGGGACGAGCACGAGGGGAGCGACGAGTAGCCCAAGAACGAGACGGAGGAGGAGAGGACAAAGGCGGAGAACTGGGGAAAACAGCGGGGGAGGAGTCAGGAGGAGGAAACGTGGGACCGTAGACAGGAGGAGAGGCGGAGGAGGGAGGAGAAGGGGAGGGGAGACCAAGGATCCGAAGACCCGAGACAGGAGGAGGAAGTGGCTGCTGCTGCTGCGGCTGCGACTGCTGCTGCTGCGGACGCGGCTGCTGCTGGGACTGCTGCTCCTGCGGGTCCAGCTGCTGCTGCTGCTGCTGCTGCTCCTGCGGCTCCAGCTGCTGCTGCTGCTCCTCCAGCCGCTGTAACTCCCTCTCCTCTCTCTCCAACGCCAGCTGCTCGTCACGGGCACGGCGAACACGAGCCTGGTGCCTAGTCCGGTAGGGGTGGGGGGGTGGAGTAGTGTCCGAAGCAGCGGCAGCTCCAGAGTCCACCTCAGAAGAACTAGGCGCACCACCCCCAGAGGCAGCACTAACACCAGCTCCAGAACCAGGCTCACCTGAACCCAAAGGAGGCGCACCCTCACCCCCAGACGCAGCACCCCCAGTGTCCGCGCGGCCAGCACCAGCTCCCGGACGACAAGAGTCCTCTGCAC
Source organism: Closterium sp. NIES-65 (assembly GCA_948144175.1). Classification (NCBI taxonomy): domain Eukaryota; kingdom Viridiplantae; phylum Streptophyta; class Zygnematophyceae; order Desmidiales; family Closteriaceae; genus Closterium; species Closterium sp. NIES-65. The sequence goes on from CANXME010002047.1 coordinate 1,404,645, forward strand.
CCACCGGGTCAGCTCCAACTCCAGAACCAGAAACTCCAGCTCCAACCCCAGCTCCAACTCCAGTACCCCCAGAACCAGAAACTCCAGTGCCAACTCCAGCTCCAACTCCAGCTCCAACTCCAGCACCCCCAGAACCAGAAACCGGTACAGGAACAGGCGCCGCACCAACCTCTCGAGAGCTAGCACCAGCGGCACGCTGCGAGGAGGACTGTGGGGAGGGAGGCTGTACCGGAGGGGCTACCGAAGGAGGAGGGGTAGCCTGGGACACACCTGACGGGGCTGGACCAGGGGGGGGAGGCTGTACCGGGGGAGCAGGAGGGGGAACGGCAGTCAGGAAGAGGGGGGGAGGAGGAACCGGGAGACCTCGACTGGGGTACCTGACGTAGTACGGAGTGGACTCCTCGAAACGGACGTCACGGGAGTCAAAGAACCGGTGAGAGGGAGGGTGGTAAAAGGTGAAGTCAGAGGAGTCCTCAGGGAAACCAAGGAAGACACAGGGGACGGCACGAGGCGAGAGCTTGTCCGCGGAGGTGTCGCGGACAAGAGCCAAGCACCCCCAGACACGAAACCGCGACGCAACACCAGGGGACCCTGTCCAAAGACTGGTCGGTGAAACCTCTGGTCGAGAGACACGTGGCCAGAGGTTCAGCTGGTGCGCGGCGTACTTGACCGCGTAGGGCCACAGAAAATGGGGGGCACAGGCGTGAGTCAGGGAGGTGCGGGCGATCTCCATGACCAGGCCTATGCGGCGCTCAGCAACCCCATTCTGCTGTGGGGACTCTGGAAGCGTCCAGGACTGACGAATGCCCTGCTCGCGACAGAATCCAGCGAGAATGCCGGAGCGAAACTCACCCCCACGGTCGGAGTGGAGACAGCTGACACGACGACCACGAGTGTCCTCAGTGGTGAGCAACCACCTGATCAGCGTAGAAGTCACCTCAGACTTCTTCGCCAGAGGGAACACTGTGGTGTAGCGGGAGAAGTCGTCAACTACCACCAGAAAGTAACGCTCACGCTCAGGGCCTAGACGAGGGGCTGGGCCCCAGACGTCCAAGTGAAGCGTCTCAAAAGGCTCGGTGGCCGGACGAAGGGAGGAGGAGTGAGGGGTGGCGCGCAGCCTGCCCTCGACGCAGGGACGACACGGCGGCGCAGGCGAGGGCGGCAGCGACGGCAAGACACGTGGGAGGCCTAGGACAAGACGCTGACTAGACATAGCCCGCAGACGTGGAAGGGACGGGTGCCCCATCCGGTGGTGCCACAGAACGGTGGGGTGGGCAAGCGACCGGCAGGAGCACGACGCAGCGACTGGAACAGACGTAGGAACCTGACACGACACAGACACCTGGGGGGACGTAGCAACCTGGTGAGACGCGGGGACCCGAACGGGGGGGGGAACCGGGGGCAGTGGCAGTAGGGGGGGCTGCTGGTGCGGCCGCTGGTGCTGCTGCTGCTGCTGCTGCTGCTGCTGCTGCTGCTGCTGCGGCTGCTGCTGCTGCTGCGGCTGCTGCTGCGGCGCACGCGGGCCAGTGTGAAGAGTGTAGAGACCCGAGCCCGGCTCAGCAGTAAAGGTAGCAAGAGGCTGGTAAGAGTCTCCGTCAACACACACCGCAGTCTCTCCAGAAGGCTCAAACCACACACCCACGTGCTGACTCACGAGGGGTCGCACGCCCACCAAGTTCCGGGAGAACGAGGGGACGTGAAACCCAGTGAGAGACCCAGAGGGAGCAGCAGGACACGGTAAAGTGGTAGTGTGACGTGCAGTGACTGGTCCCGCAGTGGGATCAGCCAACGCTACAGAAACAGGCGCAGGAAGTGGTGTAAGTGTCGTGCTGTCCCGAAAGAAGCAGTGGGAGGCTCCAGAGTCCAGTGTGAACGACAGCGAAGCGTCCTCTGAGGTAGTCGCTGGTCTAGAGTCTACACAAGTACCTACACTAGCAACAGGCAACTGAGCAAGACTAGCACCTAAGCTAACAACACCAGAGTAAACAGAGTCAGAAACACTAGAGTCAACAACAGCATACATAGCATGAGGAGCACTAATCAGATCAACTAACTGCTCAGCAGACATGCCCCACAGAGCGGAGCCGTGGCGCTGAACCAGAGGAAGCCAGTCAGGAGCAGGACCGCCAACCCCGTAGGTCAACCGGACCGTGTCAGTGAGCTGAGCAAAGCACTGACCAGGGGGGTGAAAGCGGCCACAAGGGTGGCCCCGACGAGGACCTGTCTGAACCTGGTAGGGGCAGGGAGGGTAAGCAGCACCGCGCTGGGGCTGACGCAGCCCCGACCCCGGAGCCAGCTGCTGACGCTGCTGCTGCTGAGGCTGCTGGGAGGAAAGGGGCTGCTGCTGCTGCTGAAGGTGCTGCTGACGCTGAGCCTGGTACCACGCCGCTGCTCCACCTAGCGGGGCCGGCAGTACAGGAGGCGACTGACGAGCTCGAGGGTCGCCGCCACCAGCAGGTGCAGTGGAGTCACCAGCCGCTGCACGAGGGGTCTCTCCAGACGCTGCACTCCCACCACCGCCAGTCGCAACAGCACCCCCACTACCTCCGCTACCTCCGCCTCCACCTCCACCGGAACCACCTTTCTTGCCCCCCCTGCCGCGGGACCGCGACGCAGTCGTAACAGCAGCCGCAGTCGCGTCAGTAGCGGCAGTGGCAAGAGAGGCAGTGAAGGTGGGTAACTGCGGGACTGTGCACCCGTGGAAGAGTGGGGGGGACACAGTACCAGAGGCGGCAGCTACCGAACGAAGGTTGCTCTCGACGTCCTTGAGTGCAGACTCAAGGACCTCGATAGTCAGCTCACTAGGGTGCTTCAGCAGAAGCGCGTCACGAACGGAGGCAAGGCGGTCAGGGAGGCTAGTGGCGATGAAATAGACAGTAATCGCCATGGGGGGAGGAAGCAGTGCAAGCTGTGCCTCAGTGCAAGCAGCGCGGTAACTAGCGTCGAGCGAGCGGAGGTGAGCGATCAAGTCAGCAGAGCGCTCAAACGAGGCAAGATCAGGAAACAGGAACGGGAGGAAAAGACGGCCGAGAGAGACAGTAGCGGGAGTAGAGTAGCGGGCCTTAATCGCAGTGAGGTACGCAGCAGCGGTGCGAACCTGAGTAAAGTGGACCTCCTCGGACTCAGGGAGGAGGCTGCTGAGTGCGATGCAGGCCGCAGCGTCACGCGACGTCCAAGCCGTCCGGTCAGCGCGCTGACGGGCAAAGCGAGCCGTAGCAGCGTCGTCAGGAGCAGGGCCTAAAGCGGTAGGCTCGGGGGGCTCGGGGAGGTCACCAGTAGCGTGTGACCAGAGGGTCTCGCCCCCCTGGACCTGACTCTCTAACAGACGACGAGCGCGAAGAAGCCAGACGGAAAAGTCAAGGGGTCTACCGTCAGCGTCGAAACGAAGAACTCGCGGAGTCGCCATAGTGAGAACCAACGCGAACGAACAGGCGAGTAACAACCGGGGGGGAAGAGGACTCAGTCGCAGCGGAAGAGCGGGCTAGGGCGACGGGCCAAAACGTAGGGTAGGGCAACGGGCCAGGGCCTAGGGTAGGGCGACGGGCCAGAGCCTAGGGAGGGCGACGGGCCAGGGCCTAGGGAGGGCGACGGGCTAGGGCCTAGGGAGGGCGACGCGACGGGAGAAAGGGCGGGAGCGACGCGACGGGGCAGGGCGACGCGACGGGACAGGGCGACGCGACGGGGCAGGGCGGCGCGACGGAGCAGGGCGACGGGACAGGGCAGGGCGACGCGACGGGGTAGGGCGACGCGACGGGACAGGGCGACGGGACGGGACGGGACGGGACAGGGCGACGCGACGGGACGGGAAAGGGCGACGCGACGGGAGAGGGCGACGCGACGGGACGGGACAGGGCGACGCGACGGGACAGGGCGACGGTACGGGACAGGGCGACGCGACGGGACAGGGCGACGGGACAGGGCAGGGCGACGCGACGGGACAGGGGGGGAACAGGCGGGCGCGACGCGACGGGGGGAACAGGCGCGACGCGACGGGGGGAACGGGCGCGACGCGACGGGGGGAACGGGCGCGACGCGACGGGGGGAACGGGCGCGACGCGACGGGGGAGATGATGCTAGGCTCGGTACTAGGCGCGGTAACAACTAAACTGGTACTAACGAGAGGTAGGATCAGGCTCGGGAGGTACGAACGGAGAACGGAGGAACGGGATCCCACAGGATCCTAACCTAGCTGATACCATATCAGAATGAGGAATGGATGTTGCATTGATGTTGGTTGGGGTACATATGACAAACCCTAACTTCTGTACCCCCTAAGACAAACCTCACTACAGGCTACAACATTTGACAGTCAGTACTCACGTGTGCTGGCGTCGTAGTGCATCATTACGAAATTGGGTGTATCGCTACGAAAGTTCTTGGAAACTTCTTCTCAATAAGTAGAGTTTCCGAGGGGGGGGGGGGAGTCCCTGTACGCTCTTCAGGGTAATCTTCGCTAAGGGAAAAATTACCCCAGAGCATCAGTGTGGCCTAAATCATTACACTTACAGATCAGTGTAACACTAACTCACCAAAAAATTACCCCAGCACATCAGTGTAGACCCAAAAATTCACCCTTGTAATCAGTATAGAAGGGTAAATTACACTGCAAACCTGAGCCCTGTCCAGCTGCTTCTACGGCTAGCTGTATATTTAGAAAGCTTGCTTTCTTTCATGTAGCAATGGCATCGTCTCATTTCAAATGGGTTTAGTAAATTTTGAAATCCAAGCAGCCTATCAGACTAATGTGCTAACACATTTCAAGGGGTGGGTGGGCGGGAAAATCGGCTAAACCGTTTGAAAATGAGAGACGTGGGTGGAGGGAAATGACCTCCAGCCCACGTTTCGTACTCCAAAACGGGCGTTTAGCGCGGTTCGTCGCTGCCCATTCCTACATTACAGACTGCTTCGCTTTCAAAATACGAAATTTTGAAAAGCGTTACACTTTTAAAAATATTCATTTAATAAACCTCTAGTCGCTCTCTGTCAGAATAGCCCATTCACCTAAGTACTTGTGGCTACACACAGACACACACACACACGCACGCACGCACGCACGCACGCACGCACGCACGCACGCACGCACGCACGCACGCACGCACGCACGCACGCACGCACGCACGCACGCACGCACGCACGCACACACAACAGTCGCAATGTGGTAGCTTCACTTGCTGCTTCTGCCACTGAAGAAGGAATCCCGCGTCTCCATTCGGTGAACCCGCTTTGCCCAACAGCAGGCTGAGACTGAGGCTTTACAATGCTTATGCTAATTGTAGTATGTATCACACTGTTGACCATAGTAAATATATATTGCCATAATTCAATGGCACACTATGGTACGCATAATTTATACAGTAGGTGTAGCAGTAGTGTTCGGCACAGCAGGTCTGCTGCCACCCTTCCCTTCTCCAGACAACGACGCTTGTAATGAGTTTGGCTTGCCCTCCACAGTTCCTGCTGATGACAATTGCTCTGTACTTGACGACGATGCCACTGATGATAACGAGGATGCTACTAACGAGGTTGGGGACGGTAGAGGCGAGTGGGAGAGTGCATCAAGGTCAGCACCGGAGGGCAGGTAGGAGGATTCAAGCCCCACTGCGGACCCAAACGTCGTGTAGCCCTTCTCTGCCCCTGAGATCTCCAAAAAGGCCCGTGCCATGCTGGGGGGAGGGAAGGAAGGAGAGGGAGCGGGGAAATCAGGAATAATTTATGCGGATAATCATAGAAATAACATGAACTTTGCCATTTGCTGTGTTGAGGACTCTCACACATACCTCTCAAACACTCAGACGTTTCAGAACCAGCGTTGCTGCCTTGCTGCTGGACCTGCATGGCTGTGCTGCCTTTGCCTGCCCTGCAATTTCACACCTTGGTACTGCACCAAACGCCTCCCACCGTGTCACTTGTCATCTAACCCCTTGGCTGTCTTCTCCATAACCACCATCTGCAAGGCCTTTTTTGGCTCTCCCAGCCCTATCACACCTTGGTGCCACACCAAAAACCTTACCACCGCACCAAAAACCTTCCCACCGTTCTGCCCTCCCTCGTCTCACCCCTCAGCTGTGAGTGCTCGCTTCTCCATGGCCACCATCTGCTGCTGCATCGTCTGGCCCTTCTCCTGCAGACAGGAGGAGGCATGACGAGGTGGGAGAGTGGGAGAGACATGGTTGGCACATCGCACATGGATGGCACATGGCACATGGTTGGCACATGGCACATGGTTGGCACATGGCACATGGTTGGCACATGGCACATGGCATAGAAGGGCTGTATATTCGCCAACCACACATACAGCACCAGACTCACCACAAGCATCTCAACGATATGTTTGTGTGTGTCCACCTGCTGCCTGCCCGTCATATAAGGCGCCTGGTAACACATAGGGCACGCATAGTGCTTCCATGGCACAGACAGCACCAGACTCACCACGCGCATCTCAAATCACGCGCATGTGAGTGTCAACCTGCTGCCTGCCTCTGATGTCAGGCACGTGATAACACATACATAGTGCACGCATGGTACTCTTAGGGTACACAGAACAGAGAACCAACTCACCACCAGCATCTCAATCACGCGCTTGTGTGTGTCCACCTGCTGCCTGCCCACTGCTATCATCTCCTCTTGCTCCCTCTTGTCCCCCTCCAGACGACCAATCACCTGCATGCAGCAAGGAGCATCCAAAGAGGCGAGTGTGCAATAAGCAAGGCTAGTCTTTTCCCCCTCCAGACGACCAATCATTTGCAACAACGAGGATGCATTAGGCAAGCTGAGTCGACTAGAGTCGATGAAGGCGCATCAACAAGTGATCAGGCCGATTTCCAAGTCGACTAAAACCATGCGCGTGTATGACCCATCACCATGCGCATGTATGACCCATCACCATGCGCATGTATGACCCATCACCATGCAAAGTCATTCGATGATAGCTCTCCAGAAGAAAGGGACGTGTCTTGAAAGCGCCAATTAACAGTATACAATCATGAATCACACACAGCCAAACTTATCCTCTTGAGTCTCTCTCACACTGTTACACACACGCGCACTCACCCGCTTGAGTCGCTGTATCTCCATCTCCTTGTCCTCCACCCTATCATGCAGCCCCTCCACATCCCGCCGCATCTTCTCCTCCTTTGACGCCAATGCCCTCAGCAGCGCATTCAGCTCGCGCTGCATCTCAATCTGCGAGGGCGAGGGGGAGGGGGAGGGGGAGGGGGATGCTCAGCCCTTGAGTCACCCAGGTCGATGCGAGTCAACGCAAGTCAACCACAGTCTTTCCACCCCGTCGTTCAGCCCCTCCACCTCGTGTTGCATCTTGTGCCAACGCCCTTAGCAGTGCATTCACCTCCCTCTGAATATCAATCTGCGAGGATGCAAGAATGGTGGAGGAACTCAATAAAAGTCAATCGAATTTTACCGCCGCCCTTTCCATCTCCCGCCTCATCTTCCCCTATTTTGACGCCAATGCCCTCAACAGTTCGATCAGCTCCCTCTGCAAATCAACCGGATTGAATGAGGTAGTGAAAGTCAACAAAAGGCAGTCAACATTAGCCAAATGAGTATATCGAGGTGACTTTTGAATAGACTCAAAAGTGCGGGAGTCAATCTAGAGCCAAGCAGCGTCCTCGTTCAGCTCCCTTAGTCGAATGAGCATATCCTCGTTCAGCTCCCTTAGTCGAATGAGCATATCCTCGTTCAGCTCCCGCTGCCTCTCAATCTGATGACATGAGACGGTGAAATTCTGATGAAATGAGATGGTGAAAGTCCACACAAGTCAACAAAAGTCAAATACAGAAACAACCAGAATATAGTCAAGGAAAGGAGAGGCAGCCAATGCCCTCAGCAGCAATGCTTTCAGTTCTCCCTGCATCCCATCCTCATTCAATGAGATGCTTTTGAGTCGACTCAAAAGCAGTTCTCCCTGCATCCCATCCTCATTCAATGAGATGCTTTTGAGTCGACTCAAAAGCAGTTCTCCCTGCATCCCATCCTCATTCAATGAGATGCTTTTGAGTCGACTCAAAAGCAGTTCTCCCTGCATCCCATCCTCATTCAATGAGATGCTTTTGAGTCGACTCAAAAGCAGTTCTCCCTGCATCCCATCCTCATTCAATGAGATGAGGTGGTGAAAGCCCATGGAAATCAATCAGAGTAAATTATAGTCAAATACACTGGTCATCCATGACAGCTTGCTCCGGCACCACTACTGCAATCTGCTGCCATGATACTTTCATCCATTGCAGCCTGCTCTTATACTCAATCATTACAGTCTGTATTATACAGAGTACACAGAAGAAAGCTCTGTATCCCGCAGGCCATTCATCCCTCCCACCCGCCCACCCACCCACCCACCCACCTGCTTGTCCATAAGAGCTTGCTTGAGCACCACTGCTGCCTGCTGCTGCTGCTGCTGCTGTGCTTATGTTAGTTGCAGCCTGCTCTCGCACTCAATACTGCCAAGCACAAGCACAGCTCATCCATTGATCCCACCTGCTTGTCCATGACAGCTTGCTCGAGCACCACTGCTGCCCGCTGCTGCTGCTGCGACAGCTCCCTCCGAAGCACCTCCACCTCGTTCGTCATTTGCTCCACCTGCGGGGGAAGAGGGATGGGTGGAATGAAGAGAGGGTAATAGATGGGACTAATGGGCAGATGGGTTGTACTCGGGTGGCTTGCTGCGACAGCTCTCTCTCTCTGACCGAAGCACTTCCACCTCGTTCGTCATTTGCTCCACCTGCGGGGTAGAGGGATGGGGGGGAACGCGAGGAGGGACACAGAGGGAAAGGGACAGAAAGGAATGGATGGGCGAGTGGGAGGCAGTAGCTCCCTCCGAAGCACTTCCACCTCGTTGGTCATTTGCTCCACCTGCCAGCCAGGTAGATGAGCAGTATGGCTCATTTCACTCAGCCAGGTAGATGGATAGTGTGAGTGAAATGAGCAGTATGGGTGAGGGCAGGATTTAGAAGCATTGATGAAGCAGATTTAGTTGAGGAGATTTGTTAGCGAGTATTCAGCACAGGGCGTATATGATATGGACATTTGATAGAATTAAGAGAGAAAATGGAATGAAGCAGATTTGTTAGCACAGAGAGAAACAAAGAAGATATGGATATTATTGAGAAAAACTGAAAGAACAGAGAGAATCTGAAGAAGTCAGTTTGTACATGCGTCCAACCCACCTTCACTGTGAGCTGCATGTGTGTGTCTCTCTGAGCCATTTCCACCATGGCTGTTTGAAGAGCCTCCACCCTGTGCATACACAGAACAGAGACACACAGAGTGGCATGGTGACGTCATCCACCGCTGCACACACTACCACTGGGAACACCCCCTGTTATCAAAGTCGTATCGCACTTGTGGTGTCGGGAGGGACCACTATCTACAATGAATTCTTACCAATGGGGCAATCGTCACGTGTCAGACGGCATGTTCACGTCAAGTGAACCTGCCCATGGTCCACTTGTCACCACAGCGTTGAATGATTCTCACTCATGACTGCTAAGAACGACGCTCGTGGTGACCTTCTTGTGAAGACCAGCTGCTCGTGTTCAGCCCTCCATTGACCTTTTGAGAGGTCCATGGATCAATTCTCACTGCTGTCAACATTGTTCCACAACACAAACGTGGCCATTCAGTTCAATATACACCACCAATGAATTGAATCCATTCTTCTGACAGCTGTCAGAAAGCTACCACACTTTCTTCTCACCGCTGCTGTGACTCGTGATGGCTCCTTGGGGTGAACATCAGCTGATCTAATTCAACCTCCCACTAGTACTTCAGTAGTCCAGAGATCAATTCTCGCTGCTGTCAACAAATGGTCATTTCTCTTAAGGCTGCTGTGACTCGTGGTGACTCTCCAGAATGAAAATCAGCTGCTCGTATTCAATATCCGTCAGTCATCTGAGAAGTCCATGGATCGATTCTCACTGCTGTCAAACTTAACAGCTGTGTGCTCACCGCGTCTGTGACTCGTGGTGGCTCTCCAGTGTGAACACTAGCTGCTCCTTGAGCCACGCCACCTGGCAGAAGGGAGAGGAGGGGAGGAAGGGCGGGGAAGGAGGTAGGGAGGGATGAGAGGGAATAAGACCACTTTCAGCTCTCCAGAGTGAATACCAGCTGCACATGTAGCCATGCTACCTGCCAGGAGGGAGGGAAGAGAGGCGAGGCCGGGGAGGAGGGCAGGGAGGGATGAGAGGGAATGATGAGCACCACTTTTAGCTCTCCAAAGTGAACACCACCAGCTGCTCCTTCAGCCACGCCACCTGGCAGAAGGGAGGGGAGGGAGGGGGGGGGAGGGGAGGGAGGGGAGGGAGAGGAGGGAGGGATGGAGGGGAGGGAGGGGATGGAGGGGATAGAGGAAAGGGAGGAGGGATAGGAGGGAGAGGAAAGGGTTGGAATCCTGAGAATTCTCTCAAATCTCATGCAGAGAGAACACACACTATGCCCTTGAACCCACCTGCTTTGGAACCCACCTGCCCTGGAACCCACCTGCTTGAAAAACCACCTGCCCTGGAACCCACCTGCTTGAAAAACCACCTGCCCTGGGGCCCACTCTAACCTGTGCTTGCAGATCCAGCATGGCCGTCATATCCCTCTTCAACCGCTCTGAACCGTCCCCAACCTGCCCCTCCCCTTCCCCCACCATCCCGTCTGCCCCTCCTGCAGCTGCATCAGCAGCAGCAGCAGATGTTGCCCCTCCTCCTCCCCCACCGAACAGAGACCCTGCTTGACCCCATCCGGACCAGCTCCATGCAGCAGCAGCTGATGGTACAGCTGCTGTTGCTCCCCCTACTCCCCCTGCCCCCCCTGCCCCCCCTGCTCCCCCTGCTCCCCCTGCTCCCCCTGCCCCCCCTGCTCCCCCTGCTCTCGCTTCCCCTCCTGCCACTCCTGGTTTCACCGCCGCTGCTGCACCTGCTCCCTCTCTGGAGCAATCCTCGTCACCAGCACCACCATCATCGCCAGTAGCACCAGCATCAGCAGAGGCACCGGTAGCACCGTTGGCAAGGAAAGGGATGGGGGGAGAGGCGGGGCTGCGGTTGAGAGCCGCAAGGTCGTGAGAGGAGGACGAGCGGCGGTGGTCAGGCCAGGGGGGGAGAGAGGTGGAGGAGAAGGAGAAGGAACCCGCTGCTCCTGCTAGCATCCCGGTTGGCATGCCTGCTGATCCACCACCCACTGCTAGCATGCTTGTTGAAGAGACTGAGGAGACGGTGGTGGCTACCAGCCAGCTCACATCAGGCCAGGAGGAACCATCTATAGGCATATCCAGGCCACCATTCACCCTCCTATCCCTCGCCTCTCTCCCACCTTCCACCCCTGCTGCTTCCAACAACACAGCCACGGCCCGAGCCACCCGGTTCGGCAGCGACAGCTTCGGCGCCCCCCGGGGCTGCGTCTGCTCCTCCTCCATTTGCTTAGCTAAAAGCGCCACCATGTTCCTAGCGGCAGGGCTGCACCCTAAATGCATGCCAAAGCGGTGCCAAACGGGCCTATGGAGAGCTGACACGTGGAGCCTTGAGAGGGAGGAGGACCGGGCAAGTGGAGGGCTGGGGGGGAGGGGAAACAGCCTCGCTCCAGGCTTGAATTGGACAGGTGGAGGGCGCTGATTGGCTGCTGGGCCTGCCTGGGAGTCCCCCTGAACAACCCCCTTCTGACGCCCCTGCGTGGGGAGAGGCGGTAGTTGACTGTTTCTACTGTTACCGCTCTTGCTATTACTAAGAACACTGTTAGTAGCGAGGCTGTCAGTAGAGGGTGGGAGGAGCAGCGACGGCGGATCCAGCAGGAGACCCGACCCAGAGGCAGCGACAGCAGAAGGGGAGGGGAGGATGGAGTCGTCAAGGGAGTTGGTGGTGACGGGGCGGCCGTCAGCAGTGGGGTGGAGGGACATGCGCTCGAAGATTGCAGCAGCCTCCGCCTTGAGGCGCTCCGACTTGCCGCTCTGGTAGCGCTGCAGCGCCACCTGCCTCTCCTCCAGCCGCCTCATTATGGCCGGCCGGTGCTTCTGCCTCAGTGTCTGGGGAGGGGAGGAAGAAGACAAGGGGGGGAAGGGTGAAGAGGGCAAAGGGTGGGAATGAAACCCCTTGCTGTTGTGAATTGCCACTCTGGTAGCGCTGCAGTGCCACCTGCCTCTCTTCTAGTCGACGCATGGCCGGCCGGTGCTTCTGCCTCAGGGCCTGCCGTGGGGAGGAAACGAGAGGGGAGAGGGAGGAACGGATTAAGGAAACCCGTTGTTGTTGTGTGTGTGTGACTTGCCACTCAGGCAGTGCTGCAGGCAGGGCGACGTGCCTCTCCTCCACTCCAGAAGACACATGATGGCCGGCCGGTGCTTCTGCCTCAGGGCCTGGGCTGGGGAAGGGGAAGGGGAAGGGGAAGGGGAAGGGGAAGGGGAAGGGGAAGGGGAAGGGGAAGGGGAAGGGGAAGGGGAAGGGGAAGGGGAAGGGGAAGGGTTGGAAGTCGGAAGATTGTTGCAACAGGTGGAGACGCCTCAAAAAGTGCAGGTTAATTGACGACTCTTGAGCAGCCTCAAAAGCCATGAGACCTCACTCACTCACACTAGGTGTCTGTTGAGCTGAGTCGAGTCAAACGTCAACTCAGATGAGTCGGGTCAAACGTCGCCTCAGATGAGTCGAGTCAAACGTCACCTCAGATGAGTCGAGTCAAACGTCACCTCAGATGAGTCAAGTCAAACGTCACCTCAGATGAGTCGAGTCAAACGTCGCCTCAGATGAGTCGAGACAAACGTTACCTCAGATGAGCCGAGTCAAACATCACCTCAGATGACATGATAATATCTCTGCCGGTCTGAAAACGAGGTGACTTTGAGTCAACTCAAAAGTCACCTTTGAGTCGACTCAAATGTCACCTTGAGTCGACTCAGAAGTCACCTTGAGTCGACTCAAATGTCACCTTGAGTCGACTCAAATGTCACCTTGAGTCGGCTCAGAAGTCACCTTGAGTCGACTCAAAAGTCACATCGTCAAACGTCACCTCAGATGAAAACGCGTTTCGAGTCGAGACTCGGAAGTTCACCTCAGGTCTGAAAGCAGTGTTTTGAGACGTCTCGAAACACTTGTTTTATCACGCGGAGGTTCCCCTCAAAGCACGCGGAGGTTCCCCTCAAAGCACGCGGAGGTTCCCCTCAAAGCACGCGGAGGTTCCCCTCAAAGCACACGGAGGTTCACCCGAGGTCTCAAAGCACCACGTCTTCCCCACCCACCTCCCAATACTGCGTCCGTTACCTCACCTCCATTACCTTACCTTACCTCCGTTGCCTTACCTCACATGCGTCCGCCACCTCACCTCTAAAACATATTTTGAGTTTTGTCTAAAATTACTCCGACCGGTATGGTACGGTCCTCCTCCTGCACCCACCACGCACACGCACCCATGCACCGCACCGCACTGCACCCATCCTCACCTCCAATAACGCCTCGTCCACAGCCATGTACCCCACACATGCGTTCAGCACCAGCTGACTGGCATCAAAGGCCGACGCTGCCGAGTTCAGCAGGGTGGACATGAGCTCGCCTGTCTCAGTGATTTCCATCAGTAGGAAGGCTGTGCAGGGAGAAAAGGAGAGGGGGCAGGGAAGGGGGCAGGGAAGGGGGCAGGGAAAGAAAAGTGGTATCAAAGGCTGATGCTGCTATGCTCTGGAAGGTCGACATGCGCTCGCCTGTTTCAGTGGGCTCCATCAGTAGAAAGGCTGTGCAAGGGAGAGAGAGGTGAAGGGAAGTGGAGGGAGGGCAGAGAGTGAAGGGAGAGCGGATGAGGGTGGACATGTGCTCGCCCTGCTCACATGAGTCAGTCAGCTCCATCAGCAAAGAAAGCTCCAGCAGATGAGGAAGGAGGGGACGGAAGGACGGAGATGGGAACATCGGAAGGGGGGGGGGGGATATGGATCAGCAAGAGGTCGCCACCAGCCAGTCTTGCTTCGCTCAAGCCTCGTTTTGGCCTCTTATATGCACGCGATGAGAGATAGGTCTGAAATTGCGTGTCTATTGCAAGGGATGAACAAGTTGAGTGGAGGGGCATGGTTGAGCAAGATAACAAAAGAAGAGCATAAGCTTGACGAAGGGCGCCTTGCTGCACCATGCTGCTTGAAGCGCAAATGCAATCACTTCACAGGGAAGGAAAACAGCAATGAGGGGGAAGAGAGGCGAAGGGAAGGGAAGAGAGGCGAAGGGAAGGGAAGAGAGGCGAAGGGAAGGGAAGAGAGTGTTAGATTATAGCATCAGTTGGGTTGCAAATATGCGAGTGTAACACCCAAACATGGGTGTACACTTTGGGCCAAGGCGCCCCAACCATTTTTGGTTGGGCTCGTCCCAACCCCTATCTGCCACAATTGGCGGGGGGAACCAGGCCCCCCAATAATTGGCAGCCACCTCCAAAACATTATTGGTGGCCACTCCCATTGGCTCACCAATAATGTCGCAGGGTACCCAACCTAGGTCCCCCACTTCTCATCGCTTATATGTACCCACGATCTTTCTTATCAAATCAACTCTTGAGTTCACCTCTCATCCCAACTATGGGATTCTCACAGAGAGGCGAAGGGAAGGGAAGAGAGGCGAAGGGAAGGGAAGAGAGGCGAAGGGAAGGGAAGAGAGGCGAAGGGAAGGGAAAAGAGGCGAAGGGAAGGGAAGAGAGGCGAAGGGAAGGGAAGAGAGGCGAAGGGAAGGGAAGAGAGGCGAAGGGAAGGGAAGAGAGGCGAAGGGAAGGGAAGAGAGGCGAAGGGAAGGGAAGAGAGGCGAAGGGAAGGGAAGAGAGGCGAAGGGAAGGGAAGAGAGGCGAAGGGAAGGGAAGAGAGGCGAAGGGAAGGGAAGAATTGCTGAAGTGATCACTTCACTCACAGTGCTGCTCGAGAAGCGCGAGGCACGCCTTTTGAGACGTCTCAAAAGTTGACATAAGCCCTGAACCCCCAACCATGAGTGATCACTCACAGTGCTGCTCGAGAAGCGCGAGGCAAGCCCGGAAGAGCATGCAGCGACTGCCCTCAAACAGCATCACGTCCCACACACGCAGCACTGCGAAGTTGGGGGGGGAGGGAGGGGGAGGAGCGAGTGAAGAGAGTGGGGTGCTTGTTTCTAATGCGTGCCCTCAAACAACAGCACGTCCCACACGCGCGGCACCACTGCGAGGGGACAGGGGGAGGGTGAAGAGAGAGGGTGGGGAGGGAGGATGTATGTTGATGTGTGCCTGGTGTCTGCAACGGCATCACGTCCCACAAATCACGCGACGGAGAGAGAAGTGGGAAGGGGGGAAGGGGGGAAGGGTGAAGAGAGGGTGGAAAAGGTCGGTGCATATCTATGTTGCATATTGTGTTGGGGATCTCAGGGAAAGGTTGGCTCGGTTGGGAGGCAGTGGCATGGGACGGCAGGATTTGGGGGGGAAGAAGGAACGGAAATGGACGGGAGCAAGGAAGGAGGTGAAGGGAGGGAAAAGGGGGGGGGATAGAGAGCAGTCAAGGAGTGTTGTTCGGAATCTACGTTTTGGGTTTATTGCTGTTGATACATTAGACATAGTTGGATGATAAGAAGATGTGCAAATGCATTTGGCGTATGCGTGGCACACACACACACAGCGGTGCTACAGCCTAGAGTGTTCTGAAAACACTATATGAATGCGCAATACTGGATTCACATGCGAGAGTTCTTAGAAATGAAGGATCTAAAAAATCAACCATTCACTAAGTATTCCTGGGGGAAAAACCGATAAACAGAGGTTCAGTCTTGAGACATTTTAGAACAACTCGTCTCACCACTTTCCCATGGAAACACGTTGATGAAGAGGGAGAGGAACCAGGGGCCTGTGATCCACGACAGCTGCACCCCCATGTTCTCAAAGTGCGTTGCTGGAGAGGTGAGGGGAGGAGAGGAGAGGAGGTTGCGCGGCAATAAGGAGGATAGGAGAGAGGGAGAAAGAGAGGGAGAGGAACCAGGGGCCGGTTATCCACGGCAGCTGCACCCCCATGTTCTCAAAGTGCGTTGCTGCAGTGATGCAACAATGGAGAGGGTAGGAGAGGGTAGGAGAGGGTAGGAGAGTGAGGGAGAGGGATAGGAGAGTGACGCGGCAAAGGGAAGGGTAGGAGGGAAAGAGAGCTTGAGGAGGAACCAGGGGCCAGTGATCCATGATAGGAGATTGGAAGAGGGAGGGAGAGGGTGAGGAACCAACCAGGGGCCAATGTGGTCCATGGCAGCTGCTATCTCAAAACGGGTTGCTCGAAGAAAGATGTTCATGAAGCAGAGCGGAGAACATGGGTTTGAAATAGGGTTTGTGCACATCCATTCTTTTCCTAATGCACAAGACCAAGCCAGGAATGGAGAAAGGAACATGAGAATCCAGTCTCACCAAGTCGAGGGAAGTTTTGTCTCACAAGGCCTTCAAACACCAGCTGGTACACCTGTTGTGCGCGGGCGAGCGATGGGGAACATACACGCACGTACACCCACCCACACACACACATACCAGGCCAAGCCAGTCTCACCAAGTCGAGGGAAGTTTTGCCTCACGAGGTCTTCAAACACCAGCTGGTCCACCTGTTGTGTTGGGAGCGGGCGAAGGAGAGACAAGTTACAAGAGTTCCAAGCATGCACGCGCACGAGCGTAAGCACCCATACAAACAGGACAAATATAAGCAAACAGTGAATCTGTCTGACGTTGCCATCCCACCTGAACCAAATCGTTTTGACAGAGCATCGGCACTTTCGCATTGGGGCCCACCAATACCTTGCATGAGCTGGATGGGGACAAGTTACAAGAGTTCAATGGTTCAATGGTTCACATCACACAGATAGCTCACATTGAGCCCTAGTCAGGCGCCTCAAGGTCTCAACACCTGCTGACTCCGCACGACACAATCAACTCCAACAGCCTCACCTGGGCCTCACCTGAGTCACCTGAGCTTCACCTGAGCTTCACCTGAGGTTCACCTAAGCTTCGATCATGCTATGGGGGAGTAGACGGTAGTGGCCCCTCGGAGAATTGTCCGCGACTGCTGTCAGGGTCCTTTTGAGATTACATCAAAGGCACCTAATCTGATTGGCACCTAATCTGATTGGCACCTAATCTGATTGGCACCTAATCTGATTGGCACCTAATCTGATTGGCACCTAATCTGATTGGCACCTAATCTGATTGGCACCTAATCTGATTGGCACCTAATCTGATTGGCACCTAATCTGATTGGCACCTAATCTGATTGGCACCTAATCTGATTGGCACCTAATCTGATTGGCACCTAATCTGATTGGCACCTAATCTGATTGGCACCTAATCTGATTGGCACCCAATCTGATTGGCACCTAATCTGATTGGCACCCAATCTGATTGGCACCTAATCTGATTGGCACCTAATCTGATTGGCACCTGAACCTCACCTGAACCTCACCTGAACCTCACCTGAGTCTCACCTGAGCTTCGATCATGTTGTGAGAGTAGTAGCCCTTCAAATAGTCATCCACAATCCCTGTCAGGGTCCTGATGAATCATGATGCGTGGGCGGCAGCAGAGCCATGCATGATATGATATGATAGGATAGCAAAGCAACTAGTCGTCAGCATAACAGGGGGGTAAAAGGAATGCTTGACTTTGATTGACACAATAATTGAGGTGCCTCAGAATTTGTCGGCAAAACAGAAAGGGGATAAAGATTATTGCCTTTGAGGCATCACAACTCCAACACTCGCCAACGATTTTTTCTGCCGGTTTTGCTTAGGCCAGGTTGGGTCGGGTCGGGTCCGGACGGCCTTCAATCCTGCCCGACATGACCGGCTAAAAGGGGGGCAGGTCGTTTGGATGGTTCAGGCCAATTCAAGACAGATCAAAGCGGTTGACGAAAGTTGAAGCTTGATATCAAATCATCACAAAACAGGCGCATTCACTCGCTGTCAAATCCGAAGCCTGCTCCAAACTACTTCGAAGCCAGGCAGAACAGAGTTGTGCATATGGCGAGGCATTTACAGGGACTTACTCATACAACATCGTCCACTCCCTCTCACCAGAAGGCGTTTTCTTCTGGCATGAGCAGAAGCAGCAGCCCTCCGAGGAAGTTCATGCCCTGTTATATGGGAGAAAGGGAGGAGGAAACGTTACCAGGTTATTATGTTACTGGGTTATTGCTTTACCAGGTTACAATTTCAGAAGCAGCAGCCCTCCGAGGAAGTTCATGCCCTGTGGTGTGTTCATGTTGGGGGGAGGAAGGAGATGTTACCACCACCAAGTTATTGTTTACCCAGAATACCCTACCAGGTTACAAGTGTACTATGTAACTAGCTCACAGGGATACTGATTCAATGAAACTTTAGGATACCAGAAACTAGGTTACAATTCAACCAAGTTGCCATCACTGTGACATGCACACACGGAGCGCACACAGGGCACACCCGCATCCACACCTCAGAACCATCCTCCTTGCCCTCAACTACACACCCACTAACACTCCCCACCGAAACGACACCCCAACACCCACTCACACACACACGCACCAGTCAGCACCCCACGTCCTTGTTCTTCCGCGCATACGCCGTCAGCAGGCGGCAACACACCCACACCCACCTTTCAGTACCCCTTCTGACACCTCTCGACCCACACGCACCTGGCAGTACCCCACGTCCTTGTTCTTCCGCGCATACGCCGTCAGCAGGCGGCAACACACCCACACCCACCTTTCAGTACCCCTTCTGACACCTCTCGACCCACACGCACCTGGCAGTACCCCACGTCCTTGTTCTTCCGCGCATACGCCGTCAGCAGGCGGCAACACACCCACACCCACCTTTCAGTACCCCTTCTGACACCTCGCAACCCACACGCACCTGGCAGTACCCCACGTCCTTGTTCTTCCGCGCATACGCCGTCAGCAGGCGGCAACACACCCACACCCACCTTTCAGTACCCCTTCTGACACCTCTCGACCCACACGCACCTGGCAGTACCCCACATCCTTGTTCTTCCGCGCATACGCCGTCAGCAGGCGGCAACACACCCACACCCACCTTTCAGTACCCCTTCTGACACCTCTCAACCCACACGCACCTGGCAGTACCCCACGTCCTTGTTCTTGCGCGCATACGCCGTCAGCAGGCGGCGCAGCGAGTCTCGCCCAATGGAGTCCAGCGCTGGATGGCCGGGGAAGGTGCGCGGAAGGTCCTGGCAGAGGGGGGAGAGAGGATGGTGGAACGGAGGTCGGGAAGGGATCGAAGGGGGGAAATGAAACTGGTTGATGATATCTATCTTGGGGCCATGCAGCAAGTCTCGCCCTAAAGAGTCCAGAGCTGGGTGCCCGGGGAAGGTGCGAGGACGGTCCTGGTGGAGAGCGGGGATGGAGGAATGCAGGTTGGGTCGGGAGGGAGACGGGGGAAAGGATCTCTTGAGGGGGCAAAGCAAGAGACGTGCACGTGCACCCAGTGCAAAAACGTAACCTTTTTCTTTCTTTCGGAAAGCAGCCACCCCATCAATCCCTCCCTACGTTCACCATCTGCTGCTGCACAGCCCATGAGATGAGATGTGCACGTCCCGTCCTTTCTGACAACCCTCCATACTTCAACCTTATACATCCTCCCGGTCCCGGTGCACAGGCCCCGCTCCCGGCACACAGGCCTCCGGTCCCGGTGCACAGGGCGTCCTCCCAGTGTCCCAGTGAGACTCCTCCCCCGAGTGCCCTTCAACTGCAAACCACCCCCAGCTTCCCCATCCGCATGCACCGCACCGCAAGCATACTAACCCTTCCCCTCCCCTCCACCCCCTCCCTCACCTTCTCGATCTGCACGGCCCACGAGTAGCCACGTGATAGAAGTAGTGATTTGAGGCGTCTCAAACAAAACAAATCTGCACGGCCCACGAGCTGGTCACGGCGCCGACGCGAGCGAGTGTAGATGATCATGTCAGCAAGGGAGCTGTTGGGGCACATGTCATCCTCCCCTCCCTCACGTGCCCTCCAACCCGAAACCAGCCCTTGCTTCTCAATCCACGGCCCACCAGTTGAGAATTTCTTGTGCGCGTGCTGGTCGCTCACGTGCGCAACAAGTACACACCCCCCTCTCCCCCAATTTTCCCCCTCCCTCACCTTTTCAATCTGCACGGCCCACGAGTTGTGCACGTCTTTGGCACGAATGCGGGCGTAGATGTCAGCGAGGGTGCTGTTGGGGCACAGGTCGTCCTCCCGGTGTGCCTCCTCCAGCAGTGCATCGTACAGCCCTGCTCGCCTCCTCGCCTTGGTGCCCACAAATATCTGCCACACCTGTAGGCAAAGTCGCATTCACAGATTCACGGGAGTTCAAGGGGGTTGACAGGGGTTCACAGGGGTTGACAGAGATAATGCCTGCACCCACCTCGCCCATCTAGCCCACTCTCACCCACTCGTCTCTCCTGTCCGGATGCTCGCCTCGCCCTTCAGCCCACCCACTCACCTCACCTCACCTCACCTCACCTCACCTCACCTCTCAGGTTCATGGGTACGTACGCCGCCAATCACGAGAGAGTGCAGCTGCCTTGATCATGCCTACCTGGCTGAAGCTACACCTGCCTCTCCCATCAACCCCATCCTCCCATCAACCCCATCCTCCCTTCAACCCCATCCTCCCATCAACCCCATCCTCCCATCAACCCCATCCTCCCATCAACCCCATCCTCCCATCAACCCCATCCTCCCATCAACCCCATCCTCCCATCAACCCCATCCTCCCATCAACCCCATCCTCCCCAGCCCATGTGCGAGTGTACATGGCTCCCTCCCCCATGTGCGAGTGTACATGGCTCCCTCCCCCATGTGCGAGTGTACATGGCTCCCTCCCCCATGTGCGAGTGTACATGGCTCCCTCCCCCATGTGCGAGTGTACATGGCTCAAGGGACACCCCTCCCTCACCCCTCTTGTCCACGCGCTCACCTCGCCTCGCAGGTGCAGGGGCACGCCGCCCATCACCAGCGAGTGCAGCTGCCATGAACATGCCTACATGACTGGAGCTGCACCCGCCTCTTGTTGGAAGAGAGAATATGAAATTGCAACACCTCTCGCCTCAAAACCATCCTCCCGTCCGTCCTCTCACTCGCCACTCTACTGTCCCGTCCACACTCTCACCTCGCCACGCAGGTTCATGGGCACGCCGCCCATGACCAGGGAGTGCAGCTCTCGCCCCCACGGCACTCTCCCCAGCATCGGGAACCCCGCTGTGTTGAACGCCTGCCGCATCGCACTCCCCTTCCCTTCGGCCTCTCCCCCACCCCCCTCTGCATCTCTCCCATCCCCCGTCGCATCTCCCACACCCCCTTCCGCCTCTCTCCCATTCCCCTCTGCATCTCCTTGCTGCTTCCCCCCCACCGCTTCATCTCCTTCCTTCTCACCGCCACTCCTCTCCGTGCCTTCCTGCTTTTCCTGCTGGCCCCTCCCCTCCCCCTCCGCAACTTCCCCCTTTCCCTTCTCCTCCCCTCCATCAACCTTCCCCTCTCCCCCTTTCTCTCCCCCGTCGCCCTCTGTTACTCGCACGTCCTTTGCTCCCACCCTCCCTTCCTCTCCTCCCCCTCCCCCACCCCCCTGTGCCTCCCTCGCAGCTCTGAGTGTCTTATTCGCCACGGCTTCAAGAGCAGCAGCCGCCTCTGCTGCTTCTCTCTGTGCGTCCACCCCCGCTCCCTCCACCCCTCCTGCCCCCCCCTGTGCCTCCCTCGCAGCTTTCAGCGTCTTATTAGCCACGGCTTCGAGAGCAGCAGCGGCCTCTGCTGCTTCTCTCTGCGCCTCCACAGCAGCGGCCGTGGCAGCAGGAGACAAAACACTTGCCAGCTTTGATAGCTTTGCAGGTTTGGATGGGCTACTTGGCTCTTTCTGTTGCCCTCCTGCTGCTGCTGCTGCTACTTCTGCTGCTGCTGCTGCTGCTCCATCTGCTTTTGGTTGCGCTGCAGTAGGTCCTTTCTCCTCTTTCTCCCCTTCCAGATCTAATTTGTCTCCTGACTTGTCTCCTGACTTGTCTCCTGACTTGTCTCCTGACTTGCTTCCTGACTTATCTCCTGACTTATCCACAGAGGGGCTTCCGGAGGAGCTATCCTTTGCAAATGAAGCTGTGGTTTTGTTGTTTTTCTCTCTCTCCTTCCCATCCCCTGTTTTTCCTGCTTCTTTTGGTATTTTCTGCTCTTCCTCCTCTTCTTCCTCCTCCTCTTCCTCTTCCTCCTCCTCTTCCTCTTCCTCTTCCTCCTCTTCTTCTTCCTCCTCCTCTTCCTCCTCCTCCTCCTCCTCCTCCTCCTCCTCCTCCTCCTCCTCCTCCTCCTCCTCCTCCTCCTCCTCCTCCTCCTCCTCTTCTTCCTCCTCCTCCACCTCCTCCTCTGTCTCCACCTCCTCGTATTCTTCTTCCTCCTCCTCTTCCTCTTCTTCTTCCTCTTCCTCCTCTTCCTCCTCTTCCTCCTCTTCCTCCTCTTCCTCCTCTTCCTCCTCTTCCTCCTCCTCCTCCTCTTCCTCCTCTTCTTCCTCCTCCTCCTCCTCCTCTTCCTCCTCTGCTTTCGGTTTTGAACCCTTACCCTTAACCTCAACCTTGGTTTCTCCCTCCACTCCACTCGCCACCTTCGCCCCGCCCTCACCATCACCACCACCTTCCACAGATGTCTTCTTTCCCCCACCCTCCTCACCATCTTGCAACTTCTTCTCTTCAGCCGCCTTCAGACCCTCTTTCCCTTCGTCTCCAGCCTTCCCATCTGCTGCTCCTGTACTGGAAACAGCCTTGCCTTCCCCCTCTTTGCCTCCACTCTCTGTCTCCTTCAAAGCATTCTCCTTACCAACATCCTCCTTACAAGAAGCATCCTTATCAGCCACAGCATTGTGGGTTTCTCCTTTTCCTTCTGTAGCACCATTGCCTCCCTCCGCCTCTCCCTTATCTACACCGCTCTGTACCGCAATAGAGACCATACCAGAACTCTGTGCCTCCTCAGACCCTTCCTTTGCTTGATCATCAACCCGTCCCTCATTTCCTGGCCCCCCCCCACCCTCACTCTCCCTATCACTCTCTCTCCCACTCACACTCTCACTTCCACTCACAGTTATGCTCACACTTCCCGCATCTCCTTCCACACCTGCTTTCTCTCCATGACTATCCACAACCGCTACAGCACCACCAGCACCAGAACCAGCAGCATTATCACCCCTACTCAAACCCTCACCGACCGCACTCCCCTCCTTCCCGCCCCCTTCCCCTCCTCTCCTCCTCCACAGCTTTCTCCCTTTAAGCACTTTCTCTATAATCACCAGCTCCTCCCGAAACTGCTCTCTGAACCTCGCATCTCCCCCGGACCCCCTTCTAAGCACAGGGTCTACAGTCAACTCTACACCTGCCAGCCTCACTTCCTGGAAGTTTCCAGGGGTGGTGGGGGCCGAAGCTGGACTGTCTAACGGCCAATCTGCTCCCCCTGCCCTTCCCCCTTCTCCTTCTCCATCTCCCCCTTCTCTTCCTATTCCGTCTCTTCCTCCTCCTACCCCTCCTTCTGCGGCTCCTTCTGACCTTCCTTCTCCCTCTCCTCCTTCTCCTCCTTCTCCCTCCACCCCTTCTCCTTCTCCCCTCCCCGCTTGGGAAGCAGAAACAGACGCATCTCCTGCTGCCTCTGCCTCTGCTGCCTCTGCTGCTGCTGGTGTTCGGGTGGAAGAGGAAGGTTCGTGGAAGGAGAGGTCGCAGTGCTGCAAGAACTTGTCCCATCGGTCTGACCGTTCCTCCTCCTCCACCTGGACGGGGCGTGGTGGGGTGTGGTGTGGGGTGGGGTGAGGTGGGTTGGGTTAGGGCGGGGTGGGGTTGGGTGGGGTGGGGATTGGGCTCGGCGGGGATTAGGGCGGGTTGGCAGTTAAAGGTATGGCCTTCAAAACTGAAACTTGTCCCATCGGTCTGACCGTTCCTCCTCCTGGACGGGGCATGGTGGGGTGGGTGGGGGGTGGTGTGGAGTGGGGTGAGTTGCAGTGGGGTTGGTTGAGGTAGGTAGGGTGAGGTGGGTGGGTGGGATGCATGCATGATTGGGCTGTATGTGGAGTGGTGGTGTTTTCATTTCAGCGTTGGAGCAGGTGGAAACGCACTGCTTCCTGAGTGAGCAGAATCCCATTGAAACGCATTTGGTGAATGCGATGCGAGAGTGCATCGCGTGTAGATGTCCGTGTGCTGCTGGCTCAGGAGCGTGTTCTCCTGGTGGGGCGGGTTAGGCCTCCTCACAACAACGCACAACGCACCTGGAGCGTGAGAGCAGAGCCCCCTCACAACACACCTGGTAGATGAGAGCAGAGCCCCCTCACAACACACCTGGTAGATGAGAGCAGAGCCCCCTCACAACACACCTGGTAGATGAGAGCAGAGCCCCCTCACAACACACCTGGTAGATGAGAGCAGAGCCCCCTCACAACACACCTGGTAGATGAGAGCAGAGCCCCCTCACAACACACCTGGTAGATGAGAGCAGAGCCCCCTCACAACACACCTGGTAGATGAGAGCAGAGCCCCCTCACAACACACCTGGTAGATGAGAGCAGAGCCCCCTCACAACACACCTGGTAGATGAGAGCAGAGCCCCCTCACAACACACCTGGTAGATGAGAGCAGAGCCCCCTCACAACACACCTGGTAGATGAGACACGTACGTCTTGTAGATGCCCGTGTACTGGCTCTGGGGTGTGCTGAGCGGACCGGAGCAAGGCAACTCACCTCATGTGGGGGCGTCAGGGGCACACCTGGTAAATCCGAGCGTACGTCTTGTAGATGTCCGTGTACTGGCCTTCGAGCATGATAAGGCACTACCTACCTACCAACCAAGTGGGTTAAAGCCCATCACAACGCAACGCACCTGGTAAATGCGCGCGTACGTCTTGTAGATATCCGTGTACTGGCCTTGGAGCGTGAAGCCATACATGTCCCTGCAGGTCCGCACAGTGAGACACGTGTGCACACGTGGATGAGTGGACATGGGGACACGCGAACAAGGGGAGGGACACGTGGACAGGTGAACAAGGGGACACGTGGACGAGTGGGAAAGACAGAAGGTGGAAGGCGGAAGGGGCAAGTTGGAAGATGGAGACTCAAAGGACGAAAGGTGAGAGCAGGCGAAGCGCAAGGCTGTCGCGAATGTTAGACAGGACTGCTGACTTGGAATTAGAGGCTTCAGCGCTCGGCACAAGTGCTACTTTGAGTCGGTCTGTAACTCAGCTACCCGGCTAGTCGAGTCGACATGTAACCCGGTTACCAGGCGACGACAGCGCGCACGCCTTACCGTCCAGACCCTACTCGTTTACCCAAACCATTCTGAGACGACTCGAATCCTTTATTGGACAATTTTCAGGCGACTGAAAATCCTGATTGGGGCATTGTTTGGCACCGACCGACTTGACTGGTCCTACGGGACTGTCTTCAGGCATCGCGACGCGCATTCCCTGGAGTCTCGACGTCACGAGAGTGAGGAGACACGACGCGTGCATTACGGTGAGAGACTACGACGCGTGCATTACGGTAAGGGGATTACGACGTGCGCATTACCGCATGGCGTCCGCCTTGGAAGCGCCGTTCGGCGACGATGGTCCATCGGAGCTGGCTTTCGGCACGCTCCGGATTTTCAGCTTCGCGCGCGCAGTGGATGTCGCCATAAATGATCAGGTAAAGATGTGGACAGAGACGCTGTAGTGCTGTAAAAAGACTTTTGCATTTTGTTGAAACTTTGTACGCCGCCCCAGTAGCACAGTGGTAGTGCGTTCGCTTCGTAAGCGAAAGGTCAGAGTTCAATCCTCTGCTGAGGCATTCTTTTTAATTTATAAATCAATGTAACAATGCCAGTCAGCCAGCAGCCAGCAGCCAGCAGCTAGCCACGTGCGCCCCACCAGCGACACGCGCTCACCAACAGCACGACTCGCCAACCAACCGGGGCACGTGAGATATTTTCTCCAGACCCGGAAACGGTGATTTTCCGTTGCACACGTAGGCTCAATTTGCTACCGTAGTCGGACAATTTGATGATAATTGCTCGAGTGGTCTTGCCAGAGGTTTCCTCTGGCTTTTTTTTTATCCGGCACATTACCCAAAACCGGTTTTTAGCCCTGCTTTTCTCACGTCGTTCGTAACTCTTCCCGCAAAAACGTGGCGTGTGTTTTTCCGCCCGATTTTTTCGGCTGGGTGACGTGCGCGAGAGCGGCCACGTCATCGTTCGAATACACGACAATAATCGACGCGATCATGTTCGGCGAACAGTCGCGCTCATTTTCGGTCCAATGATTGACCAATCCGCGCATAGAGATATGAATCCCCGATCATATACTCAATTGCACGACTGTCCACACGCGCGACCAATTACAGGGCGCGTGTGATTGGTCGACTCTATGCGCAAAGTACTTTTTTACCTTGCGCGTCCAATCAGGCGCGGTCATGTAAGATCGCACTCATATAAAACCGCGCATTTACCTATATGAGCGCGCATATGTGGTGCTCGAATGTGTGTGCGATCTGTTTTATTAATAAACAACTATATTAATAGAATCGGGAGACGTTCACTACCGGTGTTTTGCCATTGTATCTTTATAACACTGTGCGGTCCGTTCATTTAGCAATCATAGGGTTTATTGTATCTGTAGGCATGTCGACCTCTACGCATGGCTACAATGATATTACGTAGATTTGATGTGTACTGAGCACGCAATGTCATTGTTGACCATACGTCTCATCAGTTATTGTGCAGAAAGGCATCGATGATGTCGTCCGCCGCCCCTGCACAGGTTTAGCAAACAAGTTCATTAGATTAATGCAGAGTTTAGTGAAACTACAGCATATGAATAAGCACTAATATGACACAACCACACATCTCACCTGTTGCTGGCTCGCTTGCCAGTGCGGAGCCGTGGGACGTTGGGTTGGGATTGTTGGGAGAAGTCGACTGTGAATATGTCAGGCCATGTACCCTGACCTGTCCAGTTTGCCCTGCGGGTCGGACTGGTTGGGTTTGTGGGTCAGATACTGGATGTGCCGTACTGGGTGCAACGGATGGTGGTGTTGGTAGGACATGCGGATGGGGTGCTGTGTTCTGTGAAGCGGCATGGCCTGCAGGGTTGGGAGCAATGGGTAATGAAGGGGTTGGGTGTACGGGGATAGGGGCTTGCACCTGGCTGAATGGATGGTTTGGGATTTGGTTGAAAGCAAACTGCTGGGATGTAAAATGGAGGTTGGGAGGAGGGCGGTTCTGATTGTACGGCTGCCATGCACCAGGGTTAAGGGCTGCACCGGCGTGTCCCGCGAAGGCGGCGGCTGGCGGGTGGTAGTTGCCAAACGTGGCTCCAGGGTGCTGGTGGGAAAAGGGGGGTGGAGCCTGTGTGTGTACTCTTGCTGGCGTTGGGATGGAAGGCTCAGGGAGGCTGCCGAGCACTTCTCGCCAGTTCCTCCACTCTGCCCACCGCTTGGCCTCCACTATCCTTGCAACCCCTTGCGTCGTCAGTCCCTCCAAGCACCGCCTCTCCTCCACGCTCAACTCCACCATCGTTGAGCTGGAGAGGGACGGTCGGCAAATGTGGGCGGCTGCGGCATATGCTTTTGCGGCATCCAAGATCTCCGTATACCGTCCAAGCACTAAAAACTTACTCTTTGCGCTATCTACGCACAGTCGTGCCGCCCACCTACCTTCCCGTTTGGTTACGCCAGTATAGCCAGAGCTAGGAGCTCGACCACGCGCAGTGTTGCGACTCGTTGTCTCTGTCCCTGTGCTGTGGGCGGACACTAAATCCACATCCGCGTTCGAGGCTGTCACACCATGCCCAGCACCCACGGCCTCTCTTGCACCTCTGTTACCATCCGTAGTACCCAACAACCCTTTGGCACCTTCATCACGCAACCCCAGTTCCTCATTGTCCCTCCTCGCACCGTCCGCCATATCACCATCTCCATCTTTTTCAAGCTTACTGTTAATCCCACCTACACCCGCCTCAACGTCAGCCTCAGGACCCTCGCCATGTGCACCTCTCATGCTGTCATGTGTGCCAGCGTTGTTCCCTCCCACATCCCCATGTCCCTCCCCTACAGCATCCCCTCCCGCATCCCCATGTCCCTGCCCTGTAGCTACCTGTCCCACATCAACATGTCCCTCTCCTGCAACGTCCCCTCCCACATCACCATGTCCCTCCCCTATATCCACACCGCCAATGCCCGGCTGTGGAGTACGGGACAGCATCAGCTCACGCAGTTGCCTCTCGAGCTTGGCAATAGCCACTGCCTGACTCTCATTTCGAACCTCCAGCCTATGCATCCGCTCTGCCATCTCCGCTCTCCACTCCCTATCCTCCACCTCATCGCCAATCACCTCAAACTCAGGTGGTTTCCTAATCTCATTGCCAGGAGGGATCTCATGCCCAGCTGCTATGAGCTCCCCGATCAGCCGTCCTTCTGCCAGGGCGCACACATCCTCCCGTAGAACACGATCGGCTTGAAATTGATCGGGTGAAACACCGTGGTACAGGTTAGCTAAATGGATGCGGATCATTTCTGTAGCTCGCGATTGAATCGATGGTAACTCGATTTCATGATCGAAACTACTTTGTACGAACGTGTTATTTTAAACTCGCGAAACCACATGAGGCACGAAACTCATGGTTGCGATGTTACGTGCGAGCCCAAATGTCACACTGTCGGACCCCGGCACAGAGTGAACACGCATCTCTTCAGAATTCCATACGAGGGTTGGATTGCCAACCATTTCCGACAGTATCTTCGACCAATGGAAATTCACCCAGTAATTGATCGTGCAATTAGACGTGCCATTCAACCTGTGCAATGCGCGTTCCTGTATGACCGGTCTTATGCACGTCTTATATGGCCGGTCATAAAGCGCCATACGCTATTTAAAAAGGCGCGTCAGCGCGCCTTAAAAGGCCTGATAACGATACATAATTCTGTATGTACAATACATGTAACCCCAAAAAATTGCAGTTGATCTAGCACAACGGCAATGTTCTAGAAGCATACAACCCTAGTTTCCAAATGCGCAACATCCACGCAATGTGTGTGAATATTACAAAACAATGAGTGGTTGAACTAACAAGGAGATGGGTGTCAGTAGAGCTACACTGTGAGATCCCCGATCGATCCTAAGGGGGGTTACAGGCGCGTTTGCCTGGGGGGTTATGGGCGCACTGACCCGCTACTGAAACAAGCCCTTTTATCCCAATGGTCTAGTGGTTGGGATTCTGACATGGTATCAGAGCGGTCTCGGGTTCGAATCCCGGTGTATGCACATGTTGGCCGTTGCCACTGTGCTCAGTCCTAGGCCTCCCAGTGTGGGGGGGTGTTAGTAGAGCTACACTGTGAGATCCCCGATCGATCCTAACGGGGGTTACAGGCGCGTTTGCCTGGGGGGTTATGGGCGCACTGACCCGCTACTGAAACAAGCCCTTTTATCCGAATGGTCTAGTGGTTGGGATTCTGACAATGGGTACATGTATGAAACTCCAAGTCGAACATTAGGTCGACAGAATGCTCCGAAGACCTCCTGGTCGAGCTGTAGGTCCTGGTCGACGCCCCACCCGTCGCCCAGACCAGTCAGTTGCAGCTGTCGAGCTCCCTGGTCGATAGCAACACCACAGCGGTCCCCTGCAGCTCGACGAATCCTGTCGAGCAGCTCTCCACTGTGAACGGTCGGTTGCTACTCCCGTACATCCGACCAAGTCGCCGGCGTTGCCCAAGCGAGGGCAGGGCCAACACTCCATTCCTGGTAACATGGATATGGCCAAAAAAAGAAGTCTCGATACGTGAACGGTATCGTCGTATGATATATTTTTACATGAGGGTTGTTATATGGGGTATAGCAGTATGGGTTAGGTTTACGCACCCCAACCAACCTTAATCGAACCACCATTCCGTTCTTGAGAGTATAGTGGCTAAGGGATGTAATATTACCCATGAGTGTGT
Source organism: Closterium sp. NIES-65 (assembly GCA_948144175.1). NCBI lineage: Eukaryota > Viridiplantae > Streptophyta > Zygnematophyceae > Desmidiales > Closteriaceae > Closterium > Closterium sp. NIES-65. The sequence goes on from CANXME010002047.1 coordinate 1,434,522, forward strand.
TGCATGGGCTGTACCGGGTGGTAGTATGTTTAGCGTTGTTGTGTATTGATGTGATGGACACGAGATTAAGGACTATCAGGTCCTTCTAACATTTCGCTACTTACACTCCACTCAAAATATGTTTCATCCATGTATACAATATGTCTATTCCGGTGCACATATATGCAATTTCCTAATTGTCGTGAACCCTAATTTCGCGATACAAAATCACATGATGGAAAGTAGACCTCAAAACGCATCCGTCCTTGGCACGTAACGTCAGGCTCGCGTGGTAACATTGTACCCATCCGGTCATTGGTGAGGTAATATGCTCGTCCGTTAATGACCGGTCATATGCGCGTGCACATATGACCGGTCATATGTGCGTCTGCATTTGCCTCGTCATTTGCACGTGTGAATACAGCGCGTGGATTGCGCCTGTGCGTACTAATGGTCAGGGGCAGTAATGTTTATGGCCGGTCATATGGAGTTTCATATATCTTCAAGTCATGGCAATTCGTTGCTCTTTTTCTCCTAGTAGTAAAGTGCATGCAACGTACCACATTCCCTAACATTCATATGCAGTAGTTAATATTCAGCAATCAAACTATCACCGTACCACTAGCTTGCTACGTGATACACACCTGACCCCCCATATTTCCCCTTACATTTCTTCCGGGTATGCTCCGTCGAGCCACAGTCACCGCACTTGTATCTCCGTTTAGGGGCTTCACGCCTTCGGTTTGATTGTGGCCGCCCTGCTCCTCTCTGCACAAAAATAGGAGGATCACAAACTCCCTCCTCAACTGGCTCGTTTTCAGCAATAACCGTGTCTACACACGAATACGGAATGAGAGACCCATAAGTCTTTTTCCAGTTGTCGGCCTTCCAATACCTGGAAATAAAGGGTATAGGATCCATTCCCCTCTCCCGTAAGTGTGCAAATGCATGTGAGCATGGGAACCGATACTCCTGCCAGTTTTTGCATTCGCACGATCTCTCTCCGACATCATTGTTGAAGGATAGAGGACGTGGATCCAGCAGGGAGCCCTTGTTTCGAACCTCTGCATTGCTTGGACCGTTGCGTGTGACCCTGTAGCCACGGCTTCGGTTCTTTTTCAGCTCAAACCGCTTCTCACCCTCGACCGTCAACGTATGCTGCCAGTTTAAAGATCTACGCTGTCCATCCGAGTAGATATGTGCCATCCAGTCCCACATGCCCGCCATTACGTACGTCACGGGCAGAATACGGATCTTCTTGATAGCGTTGTTTATGGACTCCACCATTTGGCTGCTGTAGATACCAAAGCGACACGTGGGGGCATAACACCGTGCCCATTGCTTGATGAAGACTGTAATATTCTTTTTCCTCTTGTACCTGGGGCCATCCTGTCCCGTGCGAACGATTATACCTGCACCTTCCTCCATCTGGTCCCCAGCCCCTTGCTGAGCATCCGCATTGCCCAATCCACCCAACCCCGTCTCAGGACCGCCGCTTACGTCCGCACTTCGTCCTGCTTCGTTCCGTCGACCCATGGGGGGGGGAACACGGTGCTGAAGTGTTGGATGACGTTGTGTTTGGCTCTCTTACGTTGGCAAATGAGGGTCGGTTGTTGCCCTGTTGTCGAAGACACTGGTCCTTCCAACCCTTGCATCCCGTTTCCCTCTAAGGATCTCCTTCCGCCTTTGCCGCATCTTGGCCGCTTGTTGCGCAGCTGCGTTGGATAGCGTTGGATCAGTCAGCGTAGTGGTGGGATGTGAGCAGTGGCCATTATCTGTACTGTCCTCATCCCCGGAATCCTCCCCGCAGCTGATCTGACTCCCGTCCTCCACCTCGAACTGGTCATTGAACACTTCTGGTGTGGCATCTGTTTCCGGTTGAATATCGTCCAAAGGTGCCGGCTCGTGTCCTTGGTTATCGCCTGCGAACGAAGGGAGCACAGATGTTGGTGTGGTCTCTTGAGCCGATGAATCAACAATGTCGGCAGCCAGCGAATGGGGCATGGAGGGAAAGGTGTGGTTAGCGGTATCATCTGCCGCCATTGTTTGCTGCTGCTCTCCCCTGCTTTGACGTCGTCTTTGCCGCCGCAACTCTATCCTCGCCTTTCTTGCCTGTTTTGCGGCACTATTCATGCTCCTTAACTCATCTCCTGAATCTGGCACGCTAGCTCGTCGGTTGGTTTTGCGTCGGCCACCGGTCTGTTGCGCACGACTTTCTTCAACCCCGAAAAGATAGTTAGCCATTGCGGCGCACTGCTGCCGGCATCTCCTCACGAGTTTCCCAAACTTTGCCTTGGTGCGGCAGTTGGCGAGCTTCTTGAAGAGGTCCGAGGCGTTGGGCCCAAACTTTAGCACATTTTGCTCCAAATGCCAGCTGCAGAAGTAGTGGGGAAGCTGCAATGGGAACACTTCTTTAACAGCAGGAATCAACCCCTTGTCACGCTCACTAATAAGGGAGGCATTCTGTGTGGTTGGCCAAGATGGAATATGCTTCAACAAGTTCTCACAAAACCACTTCCAACTATCCTTATTCTCACTCTCGCATAGGCCGTACGCAAGTGGAACAAGCTGGTTATTGCCATCCTTAGCAGCTGCAACCAAGAGAGTAGCACGCTGTGCCCGAATGAGAAACGTGCCATCCATACCAATGACCGGTCGACAGAACCTTAGGGCAGTTTTTGATGCCGATGGGGCGGCAAAAGCACGGAAGAAAGCGTGATCCTTTGTCACAAGGTCGAGCGTTGCTTCAGGGTCAATCGCCCTGAAGCGTTCCAACACGCGAGGGATGTAACGAAACGATGTTTTCCAATCTCCAAACCGCTCCTTCAACATCTTTTCCTTGAGCCTGCGATGATTGGTGATAACGTGCAAGACAGTATAGGCATGTAGCACGAACATGAGAGACATCGTGTGGGTAATCATGAACATTTCTTTATGGTACACGGATGAGATGGAAGGTTGGGAACCACAATAGAATGCTATAATACTTACCTCCAAGATTGATGATAACTGATGTCAGGACCGCCGGTCGACGCAATCTGATCCTTGTAAGTCCCGGGAGGGTGATGTGGAGCGGCGTGGACAAGGTTCCCATGATGACGCTGTAGATATGGTACTTTATTTGTAGTGTGGTTGACGTAGCGGTCCCGATCAACGGGTGAGCAACAATGAGATGTTGGGGCGGACAGTTTATTAACACGCCAAAACCCACCCGCTCCGTCAGTTGAGTACTCACACCGCCACTTGCAAGCTGGTTTACGTCGCTCATGGTGACTCATGCATATAGCGCTGGCTCTGTTTGGCCTACTCTTTGAAACCCTAAAACCGAAGTTGTGGGCTACCGAATAATCTTCCAACGCCTCGTACAGAAATTTCTTCGAGGAGTACAGTTGACCTTCACACAATGGGGCTCGATCGTTTATCACTAATGGTGGCGAGTGATTATCTTCATCCGTCATATTTCGGAGCAATGCACGGTACATATCACTCTGCTTGGGCTCTCCAGTGCCAGCAAAACAAAACTCCGTATCTTCGTCGCCTGAGTCGTACTCTGTGTTAGTAGTATTAGATGACGAACCCATTGCGGCTAGTAGAAACGTTCCAACTGAATTACCTCCTAGAAGAGATACGGGAACAAAGTAGGATGTCAACCCTAAAACGACGAGAGAATAGGGTGTGTGAGGTGTGTTGCATCACTTTAAAAAAAAAAAGCGCGGGATATTGACTTAGCGTTTCAATTTGACTCTTATTGGCCAGAGGTTTTGTTTCGGCGTGTGTACCTTTTGTAGCATTGGTGAGTTTAAACATATATTCCATTTCCAGTAGCGCGATCTCATATGGGCGTGACCCTATATGAGCGCGCCTGATTGGACGCGCAAGATCAGAAAAGGGCCCGCGCATAGAGTCGACCAATCACACGCGCTCTGTAATTGGTCGCGCGTGTGGACAGTCGTGCAATTGAGTATATGATCGGGGATTCATATCTCTATGCGCGGATTGGTCAATCATTGGACCGAAAATGAGCGCGACTGTTCGCCGAACATGATCGTGTTGATTATTGTCGTGTATTCGAACGATGACGTGGCCGCTCTCGCGCACGTCACCCAGCCGAAAAAATCGGGCGGAAAAACACACGCCACGTTTTTGCGGGAAGAGTTACGAACGACGTGAGAAAAGCAGGGCTAAAAACCGGTTTTGGGTAATGTGCCGGATAAAAAAAAAAGCCAGAGGAAACCTCTGGCAAGACCACTCGAGCAATTATCATCAAATTGTCCGACTACGGTAGCAAATTGAGCCTACGTGTGCAACGGCAAATCACCGTTTCCGGGTCTGGAGAAAATCTCTCGGGGCACGTCCTACTAGCGCGTGCCCTTCCAGTCAGCAGAGCGCCTCGCCAACCAACCGGGGCACGTCCTACTAGCGCGTGCCCTTCCAGTCAGCAGAGCGCCTCGCCAACCAACCGGGGCACGTCCTACTAGCGCGTGCCCTTCCAGTCAGCAGAGCGCCTCGCCAACCAACCGGGGCACGTCCTACTAGCGCGTGCCCTTCCAGTCAGCAGAGCGCCTCGCCAACCAGCCTGCGCCTTACTAGCAGTAAGCCCCAAAATGCTCCGGCAAGGGAAGATCTAGGAGCACAGGGAGAGGTTGCGGCAACAGATGATGGAAGCCCGAGATATGTTTCTCCATGCAAGCGATGAAAGTCGTTATCCAACCCTCCTCACCCCACTTAAGACCCTACTCCCCACCACCATGGTTCCGGTTTTTCTTGCTGAGTTGGTTATGTCTACAGTCAAACAATAATACTGTTTTATTGCACGACGCCATACATGAACGTCATATCAAGTCTCCTGCACTCGACCATTCTGCTTCCAAGGGCATTTCTACTCAGCTAAATGGGTAGCTCGCATCGTTGCGAGAGCTCTCATCAAATACAACGCCGATCATGTGAGCTCAATCTGAACCGGGATTTTTGTGAGTGCTTTGCGTGATAAAAGCTATAAGAATCTCCATTTGTGCCCAATGTTGGGAGCTATTAATAGGTGCATTTTTCGAGATTCATATACTGAGATGCTTTCAGTTCTAAGTGGCCTTAAGGGCCTGCAGGGGTTGTCAGAACATTATAGCTTATGCTTTTGTGTAGGCTATAGTGGGGTATCCCATAGGGGGTACAACCCAATTAGGGTTAGTACTTGTACCCACTTCACTCATACTTCATCCATTCGCGTTCACTCTTTCACATGGAATCAGAGCAGGTCCCCTCCTAGGGACTGTTCCCAGGGCCCACCGAAGCGCGCCCCGAGGCGCGCGTTCCTTTTTTTTAGCGACCCTCCGTGTCGCCCCTAGCGGCCCGTTACGCTGCTCTTACCTACGCGGCCCCGCCGCCCTTACCTACGCGGCCCCGCCGCCCTTCCGTCGCGGCCCCGCCGCCCTCACGTCGCGGCCCCGCCGCCCTCACGTTGCGGCCCCGCCGCCCTCACGTCGCGGCCCCGCCGCTCTCACGTCGCGGCCCCGCCGCCCTCACGTCGCGGCCCCGCCGCCCTTACGTCGCGGCCCCGCCGCCCTTACGTCGCGGCCCCGCCGCCTCACCTTCGCGGCCTCGCCGCCCTCACCTTCGCGGCCCCGCCGCCCTCACCTTCGCGGCCCCGCTGCCCTTACCTACGCGGCCCCGCCGCCCTTACCTACGCGGCCCCGCCGCCCTTACATCGCGGCCCCGCCGCCCTCACGTAGCGGCCCCGCCGCCTCACCTTCGCGGCCCCGCCGCCCTCACGTAGCGGCCCCGCCGCCTCACCTTCGCGGCCCCGCCGCCCTCACCTACGCGGCCCCGCCGCCCTCACCTTCGCGGCCTCGCCGCCCGTGCCTACGCGGCCCCGCCGCCTTCTCCTACGCGGCCCCGCCGCCCTCACGTCACGGCCCCGCCGCCCACACCTTCGCGGCCCCGCCGGTCTCCCCTCCTGCCGAGCCGCCCGAGCAGCCGCCCGCCACGCCGCCCGGTACCAGAGCAGCCGAGCCGCCCAGCAGCAGCCGCCGGGCCGCCTGACCGCCGAGCCGCAGTACAGCCGAGCCGCCCAGCAGCCGCCGCCGAGCCGCAGTACCGCCGAGCCGCCCGGCAGCCGAGCCGCACTACTGCCGAGCCGCCCGACCTGCCCTGTCTGGTGAGCACAGCCCCACTGCTACTGCGTGCCCTTCCCCCACTGCTTGCACTGCTAGTCTGTCGTCATGGCTACCCCTAGTGTCCTCGCTTTTGACGCTGAGGGTCGAGCCATTGACTTTGAGGTCTAGGTCGACGACCTGCAGCTGTTTTTACAGTGCGATAGGGCGGACGGTCTTTCTCTCTTTGACCTCACCTCTGGCGCCTCCCCTGCTCCTGCTGCTGATGCTGACCCCACTGTTCGCTCTCAGTGGGCCACCCGCGATGCTGCTGCACGTCTTGCTGTGCGTCGCCACCTACCTACCACTGAGCGCGCGCACTTTAGTCAGTACAAGAGTGCTCAGACCGTGTACGATGCTGTAGTTGCGCGCTACTCTTCCCCTGCCACTGCTGAGAAGAAGTGAACGAGAATGAATGAACTATGAATGAAGTGAGTACAAATATGAAACCCTAATTGGGTTGTACCCCCTATGGGATACCCCACTATAGCCTACACAAATAAGTAAGCTATGATGTTCTGACACACCCCCATAGGCAAAGTGGGGGAGAACAAGGGGTCACAAGACCAGTCAAGCAAAGCAAAGCAAAGCTCAGGGTGGATCACAAAGTCACCACACATTCCGAGCACGAGTTCAAGGGCCACAAGGCCAGTTCACAAGCAAGAACATATATAGAGATATACAAGAGTCAAGCAAGCAAGAGCAAGAGTATATATAGGTCAAGGTACAAGGAAGGTCAAGAAGTGAGCAAGTGAGGCAAGACAAGCACAAGACCTAGCTGCGTGCAGCAACGCTGATGATCACAAGGCGCAAGTGCCTTGGTGAAGACATCAGCAGTGTTGGCCTCAGAGGCCACGTACGCAAGTCGCAACTGTCCACGCTGCTGTAGCTCACGAGCAAGAAAGTAGCGAAGAGCAATGTGCTTTGTCCTGTGCTCCAGTCGCTGCTCTCGACACAAGGCCAGCATGGCCTTGTTGTCTACGTACAGGACTGGAGGAGAACGAGGCGGCTCTCCAAGGTCGGTCAGCAGGTAGGTGAGCCAGCGAAGCTCCTGAGCAGCCATAGCCCCGGCGTAGATCTCAGCCTCACAACTGGAGCCGAGAACAGAAGACGAGCGAGTAGCCCGCCACGAAACAGAGCCGGAACCAAGGCCGAAGGTGTAACCATGTGACGACCGCTGCGTAGCCTGGTCGTCAGCCCTGTGAAGCGTCCGCGTGCCCTGTGAGGACCACTAGACTGCGCCCTCCAAGCACTAGCCCCATGCCCGACGTACTGCACAAGTAGCGCAACACCCTCTTCGCTGCAGCCATGTGCTCTGGTCTGTGTCTCCCAGGAGCAACATAGCGCGCGAGAATGCTAAGAGGGTATGCAAGGTCAGGTCGAGTGCAGGTCATCAGGTACATGAGGCAGCCAACAAGCTCTGCATACGGGCCACTCGACTCTACGGACTCATCCGAAGGCAGAGCTGAGAGCGAGTGGCGAGTAGGCAGAGGAGTGGCCTGAGGCGAGGAGTACGTGAAGCCGAAGCGCTGAAGGACCTGCTGCACCATGTGTGACTGAGTCAGGGTAATGGTGCGGCGTGCTCTGTCCCGGGTGATCTGCAAGCCAAGGTAGCTGCGCAGCTCACCCAGGTCAGTGCACGTGTTTCCCTTCTGCAGCTCGGACTTCACGTAGGCGAGTCCAGCAGTGTCAGCTGTGGCAAAGACCAAGTCGTCGACGTAGACGAGGATGTAGAACGGCGGCAGAGAGGTGTCGGTGCGCAGAAACAGCGACGGGTCGGCAGTAGAAGGAGCAAACCCAAGTGCCGCAAGCGTAGTCCTCAGTGTGTCGTGCCACTCACGTGGCGCCTGGCGGAGACCGTAGACTGGACGCCGGAGACTCCACAGGGTACCAGGAGGAAAAGACCCAGTGAAGCCAGGTGGGCGACGCAGCCAGATCTCCTCGTGCAGGCTGCCCTGCAAGAAAGCAGTGCTGAAGTCGAGAGAGTGCAGCTCGTAGTCACGGTGAGCAGCAACGTGCAGCAGTACCCGAAGAGTGGTCATCTTCGGGGTGGGGGAGAAGGTCTGAAAGTAGTCAACTCCCTGCCGCTGACTGAAGCCACGAGCCACGTAACGCGCCTTGAAGACAGGCGGAGAACCCGGCGGCCGCTTCACCCTGAAGATCCACATGCCACTGACGATGTTCGCCCCAGGAGGGGGGACAGCGTCAACGTAGGTGCCTGTGGACTTCTAGGAAGCCATCTCTGCATCCATAGCTGCCTGCCACTGAGAGGAGTAGGGACCCTCTATCGCCTCCGCGTAAGAGCGCGGAGTCGGGATGTCTAGTGCATCCGGGTCTCCCTCAGGGGCGAGCAGAACAGACGCGAGATGAGGTGAAACGGCGGCCAGACACTGGAACTCCTCCTGCCTGTCCTCAAGGACGTCCGTGCCTAGGGCACAGTCACCCCCGACGGACGGAGGACAGGCAGACTCAGACTCAGCGACAAGACTAGCAGCGTAGTCTAGACGACAGCGCGCAGCAAAGTCGACAAGCTCAGTGACAAGGGCAGACGCAGCAGAAGACTCGAAGGAAGGGTCAGTGACAGCAGTAGCAAGGAGACGCGTGACAGTGGGACTGGCAGCACGAAGAGAGTCCGACTCCGGGTCGGCAAGAGCAGGAAGAGAGGAATCTGGAGGAGAAGGCAAAGGAGCACGCAGAGGAGCAGTGGAAGGACGCAGAGACATCCGGTGCGTGCCAGGGACAGGAGGAGGACGCTGACGCGAACTGCGACCACTAGTGCGTGCAGGACGAACAGGCGACGCAGGACGAGACGCAGGCTCACGACGCTCAGTAAGACCTCCAGTCGGACCAGCGTAGGGAGAAGGAGCAGGCAAAGGGGAGGCAGGCTGTAGCTGTGACTGGGACTGGACAGGCCGTGGACCCTCTAAGGGAGGCGGAGGAGGACCAGGAGAAGGTGTAAGACCAAGAACCTGCTGCAGGAGCGGAACGAAGTACGGTCGGGGCCGCGTGGCGACGCCAGAAACAGCACGGACAGCACCAGAACCCCCAGCAGGAGTACCCGCTCCAGCAGTACCTCTAGCAGCACCTCCAGCAGCACCAGGAGCACTGCCAGTCGGACTGCCAACAGTAGTCTCAGTACCAACACCCTCAGCAGCACCAGCTCCAGGAGAATCCTCAGGCCCAGCAGCTCCAGCACCCACAGCACGAGCACCTCCGGGACGCGCGGCAGCAGCACCCTCTGCAGCCGAAGAACCTCCAGCACCAGCAGCACGCCTCCAGCGCCAGGCAAACCACTCACGCAGCTCCTGTGGGGAGAGTGGCTCTCGGCGAGACGAAGCACCTCCAGGCGGAGAACTTCCAGGCGAAGAACCTCCAGGCGCAGCACCCTCAGGCAAAGCACCTCCAGGCGGAGCACCCCCAGTCTCAGCACCCCCAGGCTCAGCACCCCCAGACTCAGCAACCCTAGGCTCAGCACCCCCAGACCCAGTACCCCCAGGCTCAGCACCTCTAGGCCCAGCACCCCCAGGCTCAGCACCCCCAGACTCCGCACCCCCAGGCTCAGCAACCCCAGGCTCAGCTCCCGCAGCAGCACCAGAGTCACCAGTGACCTCGACAGGCTCGACCGCGTCTACCTGGGATACACCTGAAGGGGCAGGACCCTGAGGGGGGAGGGGGTCTACCGGGGGGGGACCTGGTACCAAGAAGAGCGGGGGCGGGGGAAGGGAAGGAGTGCAGTAGGGGAAGAGGCGGTAGTAGGGTACCGACTCGTCGAACGTGACGTCCTGGGAGGACAGAACACGCCGAGAGGTGGGGTGGTAGAACTGCCACCGAGGGGTGTCGGGGGGAAACCCCAGGAAGACGCAGGGAGCAGCGCGAGGGGACAGCTTGTCCGCAGACAAGTCGCGGACAAACGCCCGAGATCCCCAGACCCGGAACGCCGACGCATTGCCAACCTTCCCCGTCCATAGCAGGGCTGGGGAGGTCTCCGACCTGGAGACCCTGGGGTGGAGGTTGATCTGATGCGCCGCGTACCTGACCGCAAACGGCCACAGAAAATGGGGGGCAGCCGCATGCATCATAGACGTACGAGCAACGTCCATGACCATGCCAATGCGGCGCTCTGCAATCCCATTTTGCTGCGGTGAGTCCGGAAGCGTGAAGGTCTGGCGGATGCCTCGCGCACGACAGAAGGCACGTAGAAGGCCACAGGAGAACTCTCCGCCTCTGTCCGAGTGCAGACGCAACACAGGAAAGTCCGAGCCAAAGCTCTCCCTGAGCTGGAGACGAGCCTCGCGGATCCAGTCGATCAGCACCTCAGTGACATCACCCTTGCTGCGCAAGGGGAAGACTGTGGTGTAACGCGAGTAGTCGTCAACCACCAACAGGAAGTAGCGCTCGTGACCGAGTCCACGGACGCGGGCAGGGCCCCACACGTCCATGTGAAGTGTCTGCAACGGAGCCTCTGTCCGAGGAAACTGGGAGGAGTGAGGGGCAGCACGCTGGCGCCCCTCGACATAGGGGACACAGGCAGGGCCAGGGCCCTGAGGAAGGGGAGGGAGGGACCGGGGTAGACCAGAAAGAAGAAGACGGGAGGCCATGCCTCTGAGCCGAAGCAGAGAGGGGTGGCCAAGGCGGTGGTGCCAGAGGAGAGTCTCGTGAGACAGACGGCGACACGAACAGGGGGCAGACTCAGGACCAGACCTGGACGCTGCAGCAAACACCTGACCAGACGAAGGGACTCTACCAGACTCAGCACCGGGAGGAGAAGCAGTGGTCAGTGTGTACAGGCTCGACCCTGGCTGACGTGTAAACGTAGCCAGGTGGCGACCTGTGCTAGCCTCTGTGCAGTGTGTCACCCGCTGACGAGCAGGGGTGAACTGGTGGACACCCACATCCTGTAGGTCAGCACCACTCACCAGGTTCGTAGAGAACGAGGGGAGGTAAAGACCAGTCAGGGTGCCAGAGGGAGCCGCCGGACACGGGAGGACTGTGGAGAAACGAGACAGGACAGGACCCCCAGAGGGGTCAGCCAGGGACACCGCAACAGGCCGACTAAGCGGCGTGAGAGTGGTGCGGTCCCGAAAGAAGGAGCGAGACGCCCCAGAGTCAAGGGTGAAGGTGTGAGAGGCAGAAGCCGACACAGTACCTGAGAGGGCAGACTCACTAGCACCTGAGAGCACAGACGCACTGGCACCTAGAGCAGCAGCCTCACCGGCACCTGCACTGTAGTACCAATGCCCGGGTCGGGCGGGAAACACCGGTAACACTCACCATCATCACTAACAGTCACAGCATACATGGCAGCAAGGATAGCATCAAAGTCAAGATCAAACACAGCTACACCAGCCCTAGACAGCTCTCCCCAGCGGGGGATCTCAGAGGCCTCCGGAAACTGCTGGCGCCAAGCGTCGGTCAAGCGGGCAAAGCAGCGGCGAGCGGTGTGGGTGCCCCCACACTGCTCACCCGCGCGGTCGCCGGTGCGAAGGACGTAGGCGCAGGGACCGAACGCCCCACCACGCTGACGCTGCGAGTACCACTCAAGGAGCTGCTCAGGGGCGGGGACGTCGCGAGAGCGCTGCTGCTGCTGCTGCTGCTGCTGGCGCTGACCACCCCCAGTGCCGCTCCTCTGGGACGAGCCACTCCGACCACCTCCACCACCGCCACCCCCGCCTCCGCCGCCACCGCCGCCACCGCCACCCTCGCCCCCGCCGCTCCCACTGCCTCCTCCGCCACCACCTCCGCCGCCACCTCCGCCTCCACCGCCGCCACCAGGACCTCCACCCCCGCCTCCACCCCCACTGCCACCCCCACTCCCCCCGCCGCCCCCACCTCCTCCGCCACCGCCCCCGCTAGCTCCACCCGCTCCCTTGCCCCCCTTGCTCCTGCCAGAGCGGCGCCTACCGCTGGGGGCAGACGCCGCACCGACCGACTCTGAACCAACTAGGTCGGCCGCAGCAGCAGAGGCGTCAGAGGGAAGCAGGGGGGAAGGAGAACACCCCTCAAAGATGGGGGTGCGCGGGTCACCACGAGAGGCCCCTACAGCGACTATGCTCTTCTCGGCCGCTAGCAAGGACTTCTCAAGGAGGTCGACAGTGAGGGTGGTGGGACAGACAGAGAGAAACTGGTCCCTAACAGCACGAAGGGACTCAGGGAGACGGGTGACTAGAAAGTAGAGGGTGATGTACATGGGAGGGGGGTTTTCAGCGAGGAAGGCAGCAGGAAGCGCAGCTCGGTAGCGAGTGTCACTAGCGCGAAGGTGGGTAAAGAGGTCAGTGACTGTGGGAAAAGCAGCAAGGTCAGGGAAGAGGTACGGTAGCATGAGGCGGCTCAGTGTAGCAGTGGAAGGGGAGGAGTAGCGCGCAACTACAGCGTCGTACAAGGCCTGAGCGGTCTTGCACTGACTAAAGTGTGCACGCTCGGAGGAAGGGAGGTGGCGACGCACAGCAAGACGTGCAGCAGCATCGTGTGTGGCCCACTTGGAGCAAACAGTGGGGTCAGCATCAGCAGGAGGGGCAGGGACAGCGCCAGAGACAAAGTCAAAGAGAGAAACCTCATCGATCGCATCGCATAGTAAGTACAGCTGCAGGTCCTCAATCCAGACAGCAAAGTCAATGGCGCGACCCTCAGCGTCAAAAGTCAGGACACTAGGGGTGGCCATTGTAGCAGCTGACAGTCTCACCGGGCAGGAAGAGTCGGGTAGCAGAACGACACAGCAACACGGCAGCACAGTAGCTGCGCCGGCCCAGGAGCCCCACAGGAGCAGAAGATGGGCTCCTTGGGCGGCTCGGGCGGCTCGGGCGGCTCGGGCGACGTGGGCGGCTCGGGCGGCTCGGGCGGCTCGGGCGGCTCGGGCGGTTCGGGCGGCTCGGGCGGCTCGAGCGGCTCGGGCGGCTCGGGCGGCGTGGGCGGCTCGGGCGGCTCGAGCGGTGTGGGCGTCTCGCGGGCGGCTAGCGGGCGGCTCGCGGGCGGCTTACAGGCGGCAGCACGGGCGGCTTACAGGCGGCAGCACGGGCGGCTGGTGCGGCTTGTGGACAGCTGCACAGGCGGATGAGGCGGCGAGCGGGCGGCTCACGGGCGGCTGCACGGGCGGCTGAGGCGGCTCACGGGCGACTGGGGCGGCTGCACGGGCTGCTGGGGCGGCTCGCAGGCTGTTACGGGCGGCTGCACTGGCGGCCGCACGGGTAGGTGCACGGGCGGGTGCACGGGCGGCCGCACGGGTAGGTGTACGGGCAGGTGCACGGGCGGGTACACGGGCGGGTGCACGGGCGGGCACGCGGGCGGCTGCACGGGCTGCTCGTCGGGCGGCGCTAGGGCGGCGCGTGGGCGGCGCGTTGGGCAGCGCGACGGGCGGCGGTAGGGCAGGCAGCGGGCAGCGCTACGGGCGGCGCGTTGGGCAGCGCAACGGGCGGCGCTAGGGCGGCTGCACGGGCAGCGCGACGGGCTGCGCTAGGGCGGCGCGTTGGGCGGCGCTAGGGCGGCGCGTCGGGCAGCGCTAGGGCGGCGCTAGGGCAGCGCGTCGGGCAGCGCTGTGGGCGGCGCGTCGGGCGGCTAGCGCTAGAGCAGGCAGCGGACGGGCGCTAAGGCGCTAGGGGCGGCGCTCACGTTCGAGGGCGGGCGGTGCGCTAGCGGCTAGGGCAGAAAAAAAAAAAGGGCGTTCCGAGGTGGTGGGCCCTAAGCACAGGTCCCACAGGGGTGTGAAGTAAAGAAAACAGGAATGAAATGACTAAGGAAAGATTGGGTACAAATACAACCCTAGAAAACCTGTACCCCATATGTGCTACCCCACTATAGCCTACAGCAACTATGTCATATAAATCTGACACACCCCCATAGGCAAAGTGGGGGAGAACAAGGGGTCACAACACCAGTCAAGCAAAGCAAAGCAAGCTCAGGGTGGATCACAAAGTCACCACACAGTCCGAGCACAAGAGTAGGGCCAGAGGCCAGTTCACATGCAGGAGTACAGACATATATATAAAACTAGACAAGCAAGAGCAGGCATATATATATGTCACAGTACAAGTAAAGTCAAGAGGAGAGCAAGTGAGGCAAGACAGGCACAAGACCCAGCTGGGTGCAAAAGCGCTGATGGTCACAAGGCGCGAGTGCCTTGGTGAACACATCAGCAGTGTTGGCCTCAGAGGCCACGTACGCAAGTCGCAACTGACCACGCTGCTGCAGCTCACGAGCAAGGAAGTAGCGGAGAGCAATGTGCTTCGTTCTGTGCTCCAAGCGCTGCTCTCGACACAAGGCCAGCATGGCCTTGTTGTCTACGTACAGCACTGGAGGAGAACGAGGCGGCTCTCCAAGGTCAGTCAGCAGGTAGGTGAGCCAGCGAAGCTCCTGTGCAGCCATGGCCCCGGCGTAGATCTCAGCCTCACAACTGGAGCCGAGAACCGAAGACGAGCGAGTAGACCGCCACGAGACAGAGCCGGAACCAAGACTGAAGGTGTAACCCTGTGACGACCGCTGCGTAGCCTGGTCGTCAGCCCAAGAAGCGTCCGCGTGGCCGGTAAGGACCACTGGACTCCGCCCTCCAAGCACTAGCCCCATGCCCGACGTACTGCACAGGTAGCGCAATACCCTCTTCGCTGCAGCCATGTGCTCCGGTCTGTGTCTCCCAGGAGCAACATAGCGTGCAAGAATGCTCAGAGGGTATGCAAGGTCAGGTCGTGTGCAGGTCATCAGGTACATGAGGCAGCCAACAAGCTCTGCATACGGACCACTCGACTCTACGGACTCATCCGAAGGCAGAGCTGAGAGTGAGTGGCGAGTAGGCAGAGGAGTGGCCTGAGGCGAGGAGTACGTGAAGCCGAAGCGCTGAAGGACCTGCTGCACCATGTGTGACTGAGTCAAGGTAATGGTGCGGCGTGCTCTGTCCCGAGTGATCTGCAAGCCAAGGTAGCTGCGCAGTTCACCCAGGTCTGTGCACGTGTGTCTCTTCAGCAGCTCGGACTTCACGTAGGCGAGTCCAGCAGTGTCCGCTGTGGCAAAGACCAAGTCGTCGACGTACACGAGGATGTAGAACGGCGGCAGGGAAGTGTCGGTGCGAAGAAACAGCGACGGGTCAGCAGTAGAAGGAGCAAACCCAAGAGCCGCAAGCGTAGTCCTCAGTGTGTCGTGCCACTCACGCGGTGCCTGGCGGAGACCGTAGACTGGCCGTCGGAGGCTCCACTGGGTGCCAGGAGGGAAAGTCCTAGTGAAGCCAGGTGGACGGCGAAGCCAGATCTCCTCGTGCAGGCTACCCTGCAAGAACGCAGTGCTGAAGTCGAGAGAGTGAAGCTCGTAGTCGCGCTGAGCGGCTATGTGCAGCAGCACCCGAAGAGTAGTCATCTTCGGGGTGGGAGAGAAGGTCTGAAAGTAGTCAACTCCCTGCCGCTGACTGAAGCCACGAGCAACGTACCGTGCCTTGAAGACAGGTGGAGAGCCCGGCGGCCGCTTCACCCTGAAGATCCACATGCCACTGACGATGTTCGCCCCAGGAGGGGGAACCGCGTCAACGTAGGTGCCTGTGGACTTCCAGGAAGCCATCTCTGCATCCATAGCTGCCTGCCACTGAGAGGAGTAGGGACCCTCTACGGCCTCCGCGTAAGAACGCGGAGTCGGGATGTCTAGTGCATCCGGGTCTCCCTCAGGGGCAAGCAGTACAGACGCGAGATGAGGTGAAGCAGCCGCTAGACACTGTAACTCCTCCTGCCTGTCCTCTAGGACGTCCGTGCCAAGAGCACACTCACCCCCGACGGACGGAGGACAGACAGACGCAGACTCAGCAACAAGACTAGCAGCGTAGTCGAGACGACAGCGAGCAGCAAAGTCGACGAGCTCAGCGACTAGAGCAGACGCAGCAGTGGACTCAAAAGAGGGGTCAGTGACGACAGTAGCAAGCAGACGCGTGACAGTAGGACTGGCAGCACGAAGAGAGTCCGACTCAGGGTCGGCAAGCGCAGGAAGAGAGGACTCAGGAGGAGAAGGCAAAGGGGCACGCAGAGGAGCAGTGGACGGACGTAAAGACATCCGGTGCGTGCCAGGGACAGGAGGAGGACGCTGACGCGAACTGCGACCACTAGCGCGAGCAGCACGAACAGGCGACGCGGGACGAGACGCAGGCTCACGACGCTCAGCAAGACCTCCAGTAGGACCAGTGTAAGGAGAGGGAGCAGGCAGTGGAGAGGAAGGCTCCAGCAGGGACTGCGACTGGACAGGCGGTGGACCCTCTACTGGAGGAGAAAGACCAAGAAACTGCTGCAGGAGCGGAACGAAGTACGGCCGAGGCCGCGCGGCAGCTCCAGACTCAGCAGGGACAGCACCAGCACCCTCAGCGACAGCACCAGCGCCACCCACACCTCCAGCGGCAGGACCAACAGCAGTAGGCTCAGCACCAACGCCCTCAGCAGCTCCAGCTCCAGGAGGACCCGCAGGTCCAGCAGCTCCGGGACCGGCAGCACCCGCACCCTCGACGGTCGAAGAAGCTCCAGCCCCAGCTCCAGCAGCACCTCCAGACTCAGCAGCAC
The DNA here is from genome assembly GCA_948144175.1 of Closterium sp. NIES-65. Lineage (NCBI taxonomy): Eukaryota > Viridiplantae > Streptophyta > Zygnematophyceae > Desmidiales > Closteriaceae > Closterium > Closterium sp. NIES-65. The sequence continues at coordinate 1,451,158 of CANXME010002047.1, forward strand.
GCCTCCAGCGGCGAGCGAACCACTCGCGCAGCTCCTGTGGAGAGAGGGGCTCCCGGCGAGACGCAGCAGCAGGAGAAACCCCAGGCTCAGCAGCTCCAGACGCAGCACCCCCAGGCGCAGCAGCTCCCAGCTCAGCACCCCCAGGCTCAGCAGCTCCCGACCCAGCACCCCCAGACCCAGCACCTCCAGGCACAGCACCCCCCGGCTCAGCACCCCCAGGCTCCGCACCCTCCGCAGTAGCACCCTCAGGCCCAGCACCCCCAGCAGTAGCACCCCCAGGCTCAGCACCCCCGCGCACAGCACCCCCAGAGTCAGCACCCCCAGGCTCAGCACCCGCAGCAGCACCAGAGTCACCAGTAACCTCGACCGGGTCAACGGCGTCTACCTGGGACACACCTGAGGGGGCAGGAACCTGAGGGGGGAGGGGGTCTACCGGGGGGGGAACCGGCACAAGGAAGTCCGGGGGAGGGGGGAGGGAAGGAGTGCGGTAGGGGAAGAGACGGTAGAAGGGGACTGACTCGTCGAACGTGACGTCCTGGGAGGACAGAACATGACGAGAGGAGGGGTGGTAAAACTGCCACCCTGGGGCGTCAGTGGGGAAGCCAAGGAAGACACAGGGAGCAGCGCGAGGGGACAGCTTGTCCGCAGACAAGTCGCGGACAAACGCCCGAGATCCCCAGACACGGAACACAGACGCATCGCCAACCTTCCCCGTCCACAGCAAGGCTGGGGACATCGCAGGCCGAGAGACCCGGGGGTGAAGGTTGAGCTGATGCGCCGCGTACCTCACCGCAAACGGCCACAGAAAATGGGAGGCAGCCGCATGCATCATGGACGTACGAGCGACATCCATGACCATGCCAATGCGGCGCTCAGCAATCCCATTTTGCTGCGGTGAGTCCGGAAGCGTGAAGGTCTGGCGGATCCCCCGTGCACGACAGTAGTCTCGCAGAAGGCGAGAAGAGAACTCTCCGCCTCGGTCAGAGTGCAGACGCAGAACAGGAAAGTCCGAGCCGAAGCTCTTCCTGAGCTGGAGACGAGCCTCGCGGATCCAGTCGATCAACACCTCAGTGACCGCACCCTTGCTGCGCAAGGGGAGGACTGTGGTGTAACGCGAGTAGTCGTCAACCACCAACAGGAAGTAGCGCTCGTAACCCTGCCCACGGACGGGGGCTGGGCCCCACACATCCATGTGAAGCGTCTGCAGGGGAGCCTCTGTCGGGGGGAAGTGGGAGGAGTGAGGAGTAGCCCGGAGGCGACCCTCGACACAGGGGACACAGGAAGGTCCTGGCCCGGAGGGGAGAGGAGGGAGAGACTGGGGAAGACCAGAGACAAGGACACGGGAAGCCATGCTCCGAAGACGGGGCAAGGAGGGGTGGCCAAGACGGTGGTGCCACAGGAGAGTCTCGTGAGACAGGAGGCGACAAGAGCAGGGAGCAGACTCAGGACCTGACCGGGACGCAGCAGCAAGTACCTGACCCGACGCAGCCACCTGACCAGACGCAGGGACAGGAGGAGACTCAACGGTCAGGGTGTAGGGACTCGACCCCGGCCGACGCGAGAACGTGGCCAGGTGTCGGCCTGTGCGTGCCTCCGTGCAGTGGGTCACCCGCTGACTCGCAGGAGTGAACTGGTGAACACCCCCATCCTGCATGTCTGCTCCACTCACCAAGTTCGTAGAGAACGAGGGAAGGTACAGACCCGACAGGGTGCCCGAAGGGGCAGCCGGACACGGGAGGACAGTGGAGAAGTGAGACAGGACAGGACCCCCAGAGGGGTCAGCAAGGGAGACCGCAACCGGCCGGCCAAGCGGCGTAAGGGTAGTGCGGTCTCGAAAGAAGGAGCGAGAAGCTCCGGAGTCAAGTGTGAAAGTGAGGGAGGACGAGGACGACTCAGTACCTGAGAGCGCAGTCTCACCAGTACCTGAGAGCGCAGACGCACTGGCACCTAGAGCAGCAGCCTCACAAGCACCTAGCGCAGCAGGACCAATGCCCGGGTCGGGCTGGAAACAGCGGTAACCCTCATTCTCCTCACTATAATCCACAACATACATAGCAGTAAGGATAGCATCAAAATCAAGATCAAAGATCGCTACACCAGCCCTGAGAAGCTCATCCCAGCGAGGGATCTCACTAGCCCCAGGGAACTGCTGACGCCAGGCGTCCGTCAGGCGGCCAAAGCAGCGCTGGGTCGCGTGGGCACCCCCACACTGCTCACCCGCGCGGTCGCCGGAACGAAGAACGTAGGTGCAGGGACCAGTACCCCCACCCCTCTGACGCCCAGCGTACCACTCACGAAGCTGCTGAGGCGAAGGGATGTCCCGAGAGCGCTGCTGCTGCTGCCGCTGCGAGCGCTGGCCACCACCACCGCCGCTACGCTGCTGGGTACCACCCCGACCAGATCCACCCCCTCCACCACCACTGCCTCCTCCGCTGCCGCCTCCACCGCCTCCACCTCCGCCGCCTCCACCTCCGCCGCTGCCTCCACCACCACCGCTGGCACCACCACCACCGTCTCCGCCGCTGCTGCCACCACCACCACCACCCCCGCCACTAGTCCCGCCGCCACCCCCACTCCCTCCGCCGCCACCGCCGCCACCGCCACCGCCCCCTCCAGCTCCACCCGCGCCCTTGCCCCCCTTGCCCTTGCTGGAGCGACGTCTCCCACTAGGGGCAGACGCCGCGCCGACCGACTCTAGACCAAGCAGGTCGGCAGCAGCAGCAGAGGCAACAGAGGGCAGCAAGGGGGAAGGAGAGCACCCCTCAAAGATGGGGGTGCGAGGGTCACCACGAGAAGCACCTACAGCGACGATGCTCTTCTCCGCTGCGAGGAGGGCCTTCTCGAGGAGGTCGACGGAGAGGGTGGTGGGACAGACTGCGAGAAAGTGGTCCCTGACGACTCGAAGGGAGTCAGGGAGGCGCGCGACTACGTAGTAGAGAGCGATGTACATGGGGGGGGGGTTCTTAGCGCAGAACTCAGCAGGAAGGGCGGCGCGGTAGCGAGTGTCACTAGTGCGGAGGTGCGTAATGAGGTCAGCGACAGTGGGAAAGGCAGAGAGGTCAGGAAAGAGGTAGGGAAGCATGAGACGGCTCAGTGCAGCAGTGGCAGGGGAGGAGTAGCGCGCAACTACAGCGTCGTACAAGGTCTGAGCACTCTTGTACTGACTGAAGTGCGCACGCTCAGAGGTAGGGAGGTGGCGACGCACAGCAAGACGTGCAGCAGCATCGCGGGTGGCCCACTTAGAGCGGACAGCGGGATCAGCATCAGCAGCAGGAGTAGGAGAGGCGCCAGTGGTGAGATCAAAGAGAGAAAGGTCGTCAGCCCTGTCGCACTGTAAGAACAGCTGCAGGTCGTCTAACCAGACCTCAAAATCAATGGCGCGACCCTCAGCGTCAAAAGCTAGGACACTAGGGGTAGCCATGGCGACGACAGCGACGCAGTGCTAGCAGCAGGGAAAGAGCTCGCAGTGTCAGTGGGACTGTGCTCACCAGGCAGGGCAGGTCGTGTAGGTATGAAGAAAGGCGGCTCGGGTGCTGGGCGGCTCGGCTGCTGGGCGGCTCGGGCGCAGGGCGGCTCGGCTCCCGGGCTGCTCGGCGGCTCGGCGGCTCGGGTGCAGGGCGGCTCGGCTCCCGGGCGGCTCGGCGGCAGGGCGGCTCGGGTCCCGGGCGGCTCGGCGTCGGGCGGCTCGGCTCACGGGCGGTTCGGCTGCTGAGGCGGCTCGGCCAGGAGATGCAGGGGCGGGGCCGTCAGGTGCAGCGGCGGGTTGACCGGTGCAGTGGCGGGCCGGCAGGTGCAGAGGCGGGCCGGCAGGTGCAGTGGCGGGCCGGCAGGTGCAGCGACGGGCCGTAGGGTGCAGTGGCGGGCCGTAGGGTGCAGCGGCGGGCCGGCAGGTGCAGCAGCGAGGCCGGCAGGTGCAGCGGCGAGGCCGGCAGGTGCAGTGGCGGGCCGGCAGGTGCAGCGGCGGGCCGTAGGGTGCAGTGGCGGGCCGGCAGGTGCAGTGGCGGGCCGGCAGGAGAGGCGGCAGGGCCGCGTCAGGGGAGGCGGCAGGGCCGCGTCAGGGGAGGCGGGGGAGCCGCGTCAGGGGAGGCGGCGGTGCCGCGTCAGGGGAGGCGGGGGAGCCGCGTCAGGGGAGGCGGCAGGGCCGCGTCAGGGGAGGCGGCGGGGCCGCGTCAGACAGGCGGCGGGGCCGCGTCAGGAGAGGCGGCGGAGCCGCGTCAGGGGAGGCGGCGAGGCCGCGTCAGGGGAGGCGGCGGAGCCGCGTCAGGGTAGGCGGCGAGGCCGCGTCAAACAGACGGCGGGGCCGCGATCAGGAGAGGTGGCGAGGCCGCGTCTGAGGGACAGCGGGGCCGCGAGGGAAAAGGCGACCCGAGGGGGTCGCTAAAAAAAAAGGCGCGCCTCGGGGCGCGCTTCGGTGGGCCCTAAAAAAAACGGTCCTAAGGTAGGACCCGCTCTGATACCATGTGAAGTAAAGAAAACAGGAATGAAATGACTAAGGAAAGATTGGGTACAAATACAACCCTAGAAAACCTGTACCCCATATGTGCTACCCCACTATAGCCTACAGCAACTATGTCATATAAATCTGACAAGGGGAACCTGCTCGATACCATGAGAAGAAGTGAACGAGAATGAATGAACTATGAATGAAGTGAGTACAAATATGAAACCCTTATTGGGTTGTACCCCCTATGGGATACCCCACTATAGCCTACACAAATAAGTAAGCTATGATGTTCTGACAACTGCTGCACTGAGCCGCCTCATGCTACCGTACCTCTTTTCTGACCTTGCTGCCTTTCCTACAGTCGCTGACCTCATCACGCACCTCCGCACTTCTGACACTCGCTACCGCGCCGCACTTCCTGCTGAGTTCTGCGCCAAGAACCCCCCCCCCCATGTACATCGCTCTCTATTACATAGTCACTTGCCTCCCTGACTCCCTTCGCGTAGTCAGGAACCACTTCCTCTCAGTCTGTCCCACCACCCTCACTGTCGACCTCCTCGAGAAGGCCCTCCTAGCGGCGGAGAAGAGCATAGTTGTTGTAAAACCTCTCGTGGTGACCCGCGCACCCCCATCTTTGACGGGTGTTCTCCTTCCCCCCTGCTGCCCTCTGTTGCCTCTGCTGTTGCTGCCGACCTGCTTGGTCTTGAGTCGGTCGGCGCGGCGTCTGCCCCTAGCGGGAGACGCCGCCCTGGCAAGAGCAAGGGGGGCAAGGGCGCGGGTGGAGCTGGCGGGGGCGGTGGAGGTGGCAGTGGCGGTGGCGGAGGGAGTGGGGGTGGCGGTGGGAGTGGTGGTGGGGTTGGTGGTGGTGGTGGCGGCAGCAAAGGCGGCGGCGGTGGCGGCGGCGGCGATGGGAGCGGAGGCGGCGGTGGTGGCGGAGGTGGAGGCGGCGGTGGCGGAGGAGGTGGAGCCGGTCGGGGTAGTGCCCCGCAGCGGAGCGGCTCTGGTGGTGGTCATCGCCAGCAGCAGCAGCAGCAGCATCGTTCTCGGGACATCCCCCCGCCTCAGCAGCTCCGTGAGTGGTACACGCAGCGTCAGCGTGGTGGGGGTCTTGGCCCGTGCACCTACGTTCTTTGTTTCGGCGACCGCGCGGGTGAGCAGTGTGGGGGTGCCCACTCCACCCAGCGCTGCTTTGGTCGCCTGACGGACGCTTGGCGTCAGCAGTTCCCCGAGGCTAGTGAGATTCCCCGCTGGGGAGAGCTGTCTAGGGCTGGCGTAGCGATCTTTGATCTTGACTTTGATGCTATCCTTACTGCCATGTATGCTGTGACTATTAGTGATGAGGGTGACTGTTACCGGTGTTTCCCGCCCGACCCGGGCATTGGTACTGCTGCGCTAGGTGCTTGTGAGGCTACTGCTCTAGGTGCCAGTGCGTCTGCACTCTCAGGTACTGGTGAGGCAGCGCTCTCAGGTACTGCGTCGGCTTCGGCCTCCCTCACCTTCACACTTGACTCAGGGGCTTCTCGCTCCTTCTTTCGAGACCGCACCACACTCACGCCGCTTGGTCGGCCGGTTGCAGTCTCCCTGGCTGACCCCTCTGGGGGTCCTGTCCTCGCTCACTTCTCCACTGTCCTACTGTGTCCGGCTGCCCCCTCGGGCACCCTGTCGGGTCAATACCTCCCCTCGTTCTCGACGAACTTGGTGAGTGGTGCTGACCTGCAGGATGCGGGGGTTTACCAGTTTACTCCTGCGAGTCAGCGAGGGACCCACTGCTCGGACGCCCGCACAGGCCGACACCTAGCCACGTTTTCGCGTCAGCCCGGGTCGAGTCTCTACACCCTGACCACTGAGTCTCTTCCAGACCCTGCGTCTGGCCCGGTAGCTGCGTCGGGTCAGGTGTTTGGTGCTGCGTCAAGGTCTGGTCCTGAGTCTGCCCCCTGCTCGTGTCGCCTCCTGTCTCACGAGACTCTCTTGTGGCACCACCGTCTTGGCCACCCCTCCTTGCCTCGTCTTCGGGGCATGGCTTCCCGTGTCCTTGTCTCTGGTCTCCCCCGGTCTCTCCCTCCCCTTCCTTCGGGGCCAGGACCTTCCTGCGTCCCCTGTGTCGAGGGGCGGCTCCGACCTGCCCCTCACTCCTCCCATTTTCCCCCGACAGAGGCTCCTGTGCAGACGCTTCACATGGACGTGTGGGGCCCGGCCCGCGTCTGTGGACAGGGTAACGAGCGCTACTTCCTGCTGGTGGTTGACGACCACTCGCGTTACACCACAGTCTTCCCCTTGCGCAGCAAGGGTGATGTCACTGGAGTGTTGATCGACTCGATCCGCGCAGCTCGTCTCCAGCTCAGGAGGAGCTTCGGCTCGGACTTTCCTGTTCTGCGTCTGCACTCTGACCGAGGCGAAGAGTTTTCCTCTGGCCTTCTGCGAGCCTACTGTCGTGCACGAGGCATCCGCCAGACCTTCACGCTTCTGGACTCTCCACAGCAAAATGGGATTGCTGAGCGCCGCATTGGCATGGTCATGGACGTCGCTCGTACGTCCATGATGCATGCGGCTGCCCCCCATTTTCTGTGGCCGTTTGCGGTTCAGTACGCGGCGCATCAGATCAACCTTCACCCCAGGGTCTCCCGGCCGGAGACCTCCCCATCTCTGCTGTGGACGGGGAAGGTCGGCGATGCGTCTGCGTTCCGTGTCTGGGGATCTCGGGCGTTTGTCCGCGACTTGTCTGCGGACAAGCTATCCCCTCGTGCTGCTCCTTGTGTCTTTCTAGGCTTCCCCCCTGACGCCCCAGGGTGGCAGTTCTACCACCCCTCCTCTCGTCGTGTTCTGTCCTCCCAGGACGTCACGTTCGACGAGTCCGTCCCCTTCTACCGCCTCTTCCCCTACCGCACTCCTTCCCTCCCCCCGCCACAGCACTTCCTTGTGCCAGGTCCCCCCCCGGTAGACCCCCTTCCCCCTTAGGGTCCTGCCCCTTCAGGTGTGTCCCAGGTAGATGCAGTCGAGCCGGTCGAAGTTGCTGGTGACTCAGGTACTGCTGGGGGTGCTGAGCTTGGGGGTGCTGAGTCTAGGGGTGCTGAGCCGGGGGGTGGTGAGCCTGAGGGTGCTGCCTCTGGGGGTTCTGAGCCTGGGGGTGCTGAGCCTGGGGGTGCTGCCTCTGGGGGTGCTGCGCGCCGGGGTGCTGAGCCTGGGGGTGCTGCGTCTGGAGCTGCTGAGCCTGGAGGTGTGGAGCCTGCGGCCACTCGACCTCCCCTTGTGGCGTCTGGCGGTGCTGGGCCTGGAGGTTCTCCGGATGTTTCGTCTCGGCGGGAGCCACTCTCCCCACAGGAGCTACGTGAGTGGTTTGCTCGCCGCTGGAGGCGTACTACTGGAGCTGGCGCTTCTTCGACCGCTGAGGGTGCTGGTGCCGCCGGTCCCGGTGCTGCTGGGCCTGCGGGTCCACCTGGAGCTGGAGCTGCTGAAGGTGTTGGTTCTGAGACTACTACCGCAGTCCTGGTGGTGGTCGTGCTGCGGGTGCTGCTGGTGCTGCTGGAGGTCCTCCCGCTGGAGGTGCTGTTGGCGCTGGTGCTGCCAGAGGTGCTGAGGGTGCTGGTGCTGTCCCTGTTGTGTCTAGTGCCGCCGCGCGGCCTCGGCCGTACTTCGTTCCGCTCCTGCAGCAGGTTCTTGGTCCTTCTCCTCCTGTAGAGTGTCCATCGCCTGTCCTGTCACAGTAACAGTTAGAGCTTGCCTCCCCACTGCCTGCTCCCTCTCCTTCCACTGGTCCTACTGGAGGTCTTACTGAGCGTCGTGACCCTGCGTCTCGTCTCGCGTCGCCTGTCCGTACTGCTCGCGCTAGTGGTCGTGGTTCGCGTCAGCGTCCTCCTCCTGTCCCTGGCACGCACCGGATGTCTCTGCGTCTCTCCACTGCTCCTCTGCGTGCCCCTTTGCCTTCTCCTCCTGGATCCTCTCTTCCTGCGCTTGCCGACCCGGCGTCGGACTCCCTTCGTGCTGCGAGTCCTACTCTCACGCGTCTCCTTGCTACTGTCGTCACTGACCCCTCTTTTGAGTCCACTGCTGCGTCTTCTCTTGTTGCTGAGCTCGTCGACTTTGCTGCTCGCTGTCGTCTGGACTACGCTACTAGTCTTGTTGCTGAGTCTGCGTCTGTCTGTCCTCAGTCCGTCGGGGGTGAGTGTGCTCTTGGCACGGACGTCCTTGAGGACAGGCAGGAGGAGTTTCAGTGTCTGGCTGCTGCTTCACCTCATCTCGCGTCTGTACTGCTTGCCCCTGAGGGAGACCCGGATGCACTAGACATCTCGACTCCGCGCTCTTACGCGGAGGCCGTAGAGGGTCCCTACTCGTCTCAGTGGCAGGCAGCTATGGATGCAGAGATGGCTTCCTGGAAGTCCACAGGCACCTACGTTGACGCGGTTCCCCCTCCTGGGGCGAACATCGTCAGTGGCATGTGGATCTTCAGGGTGAAGCGGCCGCCGGGCTCTCCACCTGTCTTCAAGGCGCGGTACGTGGCTCGTGGCTTTAGTCACCGGCAGGGAGTTGACTACTTTCAGACCTTCTCTCCCACCCCGAAGATGACCACTCTTCAGGTGCTGCTGCACATAGCCGCTCAGCGCGACTACGAGCTCCACTCTCTTGACTTCAGCACTGCTTTCTTGCAGGGTAGCCTGCACGAGGAGATCTGGCTGCGCCGTCCACCTGGCTTCACTAGGACTTTCCCTCCTGGCACCCAGTGGAGCCTCCGACGGCTAGTCTACGGTCTCCGCCAGGCACCGCGTGAGTGGAACCACACACTGAGGACTACGCTTGCGGCTCTTGGGTTTGCTCCCTCTACTGCTGACCCGTCGTTGTTTCTGCGCACCGACACTTCTCTGCCGCCGTTCTACATCCTCGTGTACGTCGACTACTTGGTCTTTGCCACAGCGGACACTGCTAGACTCGCCTACGTGAAGTCCGAGCTGCAGAAGAGACACACGTGCACAGACCTGGGTTAACTGCGCAGCTACCTTGGCTTGCAGATCACCCGGGACAGAGCACGCCGCACCATTACCTTGACTCAGTCACACATGGTGCAGCAGGTCCTTCAGCGCTTCGGCTTCACGTACTCCTCGCCTCAGGCCACTCCTCTGCCTTCGCCGGGCTCTCCACCTGTCTTCAAGGCGCGGTACGTGGCTCGTGGCTTTAGTCACCGGCAGGGAGTTGACTACTTTCAGACCTTCTCTCCCACCCCGAAGATGACCACTCTTCAGGTGCTGCTGCACATAGCCGCTCAGCGCGACTACGAGCTCCACTCTCTAGACTTCAGCACTGCTTTCTTGCAGGGTAGCCTACACGAGGAGATCTGGCTGCGCCGTCCACCTGGCTTCACTGGGACTTTCCCTCCTGGCACCCAGTGGAGCCTCCGACGGCTAGTCTACGGTCTCCGCCAGGCACCGCGTGAGTGGAACCACACACTGAGGACTACGCTTGCGGCTCTTGGGTTTGCTCCCTCTACTGCTGACCCGTCATTGTTTCTGCGCACCGACACTTCTCTGCCGCCGTTCTACATCCTCGTGTACGTCGACTACTTGGTCTTTGCCACAGCGGACACTGCTAGACTCGCCTACGTGAAGTCCGAGCTGCAGAAGAGACACACGTGCACAGACCTGGGTGAACTGCGCAGCTACCTTGGCTTGCAGATCACCCGGGACAGAGCACGCCGCACCATTACCTTGACTCAGTCACACATGGTGCAGCAGGTCCTTCAGCGCTTCGGCTTCACGTACTCCTCGCCTCAGGCCACTGCTCTGTCTACTCGCCACTCGCTCTCAGCTCTGCCTTCGGATGAGTCTGTAGAGTCGAGTGGCCCATACCCAGAGCTTGTTGGCTGCCTCATGTACCTGATGACCTGCACACGACCTGACCTTGCATACCCTCTTAGCATCTTGGCACGCTATGTTGCTCCTAGGAGACACCGACCAGAGCACATGGCTGCAGCGAAGAGGGTGTTGCGCTACTTGTGCATTACGTCGGGCATGGGGCTAGTGCTTGGAGGGCGGAGTCCAGTGGTCCTCACTGGACACGCGGACGCTTCTTGGGCTGACGACCAGGCTACGCAGCGGTCGTCGCAGGGTTACACCTTCAGTCTTGGTTCCGGCTCTGTTTCGTGGCGGGCTACTCGCTCGTCTTCTGTTCTCGGCTCCAGTTGTGAGGCTGAGATCTACGCCGGGGCCATGGCTGCTCAGGAGCTTCGCTGGCTCACCTACCTGCTGACTGACCTTGGAGAGCCGCCTCGTTCTCCTCCAGTGCTGTACGTAGACAACAAGGCCATGCTGGCCTTGTGTCGAGAGCAGCGCCTGGAGCACAGAACGAAGCACATTGCTCTCCGCTACTTTCTTGCTCGTGAGCTGCAGCAGCGTGGTCAGTTGCGACTTGCGTACGTGGCCTCTGAGGCCAACACTGCTGATGTTTTCACGAAGGCACTTCCACCTTGTGATCATCAGCGTTTCTGCACTCAGCTGGGACTTGTCCTAGTCTTGCCTCACTTGCTCACCTCTTGACCTTACTTGTACTCTTGCATATATATATACGTGCTCTTGCTTGTTTAGACTTATATATATATGTCTCCTCCTGCATGTGAACTGACCTTGTGGCCTTGACCTTGTGCTCAGAATGTGTGGTGACGTTGTGATCCACCCTGAGCTTACTTTGCTTTGCTTTGCTTGACTGGTCTTGTGACCCCTTGTTCTCCCCCACTTTGCCTATGGGGGTGTGTCAGAACATTATAGCTTATGCTTTTGTGTAGGCTCTAATGGGGTATCCCATAGGGGGTACAACCCAATTAGGGTTAGTACTTGTACCCACTTCACTCATACTTCATCCATTCGCGTTCACTCTTTCACAGGGGTGGCACGCTGGCCTAGGGGAGCAGGAGGCAGCGCGAAGGCTGCAGGACGGCGCGCGCAGCGCAGCACATCACAAGGCAAGGCAAGTAAGCGCAGGACAACACGCGGGGTAGCGCGGTAACCACAACGGTAGGTGGGCCCGAAAAAAAAAGACGGTCCTACGGACCTAGTGCTCTGATACCATGTTAGAATCTAGCAGGGATGAATGCACTATGGAAGAGTTGGGTACAAGTATGAAACCCTAAACGAGGCTGTACCCCATATTGGCTACCCCACTACAGCCTACACACATATAACATGCATATACTTTGACACGCCACCGCACGACTTGCCGGCGTGTAGCCCCTGTCAGCATCCACCACTGGAAGACGGTTGTAGCAGAGATTGAAGGGTCAGCTGCAAGCCGGAAGCGGCTTGAAGGAGGCGGGCGCCTGGCGAAGTACCCGAACAGGAGCAATCCGTGTACAACCAGTTCTTGGCCTACCGTGCTCGCGGCTTAGCAGTCTCCTTAAAACTTCTGAAGATGTGGAGTCGCACGTCAATGAAGAACCGCCACCCACAGGTGGACTAGTGCGCATCTCCCCATTGGAACCAGCGAGTCCGAGCATGGTGGGGTCACACTGTGAGATTAAAAAACAAGATTGGCCAGCGCGCCTCACCAAAGGTATGTTGTATAAGAAGTTAGAGGCAATTCTACATACCATAGCCTTCCGCGCCTTTGCGACCATCCCTTTGTTATACGTCATTCCCGAGAAGCGTGTTCTAACTTGGAATTTTTTTTTCCTATGTGGCACACAGATTGCATGTCCAAAAGCGAGAGCTTCTGGAAATTCTGTCTCAAGCAGGTGGTCGAACACGGTATCGACCCATGGAACACAATGAACGCTGACCAGGCACCAGTTTTTCTGGAAATGCCTCACGAGCGGACACTTCACCACCGGGTTGAGAGGACCGCCCAGATTCACACGGCGGGCTACAAGAAGGAGCGGATATCGGTCATGCTGGGCGTCACCGCAGATGGGCGAAAGCTTTCGCCCATGGTGATTTTCAAACGCAAAACTATACCCAACATCCGCGTGCCTCAAGGTGACGCTATTGTATCATGATGTGCGGCAAGTGTTCAGGTTTCATGTAGAGTACAGCCTGTATATCTAATCGATATTGTTTCTTGCTTCCTTGCGTGCAGGCATGCTTATCCGACTCCAAGAACGAGGGTGGATGGTCGTCCCCCTCGTCATAGACTGGGTACAACACATATTCCTACCCTTTCTCCGCCCCACCCATGGCAGAACTCGTGGGAAGTCACTGCTGGTGCTCGACTTGTACCGCGGCCATCTCATTGAGGGGGTGCTTGGGTCCTTGCGCTGGCATAACATCGTCCCAGCTATCATCCCAGACGGCTGCACGCCCTTGTTGCAGCCTCTCAATGTCAGCGTCAACAGGTCCTTCAAGGCGGGAGCCCGGCAGGAGTACAATTCCTGGTTTGCTGAGATCGGCATCAACTCATTCATCCCTGCAGGTACCGTACCCTATATCTAAACCTCCTAGCGCACTCTTGCCTTAACACCGTACTTACAAAATCTTTTCCTTGTGCTGACAAACTCAAGAGGCCACCTACAGAGGTCATCCTGCGTTGGACCGTGGCTATTTGGGATGCGGTGCCAGATGACGTGATCGTGCGCACCTTCAAGACCACTGGCATCAGCAACATGCCTGATGGGCGCGAGGATGGTCTGGTCCTAGCGCACATGAGAGACCCTGCGCAGGTCGAGGTGCACAATGATGTCCATGCAGGGGGAGGTGTAGAAGAGTGGGTGAACCCACTCTATGCTTCCGGACCCATGGAGGATGAGGATGAGGAGGCAGATGATGAGGAGTAGATTCAGTGGTGAAGGAACTTGAGGGTGTACGGTACCTTAAGACGTGCAGGAGGTGTACGCTGTGTAGGAAGTGATAGACTAGTCTAGCTGAAGCATTAGGCAGTAGGTTGTATCTAACTGGGAGATGTGTAGTTAGGTTTTTAACCATGTGACCTGCTTAACCATATTAAAACGAGAAATTTAGTGTTGAAATTCTACATTTTGTAGAAGGGGGAGGGCCTTATAATGACTAATCCTACAACACGGGTCCTCACGAGGACTGCCAAAATAAAAGACCCTGTACCTGCATACCAGTAAACCCCCGTATATAAGACCCCCTCCAGTTGTAGACCCCAGGGTCTATAATACGGGGGGGGGGGGGGGGGTACTCTATTTGATCCGTTTTAGTTATACCCCCCTTTCTAGTGCAGTCATTATACGGTCAGACCCCCCCATCCTTAGGAAGAATGTAGCATTTGCCTTTTTTTTGTATGGAAATCGAAGCGATTTCGGAGAGAGAACAAAATTTCTCCCCTTTCGATGACTGCACGTGGGTATCGCGCAGTCAACGTGGTCAAATGATGTCCTTTTCGCCACTGCCAATGTGGTGATTTCTAATCTGTCCAGTGGCGAGAGTGATGGCACCTGGCAAAAACCTGAGGGTGGTGACATTTGCGCCTTCACGCACATTCACTGCCAAGCTGCGAAGTATAACTGCCACAAATATACACAACAAACATGAATTCATTCTATTAATGTTAAAAACAGTTACCATGTATTAAGACCCGAGTCTTATAAAATATATACCATTTAATTATGCCCCCCAACTTTTTTAGGTTCAATTACCATAATCTAGGGTCTTATATACGAGGGGTTTATGGTAAGAGCCCCGTGGGTCCTACATGAGGGGGGGGGGGGGCTTTTCACCGGGATATTACGGTATGTGGCCCAAATTCCGTATTCTCCCGGAAAAAACACCCTAGGGTATTATGAAAACCACTGGAAAAAAATGGGGGGGGTCTCCTCAAAGGAAAATCCTATATAATACCCGGGTCTTATGATATGGTATATTTTTTATAAAACAAAAAAGATGTGAAACAAAATCAGTGGTCTGAATTCACTTCAAGATTGTTGATCAATGCCGCAAAACCGAGTACGAGGATATTGTGGGCCACTTGGGCCACTTCACCTCTTGGACCACTTGCAATGGAAGATTCGCCAGCGTGGCGACAGCGAGATTTTGGGATTCACCAGCGTGGCGACAGCGAGATTGTGGGAGGGGGGATATCTCGGCTGATTCTAAGTGAAAGTACATGCGAAATTTCTTCTAGGGAGTGATTTTCGCGATATCCTCCCGTAAGGAATCGGACTCAATAACAACTATAATAGGAATTTATAAGAAAAGGGGGGTGTTATAGAGAATCACCCCAAAAAGGGGGGTATAGTACTAACGGGGTCGGATATAACACCCACCCCGTATAAGCTACCCGGGGGTGTACAATCACGGGGGGGTGTTTTATCCGGGAGAATACGGTTCTTTGATGGGTCACCTTTAATTTGCTCATCTGTCACAGATGATCACCCAGTACCACCACTCATCACAAGCTTTTGGCAAGATATAACTGATGGAGTGACGAAGTTGGTTGGAACTGATCTGACGCAATGAGGGATTTTCAGAGTAATTAGGATATGCATGTTTTTGTCGTTTGCGCAAGATATCTGATGAAATTGTTGCTTTCGGGAACAATAATTTTGAAAACATTTCGTCTTAGCTCGCATGCAACCACACAATACATCAACCGACATAATTGCCCGAAGCTCACATGGTCGGGCGAGGAAATGATGTCCTAGCTTTCTGCTTCTTCCTCCTCCCCTTGGTCCCCGTTGCCTTGTGCAAGAAGAGAATGGGCCTGGTGCTGTCCCCTGTAGCACCTGGAACATTGTCCTGTTCAATGATTGGGGGTCAGCATGCAACCATGGTAGCAGAGAGAATGAAAATGGGCCCTGGCGCTGTCCCCACCAAGGCTTTTAGCAGTCACAACAAGCCCTGGTAGCACACTTCATACTCGTTATTGCATGCCATGGATGGTGCTGCAGGGAGAAACGCACCTTCAGAGGCGAATCACTATTCACCTCTTTTCCCTTTTCCTCTGCAGCTTGCGTACTTAGCTTGAGCAACAAAGAAGGGGGAGGAGTGCAAAAGAGGGGGAGGCGAGGAGCGTGTGTGATGGAGTGGAGAGGAGTGCTGGAGAGGGAAAGGAGGGGGTCAGCGTGTCGGTTGTAAGCGGGCAGGGGAAGGTGCAGCAGGTGCAGTAGGCGGGGGAGAACAGCGTCGATGCGAGCTCGGATGGTGATGGAAGCATGGCGGTCGAGAGGGGTGCGCTGGAGGTTGATGATGACGACGTGGGCTGCCAGGCGAGGAAGCTTGCTGGCTGGTGGCACCTGGTGGGGTGAGGGGAGTCGGAATTTGAACATTCAAATCAAAGGGGTGCGCTGAAGGTTGGTGATAACGATGTGGGTGGCTAGGCGAGGGAGTTTGTTGGCTGGGGGCACCTGGTGGGGATTAGGGCAGGGAGAAAGAGAGAGGGGGCACAGTGGCATAAGCGCATGCTCGGATGGTGATGCATTCATGGCGGTCGAGAGGCGTGCGCTGGAGGTTGATGCTGACGATGATTACGATGTGGGCTGCTAGACGAGGGAGCTTGCTGGCTGGTGGCACCTGGTGGGGGAAGAGGAGTAAAGGAAGTAGGAGGATCAACAAGTGGGCTGGTCAAGGGGTGTGAGCTGAAGGCTGATGATTACCAAGTGGGTGGCCAGGCGGGGGAGCTTGCTGGCTGGTGGCACCTCGTGGGGTGAGGGGAGCAAAGCAGTTAACGGCAGGAAGAGATCTTTGGGACGTCTCAGAAGTTAAGGGAAGTGGGAGTCTTAAGGCGTGGTGGGCAAGCAAGGGGCGTGGTGGGCAAGCAAGGGACGTGGTGGGCAAGCAAGGGGCGTGGTGGGCAAGCAAGGGGCGTGGTGGGCAAGCAAGGGGCGTGGTGGGCAAGCAAGGGGCGTGGTGGGCAAGCAAGGGGCGTGGTGGGCAAGCAAGGGGCGTGGTGGGCAAGCAAGGGGCGTGGTGGGCAAGCAAGGGGCGTGGTGGGCAAGCAAGGGCGTGTGGCAGCAAGGGGCGTGGTGGGCAAGCAAGGGGCGTGGTGGGCAAGCAAGGGGCGTGGTGGGCAAGCAAGGGGCGTAGTGGGCAAGCAAGGGGCGTGGTGGGCAAGCAAGGGGCGTGGTGGGCAAGCAAGGGGCGTGGTGAACATTGATGCCGCAGATGTGGATGGCCAGGAGAGGAAGCTTTATGCTGGTGGGACCTGGTGGGTTGAGGGAAGAAACGGAGAGTGGGTGGGTGGGACCATCCGCCTGTGCTGCCCCCACGACCTCCTTCCCTGCCAGCCTTCTCATGCTCTAGTCATTTCCTATGTCCTATGCCTCTCAGCATCGTGTGTTATAGAGCAGGATTGAAGTGGCTCAAAATTGTGCCAATTTAGTCACGGACCTTGAAGGGACCGCCACCACTCAGACGGACCTTGAAGGAGGACCCAAGGCAGAGCGCCACGTGTGCGCCCATGCTTGCTTCTCTCGCCGTCCTCAGCTCCTCATCGTCTATCCTCTCCCCGAAGTGCACTATCGAATCCACCAACTCGCCCCCACACACGGCCCCACCCTCATGCCTCTCCTCCCCTCCCTCTTCTTCCCTCTCCTCCCCTCCCTTCGTCACCTCTGCTTGCTCCTCTTCCTGTGCTCCCCTGCCCTCACACACTCTTGTCACTTCTTCATTCTTCCCCCCTCCTTCCCTCTGCTGCTTCTCCTCCGTTTCTCGCCATCTCCTCACACCCTCCTCATCCTCCATCCTTGCATAATCACCCTCTTTATGATAGTCACGAACCATAGCTCGAGGAATTCCTTCAGAATCTTCTAAAGTCGCAGCTCCAGGTTCATGCCACTTCCTCCGCTCGCCCAAAAGCACCTCTTGGTTCTCCTCTTTCACATAGCCCCCTCCTCCTGTGGACATCTGAGCTGACTTCTGAGTCAACTCAAAACTCGCCTTGCCAGGTTCATGCCTCTTCCTCCCCTCACCCACCAGCACCTCTCGGTTTTCCTCTTTCACACCGCCCGCTCCTCCTGCGGACATTCGAGCCCGCACTGCTGCAGAACTTCTTGGCTTCCGAACAGGATTCTGGGCAGATTTTTGTACAGGATTCTGGACACTTGGCACTCTCCGTTGCTTCTCCTCCTCTTCTTCCTCCTCGTTCCCCTCCCTCTCGTTACACTCCTCCCTAGCAGATACATCAACAGTAGGATGTGCCGATTTAGAAGCACCAGCATCATCACCAGTGGCACATGCAGCAGCACCAGTGCCAGCAGCACTGGCACACGCAGCAGCACCAGTGCCAGCACCAGTCACAGCAGTACACAACCTTCCAGTCTTGTGGCGGTGGAAGGACGACCCTCTGGCAGCAGTGACATCAAACGGACGCACGTACCCCGCCCCACACTCACGGCAACTCTCCCGGTACACCGATCCATGCAGCTCAGATAGCCGGTGAGAGGGGATGCCACTCCGAGAATGAAGGCCGTCTACTGTTGGGGGGAAGGTGGACGGGAGGGAGTATGGGTAGATGGGAAGTGAGAGGGAGGTGAGCGGGAAAGGTACCCCACTCCACCACCCATGCAGCTCCGATAGACTGTCTGATGGGATGCCGCTTCTGGAGTGAAGGCCGTCCACTGGTGAGGAGGGGAGGTGGACGGGAGGGAGTATGGGTGGACGGGAGTGAGTGAGAGGGAAAGGCATTTCACCTCACACTCCCGGCATCTCTCGCGATACACTGATCCATGCAGCTCCGAGAGACACCTTGATGGGATGCAGCTTCTAGAGTGAAGGCCGTCCACTGGTGAGGAGGGAAGGTGGACGGGGAGGAGTATGGGTAGAGGGGAAGTGAGAGGGAGGTGAGCGGGAAAGGTACCCCACTTGACCACCCATGCAGCTCTGATAGGCAGCTTGATGTGATGCCATCTACGCGACTGAAGGCCGTCCCCAGGTGAGGAGGGGAGGTGGACGGGAGGGAGGACGGGTAGAGGGGATGTGAGAGGGAGAGATACCCCGCCCCACACTCCAAGGCACCTCTCCAACCCATGCAGCTCGAGAGTGAAGGCCGTCCACTGGTGAGGAGCAGTGTGTTGGGAGAAGGAACGGGGAGAAAGGGTTGGTAAGCAGAAGGGGAAGCAAAACGGGAATAGGCAAGAAGAGGGCACAGTTACTTGGCCCGAAGGTGACTTTTGAGTCGACTCAAAAGTCACCTCATAAGAGGGCACAGTTACTTGGCCCGAAGGTGACTTCTGAGTCGACTCAAAAGTCACCTCATAAGAGGGCACAGTTACTTGGCCCGAAGGTGACTTTTGAGTCGACTCAAAAGTCACCTCATAAGAGGGCACAGTTACTTGGCCCCAATCACCTGGCACCTCTCCCGGTACACTGATCCATGCAGCTCCGATGGAAGATTGGGGGGGAGAGGAGAGGTGACTTTTGATTTGACTCAAAAGTCAGCACGATTGGGGGAGAGAGTAGAGGTGACGGGAGGGAGAACGGATTAAGGGAAAACGAGACCTTGGGAAATCCACCCCGCGCCACTCCCCTGGCACATCTCCCAGTACAGAGACCCATGCAGCTCAGATGGACGATTGGGGGGGGGGGGGGATGTCGCTACGAGAGTAAGGTCGAGCAGTGATGAGGGGTTGAAAGGGTGTTTGGGAGAGGTATGGTTGAGGGGAAGTGAGAGGTGAGCGGGAGAAAAGTGATAAGTGAGAGGGAAGTGACTGAAAAGGTAAGAAGAAGCGAGAGAAAGTGAGAGGGAAGTGAGTGAAAAGTGAGAGAAAAGTGAGAGGGAAGTGAGAGAGAAGTGAGAGGAAAAGGTAACCACCCCACCATCCTGACATCTCTCCGAGTACCATTTCCATGAGAGGGAAATGAGAGGGAAGTGGGATTCATTGCATTTCAGATAGGCAGCGAGGGAGGGGCATGCCACTTGGCGAGTGAAAGCCATTGTGGTGCACTTGCACTATCCCAGCTTGTGACATCACTGCCCCTGCAACCATCTCTGTATTAACACGCTGGCTTTTGAGACGACACAGAAGTCAGCTTGTGATACCTCTGCGCCTCCAACCACCCCTGCAATAACACACCTCCCAGCCACGCCTATTGCCAACCCACCGTTCTGAGTCATCGACGCCACCGCTTCTCACCACCACTGCTGCCACCCCAGCTTGCAAGAGCATAGCCAGAATAGCTTTCCCAACTCAACCCACCGTTTTAAGCCGCCGCGTGTTGCACTATCCCAGCCCGTGTTGCACTATCCCAGCGCGTGTTGCACTATCCCAGCCCGTGTTGCACTATCCCAGCCCGTGTTGCACTATCCCAGCCCGCACCATCGCTGCCAGCGCAGCAACTTCTCAACCGATTGTCTCAGCACAAATAATACAGTGTGTGGTAGTCCCATCCCAACTCACCATTCTGAGTGACCACGTGTTGCATCATCCCACCCCGCAACATCGTTGCCACTGCAACCACCCTGCAACAGCACCTACCTATTATCTATCTGCACCCACCCTTCTGTTGCACCCACCGTTCTGGGTCACCACGTGCTGCACTACCCCAGCCCCCCACCACCATCGCTACCCTTACGACCACCCACCAACACCCTGTAGCTTTTTATTTGCACCCACCATTCTGAGTCACCACGTGCTGCACTATCCCAGCCCGCACCATCGCTGCCACTGCCATGTGCCCTAGCGGCTGCCAGCCCAGGTAGTTGTACAGATAAGCCATTGTAACTTTCCCACCTAGCCTTACCGTTCTGAGTCACCACATGCTGCACTATCCCAGCTCGCACCAACGCTGCCACAGCCATGTGCCCCACCGTGGGGGAAGCTTCCTCGTACTTCCTCCCCATGGCTGCCGCAGCTTCCTCCCACCTTCCCTCCCCCTGCAGCGTCCACACACCCTTGGGCCCTCTGAAGTCTGGTATGCCTGCTGCTGTGCTCAGCCCCGCCCCACTGTGAACCACCAGCCCCCCTCTCCCTGTCCCCAGTCCCCCTCCTCTCACTCTTACTGCCCCTGCTGCTGCTGCGACTGCGGCTGCTTCTGCTACTGCTGCAGCATCTGTTGCTGTCCCTGCTGCTGCTGTTTGGCTGTTGCCCCCCGCTTTTCCAAACCGCCGGCATTCCAGCACCAGCTGCAGCAGCTGCTGAATCTTCGCCTCTACTTGCTCGGGTGGGTCCTCGTCCTGTGGAGCAAGCAGAGAGGGAATGGGGGTGGGCGGTGAGGGGCAAGGAGAGTGAAGCACCTGAAAAATCCTGCTGAATCTTCGCCTCTACTTGCTCGGGTCGGGTGGGTCCTCGTCCTGTGGGCAAGCGGAGGGGGGGAGAGGGAAAGGGAGAAGGGGTGTGAGCAGCAAGGGAGCGGGTTGAGGCGACTGAAAGATCTGCTGGGCCCTCAAGACGTTGCTGGGCATCAGCAGCCCCTTGTGCGAATCTCCGGCTGCTCATCCCCGGAAAGCAAGACTTTTATCTCCAGCACCAGCTGCAGCAGCTTTTGAGGCGCCTCAAAAGACTTTTATCGCCAGCACCAGCTGCAGCAGCTTTTGAGGCGCCTCAAAAGACTTTTATCGCCAGCACCAGCTGCACTTTTGAGGCGCCTCAAAAGACTTTTATCGCCAGCACCAGCTGCAGCAGCTTTTGAGGCGCCTCAAAAGACTTTTATCTCCAGCACCAGCTGCAGCAGCTGCTGAAGCTTCACGTCTACTTGCTCTGGTGGGTCCTCCTAATGCAGAACCACGGGAGTGGGGGGGAGTGAGGGGGGAATGGGGTGAGAGGAGAGGGGGAAGGAGGGCGGGCGATTGCGGAGGGGACTAGGGGCGATTGCGGAGGGGACTAGGGGCGATTGCGGAGGGGACTAGGGGCGATTGCGGAGGGGACTAGGGGTGAGGCGCCTCAGAAGTCCGCTGAATCTTCCCCTCTTATTGCTCCAAGGGTCCTTCTCCTGTGGGGATGGGGCAGCGGGGGAGGGGGTTGGCGGAAGAGGAAGGTGAGCGTGGGTTGGGTGGGGCGAGGCGAGGGTGAGGGTTTGGTGCATCAAGAGAGCTACACCCTTCTCTTGCCTCCTTTGAGATGGCAAGAGACTCTCTTGCTCCGGGCGATCCTCCTGCTATGGGGATGGCGCAACGGGGAATGGCCCGGATGGGGGGGAGCCCGACAGGTGAAGGGGGGTAGAGAGGGTGGGGAGTGGAGGGGAGAGAGGGTGCTGATGGGGGTAAGTGCGGCGGACGAATCTTGAGTCGACTCAAAAGTGGGGGGTGGAGGGGAGAGAGGGTGCTGATGGGGGTAAGTGCGGCGGACGAATCTTGAGTCGACTCAAAAGTGGGGGGTGGAGGGGAGAGAGGGTGCTGATGGGGGTAAGTGCGGCGGACGAATCTTGAGTCGACTCAAAAGTGGGGGGTGAAGGGGAGAGAGGGTGCTGATGGGGGTAAGTGCGGCGGACGAATCTTGAGTCGACTCAAAAGTGGGGGGTGGAGGGGAGAGAGGGTGCTGATGGGGGTAAGTGCGGCGGACGAATCTTGAGTCGACTCAAAAGTGGGGGGTGGAGGGGAGAGAGGGTGCTGATGGGGGTAAGTGCGGCGGACGAATCTTGAGTCGACTCAAAAGTGGGGGGTGGAGGGGAGAGAGGGCCGATGGGGGAAAGCGGGGCGGGCGGGGGCCTAAGTGGCAGTACGGTGAGCCAACGGCGCAACCACCACCGCCCACGCGTATCCTGCAGCTCTTCCCCATCGACCATTGCTTGTAACGCGATGTCATATTCGTGAGTATACACGCATGCGTTGAGATGGCCCAGAGCAAGTTGCCCAACTTGAAAAAAAAAAAAAGAATCAGATGTGACATTTTGCTCGCGGACGGAAGGGGAGAAACCAACCTCTTTTGAGAATTCTCAAAAGCGATTCTCAAAAGAGAATTCTCAAGCGGACGGAAAGGGAGAAACCAACCTCTTGCAGTCGCTCTTTCTTCTGCTGCTGCCGTTCCTTCGCTTTCTCCAATGACCGAGAGATCTGCAAAACACATAACAAGAAGGTGGTTATTATTCCGCTTTGAGTCAACTCTCAAACATTCTCTCTAAAAGAGATCTGAAACATTCTCCGCTTTGAGAAAGATCTGAAAAGAGAAGGCAGCCTCCCACGCACCCACCCACGAAACAGCAACCTCGCATTGCTGGTGACACGTGTCAAATGCTCGTCACATTGCTGAGGACACGTGACACGAGGCTTCCAATGAAACGAAGTTCATGTAGCAACGGTCACTGGGAGGGCAACAGTCACCAGGAGACATGCGAGGCTACGGGAAACTATCAACCTCGCATGCAGATCAACCATAGGCAACTTTGAAGACAAAGAGAGAGCAGCATGCGGAGCACGGGCCACTTGACGGGCTTTCAACCGTGAGAGGGTGTGACACGACGTGCGACGCCATGCGACCGTCTCACCTCGCGTGCGATGCGGCTGTTGGCTTCCAGCAGGCGACTCTCCTCGTCGCTCCTCGCGCTCTCCGCCTTACCCAGCGCCGCGCGCACCGCCTTCCGCACCCGCCGCTCCTCCGCTTCCGCTACCGACTTCGCCGCCCATTCCCGCTTCCGCTTCTCGCGCTCGCTCTCCATTGCCGGTTAAAAGTCCGCTCGCAACTGGCTAGCAGTCGGTTAGCAGTCGGTAACAGCCGGTTACCAGTCGATTGACAATGATAGGTTGGCAGTGGGACGGTACTTCTTTACCTAATCGAAGGAACGGGCGAGTCAAAGGAGCGGTCCGTCTACACAGAACTAACTGACAGAGTGTTTCGAGATCGAAAAAATTTTACGCGCCGCGATGCGCGGAACAATCGCGGCAAGGCAGTGTGCGTGCGAGCGAGGGAGAGGTGAAACAGAGGTAACTTCGCCAGCACCGCACGGACAATCACGTTGAAACCCGAAAGAAACACGAACTCTACGTTATGGAGTGGAGAAGGAGAAGGAGCCGACCCCCTGGTTCTACTCCCAATAGCACATGTGCGATGACGCGTTCGCTGCTCACTTCGTATCTTGCCGTTGGCGCGTTTGTGCTGAATGGCGATCGACGGCCAGCGCGTGAATTGTCACAGAAACAAGCGGCTCAGATGAGAGCCCTGCCTGACAAGGAGGCTCCAGCAACTTTTTCGAATCTTTGAAAAAACAGCGGCATTTCTGCTGCTTCGTTAGGAATCACTGTGTGTTCCTGCCTGTAGATGGAACATTATATGAAAAAAAAACCTACAAAGCACAGCACCAAAGGGTCATCTGGGATACACGAGATTGTAGAGCAGATGACAAGACAGACCCACATATGCGAAAAGGAAGCTTTCGCCTCTTCCTGGCCCTCATCGTCTTGTATGTAGCTTAGCCAGTGTTACCGGTATGACCTTACGCTTAATGGTCGAATTGGTAACCGAAAAAATAGCCCAACTTCCGCATCACAAGCTGGCGTGAGCCAGTTTGGAGGAAAAAAGTACGCTCTATCTGGTGGAACATGTATGCCACACTCATTTTACAGAAGAAAACACATCGAACGAAAACTTATTCAATGCTCATGTTATATCGGACTCTGGATGTCCCGTATCGAACGAGAAGGTGCGTTCCATTTCAGGCCGAGGGTGTCATGCCATTTCATCTCAGACGGAGGGTGTCATCTGCTCTGCCTCTGTCCGCAGGGCAGAGAAGAGTACTGATGACAGGTACCGCTCTCCAAAGCTCGGCAGCACCACCTGTCGCGCGCAAAAAAAGAGAGGGGGGGGGGGAGGGGGGGGGGGGCGGGAGGGGTTGGAGAGGGGGGGTTGGGAGGAACGGAACAGGATGAGGGAGAAGTGTTAGTGGGAAACAACAAAAGCACTGACGATAGGTAGCGCAGAATCACCAAAGCAGGGCAGAATCACCTGGGTGTGCCAGAGAGGAGGAGAGGGAGGATGAAGGGAGGGAGTGTGAGTGGAAAAGGACGAGAGCACCGAGGAGTGGTAGTGGCGATTGCCAAAGCTGGGGGGCCACCACATGGATTTCTCAGAGTAAGTGGTGAGAGAAAGAGAAAAGAGATGCAGGCGGAGAGAATTTCGAAATCACGCGGTGTGAAGAGGGAGTGGAGAGAAGTGCGAGTGGGCTACCCACACGAGCATGGGAGAGTGACAAGAACACACTGCACATGATGTATGGTGGTTTTGAAAGACTTGCCAGCAGGAGGATTACCAAGGGTTACTCACGGCGACCAATCGCTCTCGAGGATACTCAGAAGCTAGTCAGACTTGTCAAAAAGGGGATACCGAGAGGCACTCACGACAATCAGCTTGCCGGCATTCTCATAAGCGAGTCAGACTAGTCGGCACGGAATACAGAGAGATGCTCACAACGACAATTTTCTCTCGAGGTTACTCAGAAGCTAGTCAGACTTGTCAAAAAGGGGATACAGAGAGGCACTCACGACAATCAGCTTGCCGGCATTCTCAGGCCGCTTGGCCACTTGAAGTGCCGCCACCACCGCTGCTCCTGACGAGATTCCCACCTGCACAAGCAGCGAATGACAAAGACGTGATTTTAATTTTCCTTTCCTTTTTCTCAGGAAGGAGGGAGAATTGGAACAGAGAGCAGAGATGAGATGGTGGTGTCCTTCAATCGCAGTAGGGACGATTCTGAGCACCACTGATGGGCATAAGCAGGTGCGCCTAAATCCACTCTTGAGGGTTCTCAGAAGTGATACGGACATAAGGAGATGCGCCTGTTACTGAAACGAGAGTGTCGATCAAATATTATTTTCTGAACAGGCAAAAAAATTTCCAGGCGAGAAGATCACGGATAACCCGAAAGATACGCGAGGAGAGGCGGGCAGAGGAATGTGGGAAGAGGAAGCGTACCAGCAATCCCTCCTTCACTGCGAGGTCCTTGGCCATGGCCACCGAGTCATCGCTGCTCACCTGCAGAGAGAGCACGATGTAAGGGAAGATCACATATCCAACAAAGGACGGCACATGGTTTGTTAGAATTCTATGAAAGGTCTTCTAAGGTCTTCTAAGGAGCAGATAGGAGAAATTCTTCCAGATGCCCGCCACATCCAGAATGCTCAGCCCAGGCAGTTAGGCGTGATAACTGTTTCACAAATCATGATGGCATGACGCATTCTTAGATTTCTCAAACCTGATGCATGTGCTAGTCATGCTAGTGCAAGCAGGCACGCACCGGAATGACCTCGTCCAGCAGCCCCACGTCCAGAATGCCCGGCACAAAGCCGGCTCCAATGCCCTGAATCTTGTGCGGACCTGCACAGGGAGAGGAGAGGGGGAACCAAGTGACGGGGGAACACGAAGCCGTGTTGCATGTACAGTCATCATGTGACATGTGCATGAAACATGTACAGTGCAGGATGCCATGTGAATGTTGCCCTTGCCTGTACCTACTGCAACCCATACCTACCCATACCACACCTACCTCGGCCCCTACCATACCTGCCTCGGCCCCTACCACACCTACCTCGGCCCCTACCATACCTGCCTCGGCCCCTACCATACCTGCCTCGGCCCCTACCACACCTGCCTCGGCCCCTACCACACCTGCCTCGGCCCCTACCACACCTGCCTCGGCCCCTACCATACCTGCCTCGGCCCCTACCATACCTGCCTCGGCCCCTACCATACCTGCCTCGGCCCCTACCATACCTGCCTCGGCCCCTACCATACCTGCCTCGGCCCCTACCATACCTGCCTCGGCCCCTACCATACCTGCCTCGGCCCCTACCATACCTGCCTCGGCCCCTACCTGGCTTGCCACCGGACAGAATGGCGCTCTCCTTGGGCTCCACACCGATGATCTGCAGCGCATTACAGGGGGTGAGGGGTGGGAGGGGAGGGAGAAAGGCGGGAAGAAAGGCGGGAACCAAGGGAGGAAGAAAGAGGGACAGGGAAAGGGTGAGAAGGACGTTGCTTGCCGGACAGAATGGCGCTCTCCTTGGGCTCCACACCAATGATCTGCATCAAATCAGATGACAGGGGGTGGGGGGGGGAGTGTTAGGGGAGGGCGGGAGGGGGGTTGGGGCGAGGGAGAGGGGAGAAGAGAGGGAAGATGCAGGTGAGAAGGCAGTGGGGGTCGATATTATCGGCTTTGGTTGGGTTCTACAGTGATTATCTGCAACCGTTTCAGGGAAGGTGGAAAAACGGGTGGGAAGGGGGTAGGCAGGAAGCAGGGACAGGGAAGACGGGAAGATAAAGACTGGTGGAAAAAGCCCATACCAGTGCGGACAGAAACAGGTTGCTCTTCAAACGCCCATACCAGTGCAACATTGACACATACTAGTGCTAGCGCCCCCTCTCCCCCTCGGTACAATCACACGCACCTTGACGCCAGGCTTCTTGCTGCGCAGGTAGCGTCCCACGCCAGTGACGGTGCCGCCCGTGCCTATCCCCGCTATAAGGATGTCCACCTGCCCGTTAGTGTCCTCCCAGATCTCAGGCCCCGTCGTCTCAAAGTGCACCTGCACCACGCCACATAGAGAAATCCGAGGCAAAGAATATCAACCAGAGGAAAGTGGCAGCACGATTCGCCCTTCATGCCCTTGGCGGGGTCCTGGAACACCCGGCCCGAGTTTTGAGACGTCTCAAAAGCCTCAGGTCTGCGAGCACCGGGTCCCCAACAGGTCTGCGAGCACCGGGTCCCCAACAGGTCTGCGAGCACCGGGTCCCCAACAGGTCTGCGAGCACCGGGTCCCCAACAGGTCTGCGAGCACGGGGTCCGCCCCAAACGCCTTCCAAAGCTACCAAAGCGTCCCAAAGCAGTGACATGCATAAAACGTCTCAGAACAATCCCAGCCCCTCCAAAACCGAGGATTTATTAGAAAACATGAAAGCTTGAAAATTCTACCTTGGGATTGGCGGGGTTTTCAAACTGCTGCAGCATGTAGGCGTTCTTGGTGCCCTTCACAATCTCCTCCGCCTTGGCCACAGCGCCCTTCATACCCTTGGCGGGGTCCGTGAGCACGAGGTCGGCCCCAAAGGCCTTGAGCAGCACGCGGCGCTCGAGGCTCATGGAGGCGGGCATGGTGAGGACGAGCTTGTAGCCCCTCGCCGCTGCTATGAACGCCAAGCCGATGCCCGTGTTGCCCGACGTCGGCTCCACCAGCACGCTCTGGGGAGGAAAGGGAGAGGGCCAGAGGGACACAAGAGAACAAGGGACAGCCATGAGGTCAAGCCGATGCCCGTGTTGCCCGACGTCGGCTCAACCAGCACGCTCTGGGGGGACGAAAGGGGGGAGGGGGGAGGAAGACGGGCACATATGAGCCCAAGGCCACTGATGCCCGTGTTGGCCGACGTCGGCTCAACCAGCACGCTCTGGGGGGACAAAAGGGGGAAGGGGGGAGGAAGACGGGCACATATGAGCCCAAGGCAACTGATGCCCGTGTTGCCCGACGTCGGCTCAACCAGCACGCTCTGCTCAATGGGGGATGGGGAGGAAAATCAGGACAGGGAATTTTGTAACCAGGAAAAGTTATACCTCTGATGCCCGTGTTGCCCGAAGTCGGCTCCACCAGAACGCTCTGTTAGGGAAAGTACAATGGGGAACACGGGATAGTGGTAGGGGGACACATGAGCTCACACCAACCCGATGCCCATGTTGCCCCACGTCAGCTCCACCAGCACCCTCTGCTTGGATATGCGGAACAAAGAGGAACAAAAGTGACACAAGGATATGAGGACAAGTGGACAAAGGGAACTACGGATGGAACAAGGAAGAAACAAGGGATCAATGGGGCACGGAAATAAGGGGACAAGGGCCCACCACCGTGGGTGGGCGGGATCCCGAAACAAGGAGGAAAGCCTGTAAGAAGCGAGGAAGTTGAAGCCCAACAACCACGACACTGGCTGGCCGTGCTGAGGTAGTTGACTGAGACAATCAATGCGTATCCAATCAGAACGCAGTGAAGCAAAACACGAAGCTGGAAGAGCACAAACGTGGAAGAGCACAGGGAGGCTGACCTTGCCTGGAGCAATCACCCCTCGCTCCTCAGCGTCGTTGATCATGCTGTACGCGATTCTGTTAGGCAGGACGGAACAGGACGGGACGGGACGGGACGGGACAGGAAGGGACGGAAACACGAAAGGCTAATATTGCGCCTTCAAAGCTGGAACAGTAAGCTATCACTTCCCAGCATCGCTGCACATGCTGTACTAGATGTCATGATGTGATCAGCAGGACAGGACGGAAGAACAGGAGGAGGGTGGCAAGACTTGAGAAGGAGTTGGCAGAGCCACTTGGCTTCGAAGATGCGAGATGTCAGAGACATCAAAACGAAGTTGGGAAGGAACCAAACGTCAATTTAACTTCACTGCAGCACCGTCTTGTCCCTGAACGCGACAGCTCAAAACGAGACACATGAACAACGTGCATAAATCAAAACGGCACAAGGTCTTCCAAGCTCTAACATGCTGACAGCTCTAACCAAAGAAAGGACATGTAGCAACAAACCTGTCCTTGACGCTGCAGCAGGGCTCCATGATTTCGAGCTTCCCTGCGATGGTTGCCAGGGCGCCATCCACAACCTTGTTGAGATACACCATGGGGGTGCTGCCGATCAGCTGGTACGACGACCAATGAGGAATGAGGAAGGGAAAAGGGAGAGGCACAGGCGCCATCCACAACCTTGTTGAGATACACCATGGGGGTGCTGCCAATCGGCTGGGTCGACAATGATCAATGAAACATCAATTATCAATTTTAGGGACAGAGGGAGACGGATGAGGCAACATGGACGACTGTTGAGATACACCACGGGGGTGCTGCCGACGATCAGCTGGGTCAATGATCGATGAGAAAAAGGAAAATATGGGGATAGCGATGTTAAAGACTTGAACCAGTATTGTTTAAAGGCTACTTGGGTCTATCAAAAATGTTAAAGCACAAATGGCTCTCATCGGCGTCTAAGAAACGATTTCCTGAGAAACAGGGAACGGCGAGAAGAATGCGTCATTGGCTAAAAAAACAAAACATTCGTTGCAGGACACGATTGGTAACCTGTGTAACATCCTCTGCGATGTTCAGCGTCTGCGTCGCTCCCTCCGCTTCAACCGCTTGAGCGTTCGCTGACACGTTGTGCTTTCGCTGACGAGATGAACCCGCCTCGCATCTGACACCCTCGCCGCGAAACGTGGTTACCACACACGGCTTCGCCTGAGCGAGCGAAACACGGGAACCGACGAACGAGCTCCTCAGTTCGACATTCGCGATGCCTGATGTCGGCGTAACGCAGCGCGAGGAAAGCGAGGTGGCCATGGAAGCCGACTCGGAACGTCGAACGTGCGAAAAATAAGAGCGGGAAATCCGGCGAGGTACACGGATCAGAATCTCGTTGCTGATGACACGGACGGAGGAGCAAGAAATGCTATACTAGGTCTATCACACTTGATGGTTGTGTGACTCGAATTACCTACAGCACAAGATGCACATCGCCTGGCCAGCTAAATATTGCTTGGCGGGAGAAGTCGAAGTTCAAACCTGCGGATTCTCGTTGCAAATATTTGTGGTGGTATGCGGTGATGTGGTTTGGACTAGGGAAGTCTTTCATTGCTGGATTGGTTGCTTGACTGTCCTCCTCCCTCTCCTATTACACCCTCTTTCTCGCCATTGTGAATTCGGTTATAGTGAAGTCAAGATGGGAAAAGCACGGTTAACGGTGGTTAGATTAAGTCTAGGTATGGTTCAATCAGACAAATCAAAGGTAACTAGGTTTTCCATCAGTTCAGCACAGTTCAGTGTAGTGAGAAACAGGGTGTAGCTGTTTCCTGGGAACTGCTGTCCTGGGCGACGAGAAGAATCGGTCTCGCGGGTGATGGCGAGACCGGCGAAATGTAACTGGAGACAAGTAACCCGTTGTGTTTGCCAGCATTGGGAGGATTCGACTCGGGTGACGTGGCCTGTGCTGGAGGCCGAGGAAAACCGGCTAATTTGGACAATGCCCCAGATGCACTGGATCTACCCATTGTACATTATGTCATTGCACCATAATATCTGCCGTATAACTCTACAGGTATTTCATTGATGGCTTGTCCAACCTAGGCCAGTGAGAAGTGACTAGATATACAGACACACACCCAGGGAAAGGATCAAGGGCTAGACCACATTCATGTGCAAACCTCGCATGTTGAGGTCACGCCATGGTGTACCTCATAAACTCAGTCAATCTTCGTCCACTAACAGAGCATCCGCCAATGCTACAAGAGCAAGAACAAGCGCCATGTCCACATTCGGCATGATGCGAATGAAGTATGTCTGCGCATCGAATACGTATTTCCTTGCGTCCAAGAGGTTCTGATGAACCTCAGCCAGCAATATTCCACTGTTGGTGGTGATCTGAAACAAAGGGGATGAATTGGGAGACACACAAAACGTTGAATAAAGCTGGTTTCTCGCTGTCAATATATTTGTGCTGAGTGGCAAACAAGGGTTGTAACTTGCTGACTCGACTTGGGTAAGATTCAGAATGAAACTCTTCTATTAAGAAAAGGGTTGAAATCCACACTCTCAAATGAAGGTGGTTTCTCGCTGTCAGAATATACATCTGTGCTGAGTGGTCCACGGTTCGAGCAAATAAAGGTTGTGCCCAGAGTCGGCTTGGGAAAAGTTCAAAATGAAACTATTTTAATGAGAAAAGGGTTAAAAACCACATACCTTGATATTATGCTTGAGTATTGAGCCACTTAATACTATGTCTGGATTGTCAGAAGCATTACCCCTTAAAAACGCCTGTGTGAAAGGAAACAACACAATGAAGCAGGAACGCACAGACTAGATGTTCAGGAATTTGGAGCCTGGCATGTGCAGACTAAAAGGGTTGACTATGGTGAAAAAACAAAGGGATGAAAACAAACTAGAGAGAGAGAGAGAGAGAGAGAGAGAGAGAGAGAGAGAGGAGAAAAAAACTGCAACATCAGCAAAAGAAACAAGCAAGATACGGCCAGGGAGCCAAGGAAGAAAGGAGCATCTCTCACCTTTAGCACTGGCTTAAAGCTTAAAATGGACTTTCTGGCCTTGAGGAGATAATTGTCCGTGTTCGTGCTGTTTCCTGGGCAAAGGTACGCTGTGTCGCGCAGCGAAAGCACCTTGCTGACTATGGTGCACACAGGCTCGCCCATGGCGTTCTGAATGGTGGTCTTATCACGCATGGAAAGAAGCCTGCGGAGAAAAACGGTGATTGAGATAGACTGTTCAGATGCTAGAGAGTTTGCTAGAGCTCAATCACCCGGACATGCAATATGCTTGAACACGCAACGCAGGTTACCGTCTTCCCAAGACGAAGATTGAACCGTGCAAGCTGTTTACCTACTTACTTGTCAGCGATCCTGAATTGAAGCTGGTTGTTGGCATCACGCACTTCCTTGGCGTCTCGGAAGGAGAAGATCTTGTCCTTCATTACAAGAACAGTCTCGTACGGCGCGCAGTACTGCGACCCAACCACCACGTACGGCTGCACCCGCGGCACTTGCATCTGCGACTCCATTTTTCCGCCTTTCCGAAAGAATCTCTCGTACAAGGGTCCTCACAAACAAGTGCACCTCGACAACAAGACTGAGTGCGCGTGGAATGAAGGACTGACGAAGACTTGGGAGGCTCACGCTGCCTTTATGGACCAGACTGCCGAACACCGCTGCGAACAGGCTTTACGAGCAACGCATATTCGCGAGAATGACCAGCCGAGCGCAGCGACTTCGTCTGAGACGCGTGGTGGGGGGGAGAGATGGCGGCTCGGTCGACATCTGACTCTAAGCGCCACCTGGAAGCGTCAGTCATCACGCCAGCTCGAGTTTCTGGACTTCGAAATAAGAAAACCCGTAACACTGTATCGAGAAAACTAAGAATCATTCCAGCTCGACAAACGTTCAACCCCAGTTTAACTTCGCAAGACCTAAGTTCGAATCAACCATGCAAGGTCTAAGGCTGTTCCGTTCGGCTGCATTGTGCCACGTGGAAGCAACAGGAAGCACGAGACCAGACGGGAGCTGCAGTCGGCTGGATGAACACAACGGCTAGAAATGTGTGTAAATGAGCATCGCGGGGCGTGGTGCCACGAAGGGGAACATTTCTAGCAAAACGTGTTCATGGTGCTATGGTGTGACACGTTTTGCTACGGTGCTATGCGATTTTTAACCTACGCGAAGTGAGTTTTCCAACCGAGCTGCGTGAGATGTTCACAGGGCGATCGAGCGCGGCGGAATACGGTCTTAGACAGAATGCAACCCTTTCGAAATTACGGTAAAAGTCACACTATAAGGGTTGTAAGGAAAATCCCTTTTCCTTACTTCGCGTCCCTGCTCAACGCGTACATCACTGTAGCACCTCAGTCCGCACCGTTACCACTCGCAATCATCGCATCGACAATCATCCCGCCATTTTCGCACATCGCATCCCGACCTCACGGCTCGGCGGGTAACCCGCGCTCCGGGCCTACGCTTCGACATTTTCCCAACCTCGGTCTCAGGCCCGTCGCGCGACAACCACAGTCCATTACCGTTACCACTGTAGTTTCGCTATATATTCTTCGCTCATGCCTTCGCTCATTGTATTCTTGCTTCGATAGTGCAATTCTCGTTCGCTCACTCAATTGCACTCGTAACACATGGTTTCAGAGCCTACGATCTCATCTCGGACCGCATCCACACCTTCGCTTCCCCACTATCTCAATTTTTTTGGGGGGGGGGTAGACATCTCTCAGCGCCACAGCACCGCTGCTCGTAGTGCTCTCTCGTAAGCACGCACGGCCACGACAGAGGCCCTCGCAGAGCTTGCCCGACACCCCGCCATGGCCGATTTCACGCTCGCCACATTAACGCAGGAGCAGCTTGATCGTCTCGTGCGTCAGCTGGAAGAATCGGCGCTCGAAATCGCGACACTCACGGCGGAACGTGACTCCGCCCGTCAACAATCCACGGTGAACATTCCGGCGACATCACATGCACCAACAAATGCATCTGCACAATCGGACGAGCCGATCATCATCCCGTCCGGCACACCAACACAACACGACAGCATGGGACAACGCTCAGGCACAGCCAGTGACGGCATCGCCCAGCCGATGCCTGGCATGGGAGGAGGCAGGATCGCACCAAGCCCGCGGGAGCCCCGGGAAGCCCGTCGGCACATGGAATTTGCGACGACAAGTGGCGAACAAGCCATCATGGCACCAATGCCGCTCAAACCGCAACGCCCACCCTGCTTCGACCCAAGCCAACGCGGGGGTCCGACGGTTCAATCGTGGGTCTTCACGATGAACGTCTTCTTCGACGCAAACTACGTCGAGTCGGATGCCGCGAAGATTCGGTATGCAGTTTCACTGCTAAGGGGCCCTGCCATGGACTGGTGGCGAGTCATTGTGACGTCGCCACGCGCCTACGAGCCACCGTCGCACGAGGAAGGGCCCACGGGTCCAGCTGTCACCTGGAGTTCGTTATGCGAGACCGCCCAATACAGCACGTGGGATGCGTGGTGCGCAGGGCTTCGGGCGCGCTTCGAGCCGATCGCGGCTTCGATTTCGGCGCGTCAGAGATTGCGCACTTGGCGCCAGCTCGGGTCGGTTCAAGACTACACAAGCGGCTTTCTCGCACTTTGCGAGCAGGTCGGCAACATGCACGAAGCGGAGCGGGTGGACCGTTACGTCGGAGGGCTGAAGCCGGATATCTCGCACGAAATAATGTTGCGCGGACTCTCGAACTTCAACGAGATTCTCGCGCTCGCCGAGAAAATCGACATCCTACGCCGACCGAGACCGGGGTCCTACTACGGACATCGTCCTCGGGGACCGACCGAGGACGCCACTGTACACGCCGTTGCGACGAATGCAGCTGCCGCACCGTTTAAGGGGCATTGCTTTGCTTGCAACAGGCCGGGCCACCGCAAGAGCGAGTGCCCAGAGGAGCTGCGACGCCGCGGAGCAGAGCAGGGGAGGGAGTCTCAGAGGCAGGGAAACGCCAGCAGTCAGTAGAAGTTGGGCCAACTACTGACGAGACTGCCTGCTCGCCCAACCACACCGACCCTCACCGAGTCACAGTACCGATTCACGCCATCGATCGGGCTCGGACGAATAAGGAGGGTACAGCGACGGATTGCCCGGTACTAATCTACGGGAAAATACAGGGAGCAGCAGTCAAGATTTTTATTGACGGAGGAGCAAGCCACAGTTTAGTTAATACCGCGACCGCACGTAAACCACAGTTAACACTTAACTGTTGCTTACCTGAGATAGACGCGCGCTTAGTCGATGGCACGCCACTGGCCATACGGGAAAAGGTGGAGCGAGTAAAAGTCCGCTGCGGGGGGAACTTCGGATTTACACAGGAAATGCTCGCAACGACACTGGATGGACACGACATTTTATTGGGACGTGATTGGCTGCGACGGTATAACCCGCGAATCGACTGGACGACGGGTAGCTGCACAGTGCGAAGTAATGGTAACTGGGTCGAATTACCTCGCTGGCAGTCGCCCGAGTCTCGAACGGTCCACGTCAACGCCATCACGATGAAACGAGCTGTCGCCGCAGGAGCGGACGTGTACGCCGTAGATATAGCATTAGTAGAAGAAGAGGAGCAGCCGAGCGATTTTCAGAAACTGTTGGCAGTAGTACCGCCCGAACTTCAAGAACTGTTGGAACGATACTCGGGAATTTTTCCCGACGACTTACCACAAGGGCTGCCACCTCAGCGGGCACACGACCATAGGATCGAGTTAGAACCGGGAGCACAGCCAACTGTACAGCGCCAATTCAGACTGGCACAGCCCGAGCTCGAGGAACTAAGGAAGCAGTTAGATTACCTGTTAGAAAAGCCGTTCATCCGACCGAGCTCGTCACCGTTCGCCGCACCGATACTGTTCACACCGAAAAAAGACAGAGGCTTTCGCATGTGCATTGATTACCAAGCGCTCAACAGGGTAACAGTAAAATTGCGGTACCCCATCCCCCGCGCCGACGAACTGATCGACCAGCTACGAACAGCACGGGTATTTTCGAAAATAGACTTACGGGGGGGTTTCCATCGGATTCGGGTCGAACCATCGGACTGCGCCAAGACAGCATTTAGAACTAGGTACGGGTCATTCGAGTACACGGTGATGCCTTTCGGACTAACCAACGCACCCGCAACATTTCAGATGACCATGAACGAGGTGTTTAGGCCCCTTTTAGATAAATGCGTGATAGTTTACCTCGACAACATCCTCGTTTACAGCCGCGACAAGCAGCAGCACTTAGTCGATCTCGAAGCAGTTTTTAAAATTTTAGCAGAACATCGATTACTCACCAAGGGCTCAAAGTGCGAGTTTTTTCGGGACAGGCTAGAATTCTTAGGACACTTTATTTCAGAGGCTGGGGTTGAAATCGACCCTAAGAAGCTGGATACTGTGAAAGCGTGGCGTCCCCCGACGAACATCACGGATCTGCAGAGTTTTTTAGGGTTCGTTAATTACGTCCGTCAGTTCGTCCCTGACATGGCGCACTTAACGGCCCTGCTCACGGATTTACTGCGTAAGGGAGTCGCGTTTACGTGGGGGGAGAAAGAGCATGCTGCCTTCTCTGCCCTGAAAACTGTTCTCTGTTCCCCACCCGTCCTACGCATCGCTGACCCACATCGCCCCTTCGAGGTTGTTACAGACGCGAGCGACATCGCCATCGGAGCCGTACTGCTACAGGACTTCGGCAACGGCCTCCAACCCATCGCGTACGAATCACGCAAACTACATCCGCCTGAGCGAAATTACCTGATACACGACCGCGAAATGCTCGCGATCGTGCACGCATTCAAAGTGTGGCGCTGCTACTTGACCGGCGCAGACGTGACAGTACGGACAGACCACCGATCCCTACAGTACCTTCGTGCACAGCCCCACCTCAACCCACGACAGATCCGGTGGCTCGATTTCCTCGAGTCGAATTTTCACTATACGGTCACCTACAAAAAGGGGGCCTCCAATATCGCCGACGCACTGACCCGCCCCACTGCCCAGATCCATGTGATACTACTCGCCCAGACCAGCCCGCTACTGACAGGACTATTTACCCACGGATATCAAACAGACCCATTCTTCACAGGAGGAAACTCGCAGCAATTCGCAGCAGCTAAGGGAGTCTATTACGTAAAAGCTGGAACCGACCGCATCTGGGTACCAGGGTACACACTGCTACGGGAATTACTGTTACAGGAGGCACACGACGGAGTTACCTCGGGACATTTCGGAGTAGAAAAAACACGGCAGCAGCTGCAGCGGTATTATTACTGGCCCGAAATGTTGACTTACGTGCAGCGACACGTGGCGTCGTGTCCCACTTGCAAGATCATGAAGTCAACCAGGAAGCGGCCGGCGGGACAATTGCAGCCGATCCCACCCCCAGAGCGTGCTTGGCAGCAAGTGACGATGGACTTCGTCACGGGGTTACCGGCCGGGGCGAGTGGGAATGACGCGATCTTGGTCGTCGTCGATCGACTGACGAAAATGGCACACTTCGCAGCCTGCAAAAAATCAATCACAGCCGAGGAAACAGCCCGCCTCTTCATCTCGACCATCGTTCGACTGCACGGGATACCAGCATCGATCATCAGCGACAGAGACACGAAGTTTACCAGCAACTTCTGGCGGAACCTATGTGAGAAGAAGTGAACGAGAATGAATCAACTACGAATGAAGTGAGTACATAAAGGAAACCCAGATTGGGTTGTACCCCTTATGGGATACCCCACTATAGCCTACACAAATATATATAAGCTATAATGTTCTGACACACCCCCATAGGCAAAGTGGGGGAGAACAAGGGGTCACAAGACCAGTCAAGCAGAGCAAAGCAAAGCTCAGGGTGGATCACAAAGTCACCACACATTCCGAGCACAAGTTCAAAGGCCAAAAGGCCAGTTCACATGCAAGATCACATATATATATATATATACATATATATATATAGACAAGAGGCTAAGCAAGCAAGAGCAAGAGTATATATATGTGACAGTACAAGCAAGGTCAAGAAGAGAGCAAGTGAGGCAAGACAGGCACAAGACCCAACTGAGTGCAGAACCGCTGATGATCACAAGGCGCAAGTGCCTTGGTGAAGACATCAGCAGTGTTGGCCTCAGAGGCCACGTACGCAAGCCGCAACTGTCCACGCTGCTGTAGCTCACGAGCAAGAAAGTAACGGAGAGCAATGTGCTTTGTCCTGTGCTCCAGTCGCTGCTCTCGACACAAGGCCAGCATGGCCTTGTTGTCTACGTACAGGACTGGAGGAGAACGAGGCGGCTCTCCAAGGTCGGTAAGCAGGTAGGTAAGCCAGCGAAGCTCCTGGGCAGCCATAGCCCCGGCGTAGATCTCAGCCTCACAACTGGAGCCAAGAACAGAAGACGAGCGGGTAGCCTGCAACGAAATAGAGCCGGAACCAAGACTGAAGGTGTAACCCTGTGACGACCGCTGCGTAGCCTGGTCGTCAGCCCAAGAAGCGTCTGCGTGCCCAGTGAGGACCACTGGACTGCGCCCTCCAAGCACTAGCCCCATGCCCGACGTACTGCACAAGTAGCGCAACACCCTCTTCGCTGCAGCCATGTGCTCTGGTCGGTGTCTCCCAGGAGCAACATAGCGTGCAAGAATGCTAAGAGGGTATGCAAGGTCAGGTCGTGTGCAGGTCATCAGGTACATGAGGCAGCCGACAAGCTCTGGATACGGGCCACTCGACTCTACGGACTCATACGAAGGCAGAGCTGAGAGCGAGTGGCGAGTAGGCAGAGGAGTGGCCTGAGGCGAGGAGTACGTGAAGCCGAAGCGCTGAAGGACCTGCTGCACCATGTGTGACTGAGTCAGAGTGATGGTGCAGCGTGCTCTGTCCCAGGTGATCTGCAAGCCAAGGTAGCTGCGCAGCTCACCCAAGTCAGTGCACGTGTGTCTCTTCTGCAGCTCGGACTTCACGTAGGCGAGTCCAGCAGTGTCAGCAATGGCAAAGACCAAGTCGTCGACGTACACGAGGATGTAGAACGGCGGCAGAGAAGTGTCGGTGCGCAGAAACAGCGACGGGTCTGCAGTAGAAGGAGCAAACCCAAGTGCCGCCAGCGTAGTCCTCAGTGTGTCGTGCCACTCACGTGGCACCTGGCGGAGACCGTAGACTGGACGCCGGAGACTCCACTGGGTACCAGGAGGGAAAGACCCAGTGAAGCCTGGAGGGCGGCACAGCCAGATCTCCTCGTGCAGGCTGCCCTGCAAGAAAGCAGTGGTGAAGTCGAGAGAGTGCAGCTCGTAGTCACGGTGAGCAGCGACGTGCAGTAGTACCCGAAGAGTGGTCATCTTCGGGGTCGGGGAGAAGGTCTGAAAGAAGTCAACTCCCTGCCGCTGACTGAAACCACGAGCCACGTAACGCGCCTTGAAGACAGGCGGAGAACCCGGTAGCCGCTTCACCCTGAAGATCCACATGCCACTGACGATGTTCGCCCCAGGAGGGGGAACGGCGTCAACGTAGGTGCCTGTGGACTTCCAGGAAGCCATCTCTGCATCCATAGCTGCCTGCCACTGAGAGGAGTAGGGACCCTCTATCGCCTCCGCGTAAGAGCGCGGAGTCGGGATGTCAAGTGCATCCGGGTCTCCCTCAGGGGTGAGCAGTACGGACACGAGATGAGGTGAAGCGGCTGCCAGGCACTGGAACTCCTCCTGCCTGTCCTCAAGGACGTCCGTGCCAAGGGCACACTCACCCCCGACGGACGGAGGAATGGCGGACTCAGACTCAGCGACAAGACTAGCAGCGTAGTCTAGACGACAGCGAGCAGCAAAGTCGACGAGCTCAGTAACAAGGGCAGACGCAGCAGTGGACTCGAAAGAAGGGTCAGTGACGGCAGTAGCAAGGGGACGCGTGACAGTAGGACTGGCAGCACGAAGAGAGTCCGACGCAGGGTCGGCGAGAGCAGGAAGAGAGGACGCAGGAGGAGAAGGCAAAGGGGCACGCAGAGGAGCAGTGGTCGGACGCAGGGACATCCGGTGCGTGCCAGGGACAGGAGGAGGACGCGGACGCGAACCGCGACCACTTGCGCGCGCAGGACGAACAGGCGACGCAGGACGAGACGCAGGCTCACGACGCTCAGTAAGACCTCCAGTAGGACCAGCGTAGGGAGACGGAGCAGGTAAAGGGGAGGCAGGCTGTAGCTGTGACTGTGACTGGACAGGCTGAGGACCCTCTAAGGAAGGAAGAGGAGGAGGACCAGGAGAAGGTGTAAGACCAAGAACCTGCTGCAGGAGCGGAACGAAGTACAGTCGGGGCCGCGTGGCGACGCTAGAAACAGCAGGGACAGGACCAGTACCCCCAGCAGGAGTACCCGCGCTAGCAGCACCTCCAGCAGCACCTCCAGCAGCTCCAGAACCCCCAGCAGCACCTCCAGCAGCCTCAGAACCTCCAGCAGCACTCGAAGCACGGCTCCAGCGCCGGGCAAACCACTCGCGCAGCTCCTGTGGAGAGAGTGGCTCTCGGCGAGACGAAGTACCGAGAGAGCCCCCAGGCTCAGCACCCCCAAGCTCAGCACTCCCAGGCGCAGCACCTCCAGGCTCCGCACCCCCAGGCTCAGCGCCCCCAGGCTCAGCACCCCCAGGCTCAGCACCCCCAGGCTCAGCACCCCCAGGCTCCGCACCCCCAGTCGCAGCACCCCCAAGCTCAGCACCCCCAGACGTAGCACCCCCAGGCTCAGCACCCCCAGGCTCAGCACCCCCAGACGTAGCACCCCCAGGCTCAGCACCTCTAGCAGCACCAGAGTCACCAGTGACCTCAACAGGCTCGACTGCGTCTACCTGGGACATACCAGACGGGGCAGGACCCTGAGGGGGGAGGGGGTCTACCGGGGGGGGACCTGGGACAAGAAAGAGCGGGGGCGGTGGGAGGGACGGAGTGCGGTAGGGGAAGAGGTGGTAGTAGGGTACCGACTCGTCGAACGTGACGTCCTGGGAGGACAGAACACGGCAAGAGGTGGGGTGGTAGAACTGCCACCCAGGGGCGTCGGGGGGGGAACCCCAGGAAGACGCAGGGAGCAGCGCGAGGGGACAGCTTGTCCGCAGACAAGTCGCGAACAAACGCCCGAGATCCCCAGACCCGGAACGCCGACACATCGCCAACCTTCCCCGTCCACAGCAGGGCTGGGGAGGTCTCCGGCCTGGAGACCCTGGGGTGGAGGTTGATCTGATGCGCCGCGTACCTGACCGCAAACGGCCACAGAAAATGGGGAGCTGCCGCATGCATCATAGACGTACGAGCGACGTCCATGACCATGCCAATGCGGCGCTCTGCAATCCCATTTTGCTGCGGTGAGTCCGGAAGCGTGAAGGTCTGACGGATGCCTCGCGCACGACAATAGGCACGCAGAAGGCCAGAGGAGAACTCTCCGCCTCTATCCGAGTGCAGACGCAAAACAGGAAGGTCCGAGCCAAAGCTCTGCCTGAGCTGGAGACGAGCTGCGCGGATTCAGTCGATCAGCACCGCAGTGACATCGCCCTTGCTGCGCAAGGGGAAGACTGTGGTGTAACGCGAGTAGTCGTCAACAATGAGCAGGAAGTAGCGTTCCTGACCCTGTCCACGGATGCGGGCTGGGCCCCACACGTCCATGTGAAGCGTCTGCAACGGGGCCTCTGTCGGGGGAAACTGGGAGGAGTGAGGGGCAGCACGCTGGCGCCCCTCGACACAGGGGACACAGGCAGGGCCAGGGCCCTCAGGAAGGGGAGGGAGGGACCGGTGGAGACCAGACACAAGAAGACGGGAGGCCATGCCTCTGAGCCAAAGCAGAGAGGGGTGGCCAAGGCGGTGGTGCCAGAGGAGGGTCTCGTGAGACAGACGGCGACACGAACAGGGGGCAGACTCAGGACCAGACCTGGACGCTGCAACAAACACCTGACCAGACGAAGGGACCCTACCAGACTCAGTACCTAGAGGAGAAGCAGTGGTCAGTGTGTACAGGCTCGACCCTGGCTGACGTGTAAACGTAGCCAGGTGGCGACCTGTGCTAGCCTCTGTGCAGTGGGTCACCCGCTGACGAGCAGGAGTGAACTGGTGGACACCCGCATCCTGTAGGTCAGCACCACTCACCAGGTTCGTAGAGAACGAGGGGAGGTAGAGACCAGACATGGTGCCAGAGGGGGCCGCCGGACACGGGAGGACTGTGGAGAAGCGAGACAAGACAGGACCCCCAGAGGGGTCAGCCAGGGACACCGCAACTGGCCGACTAAGCGGCGTGAGAGTGGTGCGGTCCCGAAAGAAGGAGCAAGAGGCCCCAGAGTCCAGGGTGAAGGTGTGAGAGGCCGAAGCCGACACAGTACCTGAGAGAGCAGACTCACCAGTACCTGAGAGTACAGACGTACTGGCACCTAGAGCAGCAGCCTCACCGGCACCTAGAGCAGCAGCCTCACTGGCACCTAGAGCAGCAGCACCAATGCCCGGGTCGGGCGGGAAACACCGGTAATAGTCACCCTCATCACTAACAGTCACAGCATACATGGCAGCAAGGATAGCATCAAAGTCAAGATCAAAAATAGCTACACCAGCCCTAGACAGCTCTCCCCAGCGGGGGATCTCAGAGGCCTCCGGAAACTGCTGGCGCCAAGCGTCTGTCAGGCGGCCAAAGCAGCGGCGGGCGGTGTGGGTGCCCCCACACTGCTCACCCGCGCGGTCGCTGGTGCGGAGAACGTAGGTGCAGGGACCAAACGCCCCACCACGCTGACGCTGCGAGTACCACTCACGGAGCTGCTGAGGGGCGGGGACGTCGCGAGAGCGCTGCTGCTGCTGCTGCGGCTGCTGCTGCTGCTGCTGCTGCTGGCGCTGACCACCCCCAGTGCTGCTCTGCTGGGACGAGCCACTCCGACCACCTCCAGCACCGCTGCCCCCGCCTCCATCGGCACCGCCGCCACCGCCCCCCTCGCCCCCGCCGCTCCCACCGCCACCTCCGCCACCACCTCCGCCACCACCTCCGCCTCCACTGCCGCCACTAGTACCTCCACTCCTGCCACCACCTCCACCGCCACCCCCACTCCCCCCGCCGCCCCCACCTCCTCCGCCACCGCCCCTGCTAGCTCCACCCGCTCCCTTGCCCCCCTTGCCCCTGCCAGAGCGGCGCCTACCGCTAGGGGTAGACGCCGCACCGACCGGCTCCAAACCAACGAGGTCGGTCGCAGCAGTAGAGGCGACACAGGGCAGCAGGGGGGAAGGAGAACACCCCTCAAAGATGGGGGTGCGAGGGTCACCACGAGAGGCCCCTACAGCGACTATGCTCTTCTCTGCCGCTAGCAGGGACTTCTCGAGGAGGTCGACGGTGAGTGTGGTGGGACAGACAGAGAGAAACTGGTCCCTTACTACACGAAGGGACTCAGGGAGACGAGTGACTAGAAAGTAGAGGGTGATGTACATGGGAGGGGGGTTTGCGGCGCAGAAGTCAGTAGGAAGGGCAGCTCGGTAGCGAGTGTCATTAGCGCGAAGGTGGGTAAAGAGGTCAGTGACTGTGGGAATGGCAGCAAGGCCAGGGAAGAGGTACGGTAGCATAAGGCGGCTCAGTGTAGCAGAGGAAGGGGAGGAGTAGCGCGCAACTACAGCGTCGTACAAGGCATGAGCGGTCTTGCATTGACTAAAGTGTGCACGCTCGGAGGAAGGGAGGTGGCGACGCACAGCAAGACGTGCAGCAGCATCGCGTGTGGCCCACTTGGAGCGAACAGCGGGGTCAGCATTAGCAGGAGGGGCAGGGACAGCGCCAGAGACAAAGTCAAAGAGAGAAACTTCATCTACCGCATCGCACAGCAAGTACAGCTGCAGGTCGTCGACCCAGACTGCGAAGTCAATGGCTCGACCCTCAGCGTCAAAAGCCAGGACATTAGGGGTGGCCATGATAGCAGCCGACAGTCTCACCAGACAGGAAGGGTCGAGCAGCTCAGCAGCACAGCAACACTGCAGCACAGCAACCCGGCAGTACAGCAACTCCGCTCGGGCGGCCCAGGCGGCTCGGGCGGCTCGGGCAACTCCGCTCGGGCGGCTCAGGCGGCTCGGGCGGCTCGGGCGGCTTGGGCGGCTCAGGCGGCTCGGGCGGCTCAGGCGGCTCGGGCGGCTCAGGCGGCTCGGGCGGCTCGGGCGGCACGGGCGGCTCGGGCGGCTCCGCTGCTCGGGCTTCTCGTGCGGCTCGGGTGACGCGGGTTGCGGGACGGGCGGCTCGGGCGGCTCGCGGGCGGGCGGCGCACAGGCGGCTCACGGGCGGGCGGCTCACGGGCGGCGGCTCACGAGCGGCGGCTCACGGGCGGCGGCTCACAGGCGGGCGGCTCACGGGCGGGCGGTGCACGGGCGGGCGGCTCACGGGCGGGCGGCGCACGGGCGGGCGGCGCACGGGCGGGCGGCGCACGGGCGGGAGGCTCACGGGCGGGCGGTGCACGGGCGGTCGGCGCACGGGCGGGTGGCCCACGGGCGGCGCCGGCTCACAGGTGGGCGGCTCACGGGCGGGCGGCGCACAGGCAGGCGGCGCACGGGCGGGCGGCTGACGGCGCCGGTTCACGGGCAGGCGGCGCACGAGCGGGCGGCTCACGGGTGAGCGGCTCACGAGCGGCGGCTCACGGGCGGCGGCTCACGGGCGGCGGCGCACGGGCGGCGGCTCACGGGCGGCGGCGCACGGGTGGCGGCGCACGGGCGGGTGGCTCACGGGCGGCGCCGGCTCACGGACGGGCGGCGCACGGGCGGGCCACTGGCGGCTCACGGGCGCTAAGGCGGGCGCCGGGCGCTAGGGCGCGAGGGCGGGCGCCGGGCGCTAGGGCGCTAGGGCGGGCGCTAGGGCGTGCGCTAGGGCGGGCGCTAGGGCGGGCGCTAGGGCGGGCGCTAGGGTGGGCGCTAGGGCGCTAGGGCGGGCGCCGGGCCTTAGGGCGCTAGCGGCTAGGGCAGAAAAAAAATTTTCGAGGTGGTGGGCCCTAAGCACAGTTCCCACAGGGGAACCTGCTCGATACCATGAGAAGAAGTGAACGAGAATGAATCAACTATGAATGAAGTGAGTACATATAGGAAACCCAGATTGGGTTGTACCCCCTATGGGATACCCCACTATAGCCTACACAAATATATATAAGCTATAATGTTCTGACACTATGGCAGCAGTTCGGCACGCGACTACAGTTCAGTTCATCGTATCACCCCGAAACCGACGGACAGACAGAACGGACAAACCAGACCATGGAACACCTCATTTGGGCCACGTGCGACGACCCGAACACGTGGGAACAGCAGCTGCCACTCATCGAATTCGCATACAACAACGCGCCATCCGCCACGACCCAACAGTCACCGTTTTACCTGAATTACGGACAAGACCCCACAGTACCCATGACCCCAAATCCCGACAACCCCGTCCCACGTGCACAACAATTCACCGAGATTTTGCAAGCAGCACGCACCAGGGCAGCAGAAGCAATCAAGAAATCGAACATCATCGCTAAACGCAACGCCGACCGCCACCGCAGACCTATCACTTATCAGCCCGACGACCTCGTTTTACTC
Source organism: Closterium sp. NIES-65 (assembly GCA_948144175.1). NCBI lineage: Eukaryota > Viridiplantae > Streptophyta > Zygnematophyceae > Desmidiales > Closteriaceae > Closterium > Closterium sp. NIES-65. Next base: position 1,495,943 of record CANXME010002047.1, read on the forward strand.
GACACTCAAAACCTCCGCCTGCTGATTACATGATTACACCCGTCACCGCACACCTCCTCCTCCCTGCTGACTGGTACGTCAGCCCCTCGTTCCACGTCAGCTTGCTTCGCCCTTACGTACCGTCCACCGGCCAACTCCCACGAAATCGACCATCCAGCATGACGCGACCACCATCCAAACCAATCATCACCCCCGACAAGATCCTGAGTCACAGAATTCGCGACCCCCGCGGAGCTCGAAAGATCGAGTTCCTGATTCGCTGGAAAGACCGAACACCTTGTCAAAGTTTGAAGAAAGAAAGAGGATTGAACTAGCAAGAATGAGGATACAAATAGCAAACCCTAGAAGGGTTGTACTCGCTATAGAGCACCCCACTACAGGCTAGAACAATAAGATAATATTCTGACACACCCCCATAGCCAAAGTGGGGTGTAATCAGCAGAGCAGGCAAAGCAATACAAGCTCAGGGTGGATCACAATGTCACCACACATTCTGAGCACAAGTTCAAGAAGAAATAGTTTAGAGTTCACAATTATAAGCAAAGCTAGTGGTAGTCACAACGGGCAAGTGAGGAGGAGGAGGGAGAGTGAGGGGAGAGGAGATAGGAGGCGACGGCTGAAGCTGCAGACATACGGGCAACAGGAGGCAGACTGGCACAGCGGCTACCGGACAGCGCCCGGACTACAGGAGTAACAGGCCCCGCGGCTCAAATAGCGGCGGACGGGCAACGGACCCACAGGCGGCTGGCGTAGAAGTCTAGCTCACTGGGCTACCGGGACAGCGCCCCGGACTACAGGTGCTGCTGACGACAAACTGGCAACCTCCGCTCATCCTCCCGCACACAGTCCCACCCCCCTGATACACACCCACTGCTACACCGCTAGCTCTACTCCCACGCACCCCCCTTAAACCCTAAACCCCAGTCTCCCACACAACCACCCCCCTCAGCGACAGCTGCAGCAGTGGGAGACGAAGGAGGAGGAGGAGCAAAGGGAGGAAGGCACACCGATCACCCCCATACCCGCCACCCCACAGCTCGCCCCTCAGGTCGCCTCGACGGACGACGGGAAATGGGGGGGAGGGGAGAAAGGGGGCCCACCACGGACCTGAGAGAGTCGCAGGTGGGGGGACGGGGCCGGGGCCGGGGCCGCGAGTAGGGCGACGGGGCCGCGCGGGCGGCGACGGGGCCGCTGCGGCGGCGACGGGGCCGTGCGGGCGGTGAAGGGGCCGCGGCGGGTGGGGAGGGGGTCGCTGCGGGCGGCGACGGGGCCGCACGGGCGGCGACAGGGCCGCTGCGGCGGCGACGGGGCCGCTCGGGCGGCGAAGGGGCCGCGGCGGGTGGGGACGGGGTCGCTGCGGGCGACGACGGGTCCGCACGCGACACCCCAGACCGTCGTAACGGACGGGCGGGGGCCGCGCGCGGCTCCCCTGGGCGGCGCGACGGGGCAGCGGGCGGCGCGCCAGAGAAGAAAGGGGCCGCGCGCTGAAGGTGGCGGGGCCGCGACCGGAGTAGGGCGGCGGGGCCGCGACGGGTCCTCGTCGCCCGTCGCGACGCCTCCAGAGCGGGACGCGGCGAACGCCGCGAGGCAGACGCCCGCCGCGCGCCTCGGGGCGCACAGCGGGCAGAGAACCGCCGCGCGCCTCGGGGCGCACGGCGGGCAGAAAACCGCCGCGCGCCTCGGGGCGCACGGCGGGAGGAAAAAGTAGCAGCGGAAGCGAGGTGGGAACACACCCACGGGATCGATCCAAGGGGATCGACCTGCTCTGATAGCATGTCAAAATCCCAACCACTAGACCATTGGGATAAAAGGGCTTGTTTCAGTAGCGGGTCAGTGCGCCCATAACCTGTCAAAAGTTAGAAGAAGAAAGAGGATTGAACTAGCAAGAATGAGGATACAAATAGCAAACCCTAGAAGGGTTGTACTCGCTATAGAGCACCCCACTACAGGCTAGAACAATAAGATAATATTCTGACACACCCCCATAGCCAAAGTGGGGTGTAATCAGCAGTGCAGGCAAAACAAAACAAGCTCAGGGTGGATCACAATGTCACCACACATTCTGAGCACAAGTTCAAGAAGAAATAGTTCATAGTTCACAATTATAAGCAAAACTAGTGGTGGTCACAACGGGCAAGTGAGGAGGAGGAGTGAGAGCGAGAGGAGTTGGGAGGCGACAGCTGAAGCTGCAGACACACGGGCAACAGGAGGCACACTGGCACAGCGGCTACCGGGCGACGCCCCCGGACTACTGGAGTAACTGGCCCCGCGGCTAAAGTAGCGGCAGACGAGCAACGGACCCACGGGCGGCTGGCACAGCTGGCTACGACTGGGCTACCGGGCGAAGCCCCCGGAATACAGGTGTTGCTGACGACAAACTGGCAACCTCCACTCATCCTCCCGCACACAGTCCCACCCCCCTCATACACACCCACTGCTACACCACTAGCTCTACTCCCACACACCCCCCTAGCACCACTCCTTCGTCTCCCACACACCCACCCCCCCTCAGCGGCAGCTGCAGCAGTGGGAGACGGAGGAGGAGGAGGAGCAGGGGACCGCGCACACCCGCCACCCCCATACCCGTCACCCCCATACCCTGAGTGTGCGGTAGGCGAGCTCAGGTGTGCGCGAAGCATGCACAAGCGTGCGGGAAGCAAAATCGGGTGTGCGGGAAGCGAACTCGGGTGTGCGGTAAGCAAACGCAGGTGTGCGGGGAGGGGGGGGGGGGGGGGGGCCGCAGGGCGACACGCGGGTCGACGGGGATGGGCACACCGGTCGCCGGAGGCGGCGCGCGGGTCGACGGGGCCGCCACTAAGGGCGACAGGGAGCCTCGCGCGGGTTGACGGGGACGCCGCGAAGGGCGACGAGGAGCCGTACGCAGGTCGACGGGGACGGGCGTGCGGGTCGACGGAACGCGAAACCGCCGCGTGCGCCCAGGGTGCGCGGTGGGCAGAAAACCGCCACTCGTCCTGAGCGCATGGCGTGCAGAATACCGCCGCGCGAAGCAGGAAACCGCCGCGCGCCTCGGGGCGCACGGTGGGCAGAAAACCGCCGCACGCACTGAGCGCGCGGTGGGCAGAAAACCGCCATGCGCCCCGAGCACGTGGCGGGAAGAAAAAACTGCCGCACGCCACGGGGCGTGCGGCATAGAGAGTAGTAGTAGCAGTTGCAGCGGAAGCAACGAGGTGGTGAGCCCACCCACAGGATCGATCCAAGGGGATCGACCTGCTCTGATAGCATGTCAAAAGTTAGAAGAAGAAAGAGGATTGAACTAGCAAGAATGAGGATACAAATAGCAAACCCTAGAAGGGTTGTACTCGCTATAGAGCACCCCACTACAGGCTAGAACAATAAGATAATATTCTGACATAACCCCCCAGGCAAACGCGCCTGTAACCCCCCCAGGATCGATCGGGGATCTCACAGTGTAGCTCTACTGACACCCCCCCACACTGGGAGGCCCAGGACTGAGCACAGTGGCAACGGCCAACATGTGCATACACCGGGATTCGAACCCGAGACCACTCTGATACCATGTCAAAGTTTGAAGAAAGAAAGAGGATTGAACTAGCAAGAATGAGGATACAAATAGCAAACCCTAGAAGGGTTGTACTCGCTATAGAGCACCCCACTACAGGCTAGAACAATAAGATAATATTTTGACACACCTACCGAGGACAACTGGGTTCCCCTGGACAGAATCGAAAACCACCCTGTCCTCACTGAGTATCTGCGCAGCCGAAACTTCAAAGACATCCACGCACTCTCGTAAGAGGGACCTCCTTAGGAGGGGGGGGGTAGTGTAAGGAAAATCCCTTTTCCTTACTTCGCGTCCCTGCTCAACGCGTACATCACTGTAGCACCTCAGTCCGCACCGTTACCACTCGCGATCATCGCATCGACAATCATCCCGCCATTTTCGCACATCGCATCCCGACCTCACGGCTCGGCGGGTAACCCGCGCTCCGGGCCTACGCTTCGACATTTTCCCAACCTCGGTCTCAGGCCCGTCGCGCGACAACCACAGTCCATTACCATTACCACTGTAGTTTCGCTATATATTCTTCGCTCATGCCTTCGCTCATTGTATTCTTGCTTCGATAGTGCAATTCTCGTTCGCTCACTTAATTGCACTCGTAACAAGGGTTATTTCCTGCAGTGACATTTGTGTCATAATTAGATTGTGACGAGCGAATACTGCATAGGTTGTGTTGTGTCACAAACGCGCGTTGTCATAATGCGAATTTTGCTGTATTTTACATTGGTAAACATGGAAAACGCTAAAGTCGCGGACATGTGCAGGGCTGATTTTATCAGGGTAATTACCCTGATTTCATGGTGACTACAGGCTTCTGACTTGGTGGTCCCTGCAAACTCAGGTTTTGTATTTTGTGAACTCTGATCCAATCAGAGAAGCTACTTAACGGACTCTGAATTCTTGTAACTAAGCTCAGAGTAGTGTAGTTGCGGACTCTGTCTATGCAGGGTATGCATTCCGTGGACCCTGAATGCGAAGGTATCGGGACGAAGTTTCCTAGAAGCTTCGTTTCGATAACCCCCTTGTGCGTAATCATTTCTTTGAGTGGCCCCATGTGAGGTACCCCCTTCACGCGCCCGTCAGTGACGTAATACCGACAAAGGAAAACACTGACGTGTTGTACATCACAGCTGGCAACAGCGCCAACACAGCCAAATCAATGATAACGGTGCTGCCACGCGCACCGCAGAGTGCACAGCATGTGTCTGCCATTGGCCAGAATGGCCTGTTGACAGCATGCGGTTGCAGCCAAGGAGTTCGTGAATGAATTCGGCCTTGAATGCAACGACGAATTCATCGTCGAATGTTGCCATCAAGTTCGTGGAATCGCGGCGCGGTGGTTTCGTGCTCCCGCCATCTCCAACCTGTCGAACTTATATGCTATAGTCTGTTTAGGCTGTAGTGGGGTAGTCCATATGGGGTACAACACTTTAGGGTTTCCTACTTGTACTCCTCATGCTGATCAATGCACTCATTCCTCAAATTCTCACATGGTATAGAGCAGGTTCCCTAGTGGGAACGCTTCCTAAGGGCCCACCACTAATTTTTTTTTTCTGCCCGAAGCGCGCTTCTCTCCTGCCCGAGTCGCGCCCCGTGTGCCCTCCCTCCTCTCGCGCCCCTAGCCCTTAGCGACCCGTCGTGCCCTCCTCAGGCCCCTAGCGGCCCCTTTCGCGGCCTCTAGCGGCCCCTCTCACGGCCCCGTCGTCGCCGCCCTTCGCGGCCACCTCGCCTGTGAAAATAGTAGGTAGAAGTAGGCGCCATAGCTAGGAAAGCCCTAGCTAGGCAAGAACAGTTTAGGCAAAGAAGGGGGATGCACTAGCAAGAATGAGGATACAAATAGCAAACCCTAGAAGGGTTGTACTCGCTATAGAGCACCCCACTACAGGCTAGAGCATAACATTCTGACACACCCCCATAGCCAAAGTGGGGTGTAATCAGCAGAGCAAGCAAAGCAGAACAAGCTCAGGATGGATCACAATGTCACCACACATTCTGAGCACAAGTTCAAGAAGCAATAGTTTAAAGTTCACAATTATGAGCAAAGCTAGTGGTAGTCACAACGGGCAAGTGAGGAGGAGGAGGGACAGTGAGAGGAGAGGAGATAGGAGGTGACGGCTGAAGCTGCAGACACACGGGAAACAGGAGGCACACTGGCACAGCGGCTACCGGAACAGCGCTCCGGACTACTGGAGTAACTGGCCCCGCGGCTAAAAGTAGCGGCAGACGAGCAACGGACCCACGGGCGACTGGCACAGGTGGCTACTAGTGGGCTACCGAAGCAAATCCCCGGACTACAGGTGCTGCTTGCGACACGACGGCAACCTCCGTTCAACCTCCCCCAAACAGTCCCACCCCCCTTGACACACACCCCCTGCTTCACCCCCAGCTCCACTCCCCCTTCACCCCCCCTAGTACCACTCCGACGGCTCCAACAGGTCCACCCCCTCTCAGCGGCAGCTGCAGCACAGGGAGACGGAGGAGGAGGAGGAGCAGGGAACGGCACACAGAAGCTGCACCCCCATACCCCCCACCCCCAAACCATAATTCAGGAGAACGGGCAGTAGGAGGGGTGGGGCGCCATCAGAAGCACGGGGGACAGCGGGGAGGGAAGGGGCAGTGAGGAACGGGCCGCCCACGGGCCTGGCATAGCCTACCGAACCGCGCGTAGGCGGCCCGAGCCGCGCGCGGGCCTGGCGACGCCCGTACAGGCCACGCGCTGGCCTGGCGCAGCCCGTACGGGCCGCGCGCGGGCCTGGCGCAGCCCGTACGGGCCGCGCGCAGGCCGTACGGGCCGCGCGCAGTCCAGGACGGGCGACGGGGGGCGACGCGCGGGTCCCCGTTGCCCGTCGCAGCGCCTCCCGGGATGGACGCGCGGCGTGACGGGGCAGAAACCCGCCGCGCGCCTCGGGGAGCACGGCGGGCAGAGAACCGCCGCGCGCCTCGGGGCGCACGGCGGGCAGAAAACCGCCGCGCGCCTCGGGGCGCACGGCGGGCAGAAAACCGCCGCACGCTCCAAGCGCGCGGCAGGATGAAAACCCTAAACTCGACGCCGCGCACCACGGGGCGCGCGGCGGAAAGGGAGTAGCAGTAGTAGCGGAAGCATTGAAGTGGGGCCCATAGGCCAGGAGCATATAGATCTGATTCCATGTGAAAATAGTAGGTAGAAGTAGGCACCATAGCTAGGAAAGCCCTAGCTAGGCAAGAACAGTTTAGGCAAAGGAGGGGGATGCACTAGCAAGAATGAGGATACAAATAGCAAACCCTAGAAGGGTTGTACTCGCTATAGAGCACCCCACTACAGGCTAGAGCATAACATTCTGACATCGCCGCCCTTAGCGGCCCCGTCGCTGCCCTACCGGCCCCGTCGCCGCCCTACCGGCCCCGTCGCCGCCCTACTGGCCCCGTTGCCGACCCTAGCGGCCCTGTAGCCGCCCTGAGCGGCCCCGTCGCCGACCCTAGTGGCCCCGTCGCCGCCCTATCGGCCCCGTCGCCGACCCTTGCGGCCCCGTCGCCGCCCTAAGCGACCCCGTCGCCGACCCTACCGGCCCCGTCGCCGCCCTACCGGCCCCTGTTGCCACCCTAAGCGGCCCCGTCGCCGACCCTACCAGCCCCGTCGCCGCCCGACCGGCCCCGTTGCCGACCCTAGCGGCCCTGTCGCCGCCCTAAGCGGCCCGTCGCCGACCCCAGCGGCCCCGTCGCCGCCCTTCGCGGCCCCGTAGCCGCCTCTAGCGGCCCCGTCGCCGCTCTTCACGGCCCCGTCGCCGTCTCTACCGACCCCTTCAACGCCGCCAGCAGCCCAGCAGCCGAGGCGCCCGACAGCCGAGCCGCCGAGTCCCAGCAGCTGAGCCGCCGAGCCGCCCAGCAACCGAGCCACCGAGCCGCCGAGCCGCCCAGCAGCCGAGCCGCCGAGCCGCCGCGCCGCCCAGCAGCCGAGCCGCCGAGCCTCCCTGCAGCCGAGCCGCCATGTCGCCCAGAAGTCGTGCCACCCAGCAGCCGAGCCGCCGAGCCGCCGAGCAGCCGAGCCGCCGAGCCGCCCAGCAGCCGAGCCGCCGAGCCGCCGCGCCGCCCAGCAGCCGAGTCGCCGAGCCTCCCTGCAGCCGAGCCGCCATGTCGCCCAGCAGCCGAGCCGCCCAGCAGCCGAGCCGCCTTGCCGCCGAGACGCCACTGTTCCTTACGGCGCGCCCCGGCCCTACTTCCTTGGACTGGTGAGCTCACTCCCTGATAGACCACTGCAGTCATGGCTACCCCCAGTGTCCTTACCTTTGTTACTGAGGGTCGTGCTGTTGACTTTGAGGTCTGGGTCGATGACCTCCAGCTTTTCTTACAGTGCGATAGGGCAGACGGACTCTCACTGTTCGATCTCACCTCTGGTGTCTCTCCTGCCCCGCCTGCTACTGCTGACAGCAGTGTTCGCTCACAGTGGGCCACACGCGATGCTGCTGCACGTCTTGCTGTGCGTTGCCACTTACCGACCACTGAGCGTGCGCACTTTAGGCAGTACAAGAGTGCTAAGACCTTGTACGACGCTGTAGTTGCACGCTTCTCTTCCCCTGCCACTGCTGCACTTAGCTGCCTCATGCTACCGTACCTGTTCCCTGACCTTGCTGCCTTTCCCACAGTCGCAGACCTCATTACGCACCTTCGCACTAGTGACACTCGCTACCGCGCTGCGCTTCCTGCTGAGTTCTGTGCCAAGAACCCCCCCCCCCCCCCCCCCATGTACATCACACTCTACTACATAGTCACCCGACTCCTTGACTCCCTTCGCTTAGTCAGGGACCACTTCGTCTCAGTTTGCCCCACCACGCTCACCGTTGACCTCCTCGAGGAGCGCCTCCTAGCTGCAGAGAAGAGCATATTCGCTATAGGAGCCTCTCGTGGTGACCCTCGCACCCCCGTCTTTGAGGGGTGTTCTCCCTCCCTCCTCGTGCCCTCTGTTGCTTATTCTGCTGCGGCCGACCTCGTTGGCTTCGAGTCGGTCGGCGCTGCGTCTGTCCCTAGCAGGAAGCGCCGCACCGGCAAGGGCAAGGGGGGCAAGGGCGCTGGGGGGGCTTGTGGGGGCGGTGGAGGTGGTGGCGGTGGAGGCAGTGGAGGGGGTGGGGGTGGTGGTGGGAGTGGTGGCGGGGGTGGAGGTGTCGATGGCAGCAGTGGACGCGGAGGAGGCGGCGGTGGTGGCGGAGGGGGCGGAGGCGGTGGTGGCAGAGGGAGCGGAGGCGGCGGTGGTGGCGGAGGCGGCGGAGGTGGCAGAGGTGGCGGAGGTGGCGGTGGAGCTGGTCGCGGCTCTGCGCAGAGGAGTGGCTCCGGTGGTGGTCCGCGCCAGCAGCAGCAGCGCGGTCGTGAGACCCTGTCCCCTCAGCAGCTTCGTGAGTGGTAGACTGGGCGTCAGCGGGGTGGGGGTACTGGTCCCTGCACCTACGTCCTCCGTACAGGCGACCGCGCTGGTGAGCAGTGCGGGGGCACGCACTCCACCCAGCGCTGCTTCGGCCGCCTGACGGACGCTTGGCGGCATCATTTTCCTGACGCCACTGAGATCCCTCGCTGGGGAGAGCTGTCTAGGGCGGGGGTAGCTATCTTTGAGCTTGAGTTTGATGCTATTCTTGCTGCCATGTATGCTGTGTCTACTAGTGATGAGGGTGACTGTTACCTGTGTGTTCCGCCTAACCCGGGCATTGAGGCTGCTGCTCTAGGTGCTGGTGAGGCTACTGCTTCAGGTGCTAGTGCGTCCGCTGCCCCAGGTGCTGGTGAGTCTGCTCTCTCAGATACCACGTCGGCTCAGACCTTGCACACCTTCACCCTTGACTCGGATGCTTCCCGCTCCTTCTTTCGAGACCGCACCACGCTTACGTCGCTTAGTCGGCCGGTTGCGGTCTCCCTGGCGGACCCCTCTGGGGGTCCTGTCCTTGCTAGCTTCTCCACTATCTTACCGTGTCCGGCAGCCACCTCTGGCACCCTGTCAAGTCTCTACCTCCCCTCGTTCTCTACGAACTTGGTGAGTGGAGCTGATCTACAGGATCGGGGGGTTGACCAGTTCACACCTGCGAGTCAGCGGGTGACCCACTGTACGTGTGCTCGGACGGGCCAACACTTGGCCACGTTTACCCGTTAGCCGGGGTCGAGCCTGTACACACTGACCACTCAGTCTCCTACGGTTACTGCGTCTAGTCAGGTAGCTGCGTCGAGTCAGGTGTTTGCTGCAGCGTCCAGGTCTGGTCCTGAGTCTGCGCCCTGCTCGTGTCATCTCCTGTCCCACCAGACTCTCCTTTGGCACCACCGCCTTGGTCACCCCTCCCTGCCTCGTCTCCGAGGCATGGCCTCCCGTGTCCTTCTCTCTGGTCTCCCCCGGTCCCTCCCTCCCCTACCTCCGGGGCCGGCCCCTACCTGCATCCCCAGCGTCGAGGGGCGGCAGCGCGCCGCTCCTCACTCCTCCGAGTTTCCTCCAACAGAGGCTCCCCTGCAGACTCTTCACATGGACGTGTGGAGCCCCGCCCGCATCCGTGGCCAGGGTCACGAGCGTTACTTCCTGTTGGTGGTTGACGACTACTTGCGTTACACCACGTTGTTCCCCTTGCGCAGCAAGGGTGATGTCACTGAGGTGTTGATCGACTGGATCCGCGAGGCTCGTCTCCGGCTCAGAGAAAGTTTCTGCTCGGACTTTCCTGTTCTGCGTCTGCAATCTGACAGAGGCGGGGAGTTTTCCTCTGCCCGTCTGGGAGCCTTCTGTCGTGCACAGGGCATCCGCCAGACCTTCACGCTTCCAGCCTCTCCACAGCAAATTGGGATTGCTGAGCGCCGCATCGGCATGGTCATGGACGTCGCTTGTACGTCCATGATCCATGCGGCTGCTCCCCATTTTCTGTGGCCGTTTGCAGTTCAGTACGCGGCGCATCAGCTCAACCTTCAGCCCCAGGTCTCCTTGCCAGAGACCTCCCCCACCTTGCGGTGGACGGGGAAGGTTGGCGATGCGTCTGCGTTTCCTGTCTGGGGATCTCGGGCGTTTGTCCGCGACTTGTCTGCGGACAAGTTGTCCCCCCGTGCTATTCCCTGCGTCTTCCTTGGCTTCCCCCCTGACACGCCTGGTTGGCAGTTCTACCACCCCACCTCGCGCCGTGTTCTGTCCTCCCAGGACGTCACCTTTGACGAGTTGGTGCCTTACCTCAGTTTGCTCCACACGGATGACATCCATGGCATCGTCATAGCTTACAATGCCCACCACCGTCTCTTCCCCTACCGCACTGCGCCCCTCCCCCCGCCGCCGCTCTTCCTTGCGCCAGGTCCTCCCCTGGTAGACCCCCTCCCCCATCAGGGTCCTGCCCCGTAAGGTGTGCCCCAGGTAGACGCAGTTGAGCCTGTCGAGGTTGCTGTTGACTCTGGTGCTGCTAGGGGCGCTGTGCCTGCGGGTGCCGGGTCTGGGGGTGCGGATCCTGGGGGTGCTGAGTCTCGGGGTGCTGAGCCTGAGGGTGCTGAGTCTGGGGTTGCTGAGCCTGGGGGTGCGGAGCTTGGGGGTGCTGAGCCCTGGGGTGCGGAGCCTGGGGGTGCTGAGCCTGGGGGTGCGGAGCCTGGGGGTGCTGGGTCTACTCGTGTGGCCTCTGGCGGTGCTTCGTCGAGACGGGAGCTAGTCTCTCCGCAGGAGCTGCGCGAGTGGTTTGCTCGGCGCTGGAGCCGTGCTGCTGGAGCTGGAGGTACTACTGTTGCTGCTGGTCCTAGAGGTGCTCGTCCTGGCGGTTCTGGAGGTGCTAGGACTGGGAGTCCTGCTGGAGGTGCTACTGGTGCTACTGGAGCTAGAGCTACTGGGGGTGTTGGCGCTGGTGGTTCTGCTGGCGCTGGTGCTTCTGAGGGTACTGGAGGTGGCGGTGGAGCTGGAGGTGCTGCTGGCGCTGGTGCTGCCGCTGGGGGTACTGGTGCTGTCCCTGCTGGTTTTGGAGCACTGCACGGCCGAGGCCGTACTTCGTTCCGCTCCTTGAGCAGGTTCTTGGTCTCCCGCCCTCTACTGGTCCTGCTCCTCCCTTAGCATGTCCACAGCCTGTCTAGTCGCGGTCACAGTTATAGGCCGCCTCCCTCCTGCCTGCTCCTTCTTCCTACACTGGCCCTACTGGAGGTCTTGCTGAGCGTCGTGAGCCTGCGTCTCGTCCTGCGTCGCCTGTTCGTGCTTCTCGCGCTAGTGGTCGTGCTCCGCGTCCGCGTCCTCCTGCGGTCCCCGGCACACAACAGATGACACTGCGTCCTTCCATTGCTCCTCTGCGTGTCCCGTTGCCGTCTCCTCCAGAGTCCTCTCTTCCTACTCTTGCTGACCCTGAGTCTGACTCTCTTCGTGCTGCCAGTCCTACTGTCATGCGTCTCCTGGCTACTGTTGTCTCTAACCCTTCTTTTGAGTCCACTGCTGCGTCTGCCTTAGTTGCTGAGCTTGTCGACTTTGCTGCTCGTTGTCGTCTAGACTACGCTGCTAGTCTTGTTGCTGAGTCTGAGTCTGTCTGTCCTCCGTTCGTCGGGGGTGAGTGTGCTCTCAGCACGGACGTCCTTGAGGATAGGCAGGAGGATTTCCAGTGTTTTGCTGCTGCTTTGCCTCATCTCGTGTCAACGCTGATTGCCCTTGAGGGAGACCTGGATGCACAAGACATCCCGACTCCTCGATTGTACGCTGAGGCGATCGAGGGTCCCTACTCCTCACAGTGGCAGTCAGCCATGGACGCAGAGATGGCTTCCTGGAAGTCCACAGTCACATACGTCGACGAGGTTCCCCCACCTGGGGCGAACATCGTCAGTGGCATGTGGATCTTCAGGGTGAAGCGGCCGCCGGGTTCTCCGCCTGTCTTCAAGGCGTGTTACGTGGCTCGAGGCTTCAGTCAGCGGGAGGGAGTTGACTGCTTTCAGACCTTCTCCCCCACCCCAAAGATGACCACTCTTAGGGTGCTGCTGCACATAGCCGCTCAGCGCGACTACGAGCTTCACTCTCTTGACTTCAGCACAGCTTTCTTGCAGGGCAGCCTGCACGAGGAGATCTAGCTGCGCCGCCCACCTGGCTTCACTGGGTCGTTCCCTCCTGGTACCCAGTGGAGCCTCCGACGGCCAGTCTACGGTCTCCGCCAGGCGCCCCGTGAGTGGCACGACACACCGAGGACTACACTTGCGGTTCTTGGGTTTGCTCCTTCTACTGCCGACCTGTCGCTGTTTCTACGCACCTCTTTGCCACCGTTCTACATCATCGTGTACGTCGACGACTTGGTCTTTGCCACAGCTGACACTGCTGGACTAGCCCATGTGAAGTCCGAGCTGCAGAAGAGACACACGTGCACAGACCTGGGTGAACTGCGCAGCTACCTTGGCTTGCAGATCACTCGGGACAGAGCACAGCGCACCATTACCCTGACTCAGTCACACATGGTGCAGCAGGTCCTTCAGCGCTTCGACTTCACGTACTCCTCGCCTCAGGCCACTCCTCTGTCTACTCGCCACTCGCTCTCAGCTCTGCCTTCGGATGAGTCCGTAGAGCCGAGTGGCCTATACCCAGAGCTTGTTGGCTGCCTCATGTACCTGATGACCTACACACGACCTGACCTAGCATACCCTCTTAGCATCTTGGCACACTATGTGGCTCCTGGGAGACACCGACCAGAGCACATGGCTGCAACGAAGAGGGTGTTGCACTACTTGTGCAGTACGTCGGGCATGGGGCTAGTGCTTGGAGGGCGACGTCCAGTGGTCCTCATAGGTCACGCAGACGAAGCACATTGGTCTTCGCTACTTCCTTGCTCGTGAGCTGCAGCAGCGCGGTCAGCTGCGCCTAGCGTACGTGGCCTCTGAGGCCAACACTGCTGATATCTTTACCAAGGCACTTCCGCCTTGTGATCATCAGCGCTTTTGTACTTTGCTAGGTCTTGTGCCTACTTGGCCTCACTTGCTCACCTCTTGACTTTGCTTGTACTGTGATCTATATATACCTGCAGTTGCATGCTTACCCTTGCTAGGTTGAATCACTGCCTTGCTTGTTTGTCTTGATGTATAACTCTGCATGTGAGCTGGCCTTGTGGCCTTGTGCTTGTGCTCAGATTGTGTGGTGACGTTGTGATCCACCCTGGGCTTGCCTTGCTTCTCTTGACTGGTCTTGTGACCCCTTGTTCTCCCCCACCTTGCCTATGGGGGTGTGTCGAACTTATATGCTATAGTCTGTTTGTCAGATTTATATGACTTAGCTGCTGTAGGCTATAGTGGGGTAGCACATATGGGGTACAGCTTTCTAGGGTTTGCACTTGTACCCAGCTTTCCCTTAGTCACATCCCATTTTCCTCGTTTCTTCTCATGGTTTCAGAGCAGGTTCCCTAGTGGGAACGCTTTCTAGGGCCCACCTTGAAATGTTTTTTTTCCTGCCCGTAGCGCGCTTCGCTCCTGCCCGAGTCGCGCCCCGCGTGCCCTCCCTACCGTCGCGCCGCCCTTAGCGGCCCCTCTCACGGCCCCTTGAGCTGCCCTTACGGCCCCGCGCGCTGCCCTTGCGGCCCCTCGCGCCGCCCGTCGGCCCGTCGCGCCGCCCGTCGACCCCGTGCGCCGCCCTTGCGGCCCCTCGCGCCGCCCGTCGGAACCGGGCGCCGCCCTTGCGGCCCCTCGCGCCGCCCGTCGGCCCCGTGCGCCGCCCTTGCGGCCCCTTGCGCCGCCTGTCGGCCCCTCGCGCTGCCCTTCCGGCCCCTTACGGCCCCTCGCGCGGCCCCTTACGTCCCCTCGCGCCGCTCTCGCGGCCCCCTCCTACGGCCCCTTCGCGGCCCGCCGTCGCCGCCTCCAGCAGCGGCCGCCGCCGTCCCTGCAGCAGCAGCCGCCACTGTACCTGCAGCAGCCGCGCCGCCCGAGCCGCCGAGCCGCCCGAGCTGCTGAGCCGCCCGAGCCACCAAGCCACCCAAGCCGCCGAGCCGCCCGAGCTGCCCGAGCCGCCGAGTCGCCGAGTCGCCGAGCTGCTGTTGCTGCCGAGCCGCCGAGCCGTCCAAGCCGCCCTGTCTGCTACACTCGGTCCTTCTCGCCTGCCCGTTAAGAGCAGCACCTCTACTACTGCGCTGCCCTTAGCCTGCTGCTCGCGCTTCTAGTCTACTGCTGTTATGGCTACCCCCAGTGTCCTCGCTTTTAACTCTGAGGGTCGGGCCATTGACTTTGACGTTTGGGTAGATGACCTGCAGCTTTTCCTACAGTGCGATAGGGCAGACGGTCTCTCCCTCTTTGACCTCACTTCTGGTGCCTCTCCTGCCCCTGCTGCTCATGCTGACGCCACTGTTCGCTCACAGTGGGCCACACGCGATGATGCTGCACGTCTTGCTGTGCGCCGCCACTTGCCCACCGCTGAGCGTGCACACTTTAGTCAGTACAAGAGTGCTAGGACCTTGTACGACGCTGTAGTTGCACGCTACTCTTCCCCTGCCACTGCTGCACTTAGCCGCCTCATCCTGCCGTACCTCTTCCCTGACGTCGCCGCTTATCCCACAGTCGCTGACCTCATTACGCACCTTCGCACTAGTGACATTCGTTACCGCGCTACCCTTCCCGCTGAGTTCTGCGCCAAGAACCCCCCCCCTATGTACATCACCCTCTACTACATAGTCACCCGGCTCCCTGACACCCTTCGCCCAGTCCGGGACCACTTTCTCTCTGTTTGCCCCACCACCCTCACCGTTGACCTCCTCGAGGAGCGCCTCCTAGCGGCAGAAAAGAGCATAGTCGCTGTAGGAGCCTCTCGTGGTGACCCTCGTGCCCCTGTCTTTGAGGGGTGCTCCCCCTCTCCCCTCTTGCCCTCTCTTACCTCTGCTGCTGCGGCCGACCTCGTTCGTCTTGAGTCGGTCGGTGCGGCGTCTGCCCCTAGCGGGAGACGCCGCACTGGCAAGGGCAAGGGGGGCAAGGGCGCTAGAGGAGCTAGCGGGGGCACTGGAGGCAGCGATGGAGGCGCCGCAGGGGGTGGGGGTGGCAGCGGGGGTGGTGGCGGGGGTGGGGGCGTCGGTGGCGGCAGTGGAGGCGGAGGCGGCGGCGGCGGTGGCGGTGGGAGCGGAGGTGGCGGAGGTGGCGGCGGTGGAGGAGGCGGCGGCGGAGGAGGTGGGGCTGGTTGGGGTGGCGCTGCGCAGAGGGTCGGCTCCGGTGGTGGTCAGCGCCAGCAGCAGCAGCACCAGCAGCGCACTCGTAAGATCCCCCCCCCTCAGCAGCTTCGTGAGTGGTACGCTGCACGCCAGCGGGGTGGGGGTGCTGGTCCGTGCACCTACGTCCTACGCACCGGCGACCGCGCGGGTGAGTCGTGCGGGGGTGCGCACTCCACCCAACGCTGCTTTGGCCGCCTGACGGACGCTTGGCGTCACCAGTTCCCTGAGGCCACTGAGATCCCTCGCAGGGCCGAGCTCTCTAGGGCGGGAGTAGCTATCTTTGACCTTGACTTTGATGCTATTCTTGCTGCCATGTATGCTGTGACTATTAGTGATGAGGGTGACTGTTACCGGTGTTTTCCGCCCGACCCGGGCATTGGGACTGCTGCTCTAGGTACTGGTGAGGCTACTGCTCTAGGTGCTAGCGAGGTTGCTGCTCTAGCTGCCAGTGCGTCTTCTTCCTCAGGTGCTGGTGAGTCTGCTCTCTCAGGCACCGCGTTGGCTCCGGCCTCCCACACCTTCACCCTTGACTCGGGGGCTTCTCGCTCCTTCTTTCGAGACTGCACCACACTCACGCCGCTTGGTCGGCCAGTTGCAGTCTCTCTGGCAGACCCCTCTGGGGGTCCTGTCCTTGCTCCCTTCTCCACTGTCCTCCCGTGTCCGGCGGCCCCCTCTGGCACCCCGTCTGGTCTTTACCTCCCCTCGTTCTCTACGAACTTGGTGAGTGGTGCTGACATACAGGATGCGGGGGTTCACCAGTTCACTCCTGCGAGCCAGCGGGTGACCCACTGCACGGACGCTCGGACGGGCCGACACTTGGCCACGTTTACACGTCGGCCGGGGTCGAGCCTGTACACACTGACCACTGAGTCTCCTCCAGTCACTGCGTCTGGTCAGGCAGCTGCGTTGGGTTAGGTGTTTGCTGCAGCGTCCAGGTCTGGTCATGAGTGTGCCCCCTGCTCGTGTCGCCTCCTCTCTCACGAGACTCTCCTCTGGCACCACCGCCTTGGTCACCCGTCCCTGCCTCGTCTCCGAGGCATGGCCTCCCGTGTCCTTGTCTCTGGTCTTCCCCGGTCCCTCCCTCCCCTTCCTCTGGGGCCTGCCCCTACCTGCGTCCCCTGTGTCGAGGGGCGTCAGCGTGCTGCCCCTCACTCCTCCCAGTTTCCTCCGACAGAGGCCCCGCTGCAGACGCTTCACATGGACGTGTGGGGCCCAGCCCGCATCCGTGGACAGGGTCACGAGTGCTACTTCCTGCTAGTGGTTGACGACTACTCGCGTTACACCACAGTCTTCCCCTTGCGCAGCAAGGGTGATGTCACTGAGGTGTTGATCGACTGGATCCGCGCAGCTCGTCTCCAGCTCAGGAAGAGTTTCGGCTCGGACTTTCCTGTTCTGCGTATGCACTCGGACAGAGGCGGAGAGTTCTCCTCTGGCCTTCTGCGAGCCTACTGTCGTGCACGAGGCATCCGCCAGACCTTCACACTTCCGGACTCTCCACAGCAAAATGGGATTGCTGAGCGCCGCATTGGCATGGTCATGGACGTCGCCCGTACGTCCATGATGCATGCGGCTGCCCCCCATTTTCTGTGGCCGTTTGCGGTTCGGTACGCGGCGCATCAGATCAACCTTCAGCCCAGGGTCTCCATGCCGAAGACCTCCCCAGCTTTGCTGTGGACGGGGAAGGTTGGCGATGCGTCTGCGTTCCGTGTCTGGGGATCTCGGGCGTTTGTCCGCGACTTGTCTGCGGACAAGCTGTCCCCTCGTGCTGCTCCCTGCGTCTTCCTTGGCTTCCCCCCTGACGTGCCAGGGTGGCAGTTCTACCACCCCACCTCTCGCCGTGTTCTGTCCTCCCAGGACGTCACCTTTGACGAGTCGGTCCCCTACTACCGTCTCTTCCCCTACCGCACTCCGTCCCTCCCCCCGCCACCGCTCTTCCTTGTGCCAGGTCCCCCCCCGGTAGACCCCCATCCCCCTCAGGGTCCTGCCCCTGCAGGTGTGTCCCAGGTAGACGCAGTCGAGCCTGTGGAGGTCGCTGGTGACTCTGGTGCTGCTGGGGGTGCTGAGCCTGGGGGTGCTGACTCTTGGGGTGCTGAGCGTGTGGGTGCTATGCCTGGGGGTGCTGAGCGTGGGGGTGCTGAGCCTGAGGGTGCTACGACTGGGGGTGCTGAGCCTGGGGGTGCTGAGTTTGGGGGTGCTGGGCCTGGGGGTGCTACGACTGGGGGTGCTGAGCCTGTGGGTGCTACGCCTGGAGGTGCTGAGCCTGGGGGTGCGGATCCTGAGGGAGCTGGGCCTGCTCGTGTGGCGTCTGGCGGTGCTGGGCCTGGAGGTTTTCCGGGTGCTCCGTCTCCACGGGAGCCACTCTCTTCACAGGAGGTGCGTGAGTGGTTTGCCCGGCGCTGGAGGCGTGCTGCTGGAGCTGTAGTTTCTTCGGCTGCTGAGGGTTCTGGTGCCACGGGTCCCGGAGGTGCTCGTACTGGGAGTACTGGAGCTGCTGGGCCTGCGGGTACTACTGGAGCTGGAGCCACTGCGTCTTCTCGTGGTCCGACTGGAGCTCGAGCTGCTGAGGGTGTTGGCGCTGAGGGTACTGCTGGTTGTACTGGAGGCGGTCCTGCTGAGGGTGCTACTGGTGCTGCTGGAGGTCTTGGAGCTACTGGAGCTGCTGGGGGTACTGGAGCTGGAGGTGCTGCTGGCGCTGGTGCTACCACTGGGGGTACTGGTGCTGTCCCTGCTGTGTCTGGAGTCGCTGCGCGGCCTCGGCCGTACTTCGTTCCGCTCCTTGAGCAGGTTCTTGGTCTCCCTCCTTTTAGTGGTCCTCCTCCTCCCTTAGAGTGTCCACAGCCTGTCCCGTCACAGTCACAGTTACAGCCGGCCTCCCCATTGCCTGCTCCTTCTCCCTATACTGGTCCTACTGGAGGTCTTGCTGAGCGTCGTGAGCCTGCGTCTCGTCCTGCGTCGCCTGTCCGTGCTGCTCGCGCTAGTGGTCGTGGTTCGCGTCAGTGTCCTCCCCCTGTGTCCGGCACGCACCGGATGTCTCTCCGTCCGTCCACTGCTCCTCTGCGTGCCCCTTTGCCTTCTCCGCCTGAGTCCTCTCTTCCTGCTCTTGCTGACTCGGAGTCGGACTCCCTTCGTGCTGCTCTCGCACGCTATGTTGCTCTTGGGAGACACAGACCGGAGCACATGGCTGCAGCGAAGAGGGTGTTGCGCTACTTGTGCAGTACGTCGGGCATGGGGCTTGTGCTTGGAGGGCAGAGTTTAGTGGTCCTCACTGGGCACGCCGACGCTTCTTGGGCTGACGACCAGGCTACGCAGCGGTCGTCACAGGGTTACACCTTCAGCCTTGGTTCCGGCTCTGTTTCGTGGCGGGCTACCCGCTCGTCTTCTGTTCTCGGCTCCAGTTGTGAGGCTGAGATCTACGCAGGGGCCATGGCTGCACAGGAGCTTCGCTGGCTCACCTACCTGCTGACTGACCTCGGAGAGCCGCCTCGTTCTCCTCCAGTGCTGTACGTAGACAACAAGGCCATGCTGGCCTTGTGTTGGGAGCAGAGACTGGAGCACAGAACGAAGCACATTGCTCTTCGCTACTTCCTTGCTCGTGAGCTACAGCAGCGTGGTCAGCTGCGCCTTGCGTACGTGGCCTCTGAGGCCAACACTGCTGATATCTTCACCAAGGCACTTGCGCCTTGTGATCATCAGCGCTTCTGTACTCAGCTGGGTCTTGTGCCTACCTTGCCTCACTTGCTCACCCCTTGAACTTGTTTGTACTGTTATATATATATATATATATACACCTGCTCTTGCTTGTTTAGCCTTCTATATATATGTAATCCTTCATGTGAATTGGCCTTGTGGCCTTGAACTTGTGCTCGGAATGTGTGGTGACTTTGTGATCCACCCTGAGCTTGCTTTGCTTTGCTTGACTGGTCTTGTGACCCCTTGTTCTCCCCCACTTTGCCTATGGGGGTGTGTCAGATTTATTTGACTTAGCTGCTGTAGGCTATAGTGGGGTAGCACATATGGGGTACAGCTTTCTAGGGTTTGTACTTGTACCCAACTTTCTCTTAGTCACATCCGATTTTCCTCGTTTCTTCTCACTGTTTAGGCTGTAGTGGGGTAGTACATATGGGGTACAACACTTTAGGGTTTCCTACTTGTACTCATGCTGATCAATGCACTCATTCCTCAAATTCTCACACAACCTTCCCTTCCCTCCCCCTACCAACAGCCAACGTTCCTTTGTTCACTGGTGTTTTCTTTCCATTCCGTGCATTCATTATCTCATTTTCCTCTCGTTCAGTTTAGCCACCAATGGAGGCCATGCCGGCCGACGAAGCTGCTCCGGACACTGGCCCTGATGAGCCGCCTGTAATAGCGAAACCAACAGTGCCGTCCCAGCTGGAGAAAGCTTTGGATGCTCCCCGCTCTGGGCTAGATTTTCTTAGAGCTACGGCTGCTCCCGTCACACCTGAACCGCCTAGGTCTACCGTTCACGACTCTGCCCCTGTAGTAACCCCTACTCCTACTGCTTCTCCTATTCCCGTCTCGTTCACTCTCCCCCCGGCTGTTGCTGGCTGCAGCAAAGATCCTCCACCGCCCTCGCCCAGTCCTACTCCAAGCACGGTGCGGGTGTCCCTTGGCCCGCCGTCGGCTACTTCCGCTCCCAAGCGTGCGCGATCTGGTAAGTGGGCGCAGAGTATTCTGCTGGTGGGAGGCCGCCGTATTCCACCGCCGGAAAGCCCGATGAGCCTTCACAGAAAGAAGCTGAGCTGCCGGAAGAAGGTGACATCCCGGTGCGCGCAGATATCGGCTCGCCGGCACTCACCAAGACGCAGCTGCGAGAGCAGATGTACCTGGAGGCGAGTATTAATTATGAGACGAAGTGGGCAGGATACGTTTCTTGGCTTGTGTTTGGGAAAACCAAGGACGGTTTCCCGTACGTGAAGTGCAGCATCTGCATGTCGTACGGTAAGGGGAACACGAGGTACGTCATGCAGGGAGACGACGGAGGCCGTGACTTGCAGACGCAGTCGTTCCGTGCGCACGAGCATACGGACGCACACATGGTGGCGGTGGACCACCAGATGAAGATTGCGGCGGGAATCCGCGAGGGGCAGCAGGTGATTTCGGACTTCATCAACTCCGACGTCGAGGGCCGCCGCGCGATACGGCTGATGCGGTCGACTCAGTTCCTGTGCCAGTGCGACGCGCCAATTAGCATGTTTCCTAAGCTGATGCGGCATCTTGCGGAGCAGGACACGCCAGCCATTCCCCGGCAGTCGTACGGCGTTTATCTCACGCGGTAAGTGACGGTTCAAATTGATTGCAAATTTAAACATGCACGTCAAACAACTTGCTTGACTATCGTGTACTGATAATTTCTCTGTCCTTTGTTGCAGCTACGGCTTCCAGCAGATGGTCCACAGCATGAGCACTTACCTCACCCGGGTGTAGATGGACCACGTCCTAGCATCACCGTTCCTGGGCATCCAGTGCGACGAGAGCATTGACCGCACGTGAAGGAAACACATGATTGTGTACCTTACATTTCTGAAGAACCGCCAAGTTGCATGCGAGTTTTTCACTTTGCTGACGGTCGAGCGGTGTGATGCAGGGTCCTTGTTTGAGGTGCTTCTGAACCATCTTCGCTCCGCTCGGTCGATGTGTCCAAGATCGTTGGCATCAGCACGGACGGGGCGTCGGTCATGACCGGGAGAGAGAATGGATTGGTGGCGCGTCTTCGTGAACACGTCCCTCATCTGTTCTCATGCCACTGCATCGCCCATCGGTATGTGAGTTGGTCTGTATTGTAGCATGTTATCTACGCTGATTGGTTTACTAACAAACCATAATACTTGTTCCCTGCTTTTCACAGTGAGGCGTTGGCTGTGAAGGACGCCGCTGACTCAAACCCGGATCTCGGCATGGTCGACAAGGTGGTGCGCACTGTGGCGACTCTGCTCGGAAACTCCAGCATGTGGATTCAGCGGTTCAAGTACCTGCAGCGTGTGATTTACAAGACCAACCTGGAAGTCCAAGGCATCCACACGGTGCGGTGGCTGTCTTGAGGAGATGCGGTGGCCAGGCTGTGCAAGGTCCTCGGCACTTGCATTGTGCTGCTCTGGGAGCACAATCACAAGGTGTACGAGATTGTCACCTGCTACAAGTTTCAATTCTGCTTGTTTTTCTTGGCCGACATCTTGGCGAACATGAACGACCTCAACCGCTGCTTCCAAAGACAAGAGGTGAGGTCGCATGTTTGTATGATGTTGCTACGTGAGGTTCGTAACTGCACTATTGCTCATCCTTCTCCCTCTTGTCTACCCCTGCTCTGACAAAGCTGGACGTGACTGAGATTGCGAAGACGATCGAGTCCACAACGAGTGACCTGACGGAGCGCTACTTGACGCCAGAGAAAGCTTTCGGGGGCGAAGGGAAGAGCTGGCTGGTGAACTTCCTCAAAGTCCACAAGGAGGGTGGAGGCAAGCAGGTCCGGGTGCGCGGCGTGGACGGTGCTGGACGCCCGATCAACCACCTGTACACCATGCATGAGCAGAAGCTGAAGGGGCACAAACACGGAAGCACCTACGCAGACTGCGTGAAGCTGTGCCGCAAATTCGCCCGTGACTTCGTGGACAACCTCAACAACTGACAGGATGACCTTGGGAAGCTGGGGCCGACGAAGCTGTTCCGGGCGGGGAAGTGGCCGAAGATCAAGGCCCAGCGAGGGAAGAAGTGTAAGGAGTGGCTGAACGGATGCAGCAGGCTGTTCCGCAACAAGCTGCCGGGATTCGACCTCAAAGCAGCAGAGAGGGAGCTTCCAACCTTCTGCGCGATCATGGAGGCACACCACGAGATGGAGAGCTTCACCCAGGGCCTGTCCAACTTCCTTGGGAGCGCAGACTCCAAGAGGTAGCCTATACTTTGCTAACATGGGTTTTACAATCTTGTTGCGCATCGCTAACTGTTTCCGTTGTGTTGTGTGTACGAATGTGCCTGGCAGGAGATGGCCCAACCTCATCCTGCTTTGGCAGGCGCTGGCTGTGCTCCCCCTCTCCACCGTGGAGTGAGAGAGAGGGTTCTCTAGGCAGAACGTCATCAAGTCCTGGGTGCAAGGAGCGCTGTGTGAAACTAACTGAACAGGAATGAATTGACTAAGTCAGAGTTGGGTACAAATGCAACCCTAGCAAACTGTACCCCATATGTGCTACCCCACTATAGCCTACAAACATGCATCAGCTATAATGATCTGACACACCCCCATAGGCAAAGTGGGGGAGAACAAGGGGTCACAAGACCAGTCAAGCAAAGCAAAGCAAAGCAAGCTCAGGGTGGATCACAAAGTCACCACACAGTCCGAGCACAAGAGTAGGGCCAGAGGCCAGTTCACATGCAGGAGTACAGACATATATATAAAACTAGACAAGCAGGAGCAGGTATATATATGACAAAGTACAAGTAAAGTTAAGAAGAGAGCAAGTGAGGCAAGACAGGTACAAGACCCAGCTGGGTACAAAAGCGCTGATGGTCACAAGGCGCAAGTGCCTTGGTGAACACATCAGCAGTGTTGGCCTCAGAGGCCACGTAAGCAAGTCGCAACTGACCACGCTGCTGCAGCTCACGAGCAAGGAAGTAGCGGAGAGCAATGTGCTTCGTTCTGTGCTCCAAACGCTGCTCTCGACACAAGGCCAGCATGGCCTTGTTGTCTACGTACAGCACTGGAGGAGAACGAGGCGGCTCTCCAAGGTCGGTCAGCAGGTAGGTGAGCCAGCGAAGCTCCTGTGCAGCCATGGCCCCGGCATAGATCTCAGCCTCACAACTGGAGCCAAGAACCGAAGACGAGCGAGTAGACCGCCACGAGACAGAACCGGAACCAAGGCTGAAGGTGTAACCCTGTGACGACCGCTGCGTAGCCTGGTCGTCAGCCCAAGAAGCGTCCGCGTGGCCGGTAAGGACCACTGGACTCCGCCCTCCAAGCACTAGCCCCATGCCCGACGTACTGCACAGGTAGCGCAATACCCTCTTCGCTGCAGCCATGTGCTCTGGTCTGTGTCTCCCAGGAGCAACATAGCGTGCAAGAATGCTAAGAGGGTATGCAAGGTCAGGTCGTGTGCAGGTCATCAGGTACATGAGGCAGCCAACAAGCTCTGCATACGGACCACTCGACTCTACGGACTCATCCGAAGGCAGAGCTGAGAGTGAGTGGCGAGTAGGCAGAGGAGTGGCCTGAGGCGAGGAGTACGTGAAGCCGAAGCGCTGAAGGACCTGCTGCACCATGTGTGACTGAGTCAGGGTAATGGTGCGACGTGCTCTGTCCCGAGTGATCTGCAAGCCAAGGTAGCTGCGCAGTTCACCCAGGTCTGTGCACGTGTGTCTCTTCAGCAGCTCGGACTTCACGTAGGCGAGTCCAGCAGTGTCCGCTGTGGCAAAGACCAAGTCGTCGACGTACACGAGGATGTAGAACGGCGGCAGGGAAGTGTCGGTGCGAAGAAACAGCGACGGGTCAGCAGTAGAAGGAGCAAACCCAAGAGCCGCAAGCGTAGTCCTCAGTGTGTCGTGCCACTCACGCGGTGCCTGGCGGAGACCGTAGACTGGTCGTCGGAGGTTCCACTGGGTGCCAGGAGGGAAAGTCCCAGTGAAGCCAGGCGGACGGCGCAGCCAGATCTCCTCGTGCAGGCTACCCTGCAGGAACGCAGTGCTGAAGTCGAGAGAGTGAAGCTCGTAGTCGCGCTGAGCGGCAATGTGCAGCAGCACCCGAAGAGTGGTCATCTTCGGGGTGGGAGAGAAGGTCTGAAAGTAGTCAACTCCCTGCCGCTGACTGAAGCCACGAGCCACGTAACGCGCCTTGAAGACAGGCGGGGAGCCCGGCGGCCGCTTCACCCTGAAGATCCACATGCCACTGACGATGTTCGCCCCAGGAGGGGGAACCGCGTCAATGTAGGTGCCTGTGGACTTCCAGGAAGCCATCTCTGCATCCATAGCTGCCTGCCACTGAGAGGAGTAGGGACCCTCTACGGCCTCCGCGTAAGAACGCGGAGTCGGGATGTCTAGTGCATCCGGGTCTCCCTCAGGGGCAAGCAGTACAAACGCGAGATGAGGTGAAGCAGCCGCTAGACACTGTAACTCCTCCTGCCTGTCCTCTAGGACGTCCGTGCCAAGGGCACACTCACCCCCGACGGACGGAGGACAGGCGGACTCAGACTCAGCGACAAGACGAGCAGCGTAGTCTAGACGACAGCGCGCTGCAAAGTCGACAAGCTCAGTGACAAGGGCAGACGCAGCAGACGACTCAAAGGAAGGGTCAGTGACAGCAGTAGCAAGGAGACGCGTGACAGTAGGACTGGCAGCACGAAGAGAGTCCGACTCCGGGTCGGCAAGAGCAGGAAGAGAGGAAGCAGGAGGAGAAGGCAAAGGGGTACGCAGAGGAGCAGTGGACGGACGCAGTGACATCCGGTGCGTGCCAGGGACAGGAGGAGGACGCTGACGCGACCCGCGACCACTAGCGCGCTCAGGACGAACAGGCGACGCAGGACGAGACGCAGGCTCACGACGCTCAGTAAGACCTCCAGTCGGACCAGCGTAGGGAGAAGGAGCAGGCAAAGGGGAGGCAGGCTGTAGCAGTGGCTGTGACCGAACAGGCTGTGGACCCTCTAAGGGAGCAGGAGGAGGTGCAAGACCAAGAACCTCCAGCCGCACGAAGTACGGTCTAGGAACGAAGTACGGTCGGGGCCGCACGGCGACACCAGAAACAGCAGGAACAGCACCAGCCCCCCCGTCAGGAGCACCCACGCCAGCAGCACCTCCAGCAGCACCTCCAGAAGCTCCAGAACCCCCAGCAGCAGCACCAGGAGCACTGTCAGTCGGACCACCAGCGGCAGGCTCAGCGCCAACACCCTCAGCAGCACCAGCTCCAGGAGAACTCTCAGACCGAGCAGCTCCAGCACCCACAGTACGAGCACCGTCGAGACGCGCGGCAGCAGTACCCACTGCAGGCGAAGAACCACCAGCACCAGCAGCACGCCTCCAGCGCCTGGTAAACCACTCACGCAGCTCCTGTGGGGAGAGTGGCTCCCGGCGAGACGAAGCACCCCCAGGCACAGTACCCCCAGGCTCAGCACCCCCAGGCTCGGCACCTCCAGGCCCAGCACCTCCAGGCACAGCACCCCCAGGCTCAGCACCCCCAGGCTCAGCACCCCCAGGCTCAGCACCCCCAGGCTCAGCACCCCCAGGCACAGCACTCCCAGGCTCGACACCTCCAGGCTCAGTACCCCCAGGCTCAGCACCCCCAGGCTCAGCTCCCGCAGCAGCACCAGAGTCACCAGTGACCTCGACAGGCTCAACCGCGTCTACCTGGGACACACCTGAAGGGGCAGGACCCTGAGGGGGGAGGGGGACTACCGGGGGGGGACCTGGTACCAAGAAGAGCGGGGGCGGGGGGAGGGACGGAGTGCGGTAGGGGAAGAGGCGGTAGTAGGGCACCGACTCGTCGAACGTGACGTCCTGGGAGGACAGAACACGTCGAGAGGTGGGGTGGTAGAACTGCCACCCAGGGGCGTCGGGGGGGAACCCCAGGAAGACGCAGGGAGCAGCGCGAGGGGACAGCTTGTCCGCAGACAAGTCGCGGACAAACGCCCGTGATCCCCAGACCCGGAACGCCGACGCATCACCAACCGTCCCCGTCCACATCAAGACTGGGGACATCGCGGGCCGAGAGGCCCGGGGGTGAAGGTTGATCTGATGCGCGGCGTACCTGACCGCAAACGGCCACAGAAAATGGGGGGCAGCCGCATGCATCATGGACGTACGAGCGACGTCCATGACCATGCCAATGCGGCGCTCAGCAATCCCATTCTGCTGTGGTGAGTCCGGAAGCGTGAAGGTCTGACGGATGCCTCGCGCACGACAGTAGGCACTCAGGAGGCCAGAGGAGAACTCTCCGCCTCTGTCCGAGTGCGGACGCAAAACAGGGAAGTCAGAGCCAAAGCTCCTCCGAAGCTGGAGACGAGTTGCGCGGATCCAGTCGATCAACACCTCAGTGACCTCACCCTTGCTGCGCAAGGGGAAGACTGTGGTGTAACGCGAGTAGTCGTCAACCACCAGCAGGAAGTAGCGCTCCTGACCCTGTCCAAGGACGCGGGCTGGGCCCCACACGTCCATGTGAAGTGTCTGCAACGAGGCCTCTGTCGGAGGAAACTGGGAGGAGTGAGGGGCAGCACGCTGGCGCCCCTCGACACAGGGGATACAGGCAGGGCCAGGGCCCGGAGGAAAGGGAGGGAGGGACTGGGGAAGACCAGACACAAGTACCCGCGAGGCCATGCCTCTGAGCCGAAGCAGAGAGGGGTGGCCAAGGCGGTGGTGCCAGAGGAGGGTCTCGTGAGACAGACGACGACACGAACAGGGGGCAGACTCAGGACCAGACCTGGACGCTGCAGCAAACACCTGACCAGACGAGGGGACCCTACCAGACGCAGTACCTGGAGGAGAAGCAGTGGTCAGTGTGTACAGGCTCGACCCTGGCCGACGTGTAAACGTAGCCAGGTGACGACCTGTATCCGCCTCCGTACAGTGGGTCACCCGCTGACGAGCAGGGGTGAACTGGTGGACACCTGCATCCTGGAGGTCAGCACCACTCACCAAGTTCGTCGAGAACGAGGGGAGGTAGAGACCAGTCAGGGTGCCAGAGGGGGCCGCCGGACACGGGAGGACAGTGGAGAAGCGAGACAGGACAGGTCCCCCAGAGGGGTCAGCCAGGGACACCGCAACCGGCCGACTCAGCAGCGTGAGAGTGGTGCGGTCCCTAAAGAAGGAGCGAGACGCTCCAGAGTCAAGGGTGAAGGTGTGAGAGGCCGAAGCCGACACAGTACCTGAGAGGGCGGACTCACCAGCACCTGAGAGCGCAGACGCACTGGCACCTAGAGCAGCAGCCTCACTAGTACCTGACGCGGCAGTACCAATGCCCGGGTCGGGCGGGAAACACCGGTAACAGTCATCCTCATCACTACCAGTCACAGCATACATAGCAGAGAGAATAGCATCAAAGTCAAGATCATAAATAGCTACTCCAGCCCTAGACAGCTCTCCCCAGCGGGGGATCTCAGCGGCCTCCGGAAACTGCTGACGCCAGGCGTCGGTCAGGCGGCCAAAGCAGCGACGGGCTGTGTGGGCGCCTCCACACCTCTCCCCTGCACGGTCACCGGTGCGAAGAACGTAGGGGCAGGGACCAAGCGCACCACCGCGCTGACGCTGCAAGTACCACTCACGGAGCTGCTGAGGGCAGGGGACGGTGCGAGAGCGCTGCTGCTGCTGCGGCTGCTGCTGCTGCTGCTGCTGCTGCTGCTGGCGCTGACCACCCCCAGAGCTGCTCCGCTGGGACGAGCCACTCCGACCCCCGCCTCCACCGCCACCCCCGCCTCCACCGCCACCCCCGTCTCCACCGCCACCTCCCCCACCAGGACCGTCGCTCCCACCGCTCCCACCGCCTCCTCCGCTACCACCTCCACCGCCACCTCCGCCTCCACCGCCGCCACCAGTACCTCCACTCCCGCCACCACCCCCACCGCCACCCCCACTCCCCCCTCCACCCCCACCGCCTCCTCCACCGCCCCCTCTAGCTCCACCCGCTCCCTTGCCCCCCTTGCCCTTGCCAGAGCGGCGTCTACCGCTGGGGGCAGACGCCGCGCCGACCGACTCAAAACCAGCGAGGTCGACCGCAGCGGCAGAGGCTACAGAGGGCAGCAGGGGGGAAGGACCACACCCCTCAAAGATGGGGGTGCGAGGGTCACCCCGAGAGGCCCCTACAGCGACAATACTCTTCTCAGCCGCTAGCAGGGACTCCTCAAGGAGGTCGACAGTGAGAGTGGTGGGACAGACAGAGAGAAACTGGTCCCTAACGACACGAAGGGACTCAGGGAGACGGGTGACGAGAAAGTAGAGAGTGATGTACATGGGAGGAGGGTTGGCAGCGCGGAACTCAGCAGGAAGGGCAGCGCGGTAGCGGGTGTCACTAGCGCGGAGGTGGGTAACGAGGTCAGCAACAGTGGGAAAGGAAGCGAGGTCAGGGAAGAGAAACGGTAGCATGAGGCGGCTAAGGGTAGCGGAGGAAGGGGAGGAGTAGCGTGCAACTACAGCGTCGTACAAGGCCTGAGCGGTCTTGCACTGACTAAAGTGGGCACGCTCAGAGGAAGGGAGGTGGCGACGCACAGCAAGACGTGCAGCAGCATCGCGGGTCGCCCACTTGGAGCGAGCAGCAGAGTCAGCATCAGCAGGCGGGGCAGGGACAGCGCCAGAGACAAAGTCAAAGAGAGAGACCTCATCTATCGCATCACACAGTAAGTACAGCTGCAGGTCTTCAATCCAGACGGCCAAGTCAATGGCCCTCCCCTCAGCGTCAAAAGTAAGAACATTGGGGGTGGCCATGGCAGCAGCTGAAAGTCTCACCGGGCTAGGAGAGTCGGGTAGGACAGCAGCAGGCGGCTCGGGCTGGGTCGGGCGGCTCGGGCGGCTCGGGCGGCTCGGGCGGCTCGGGTAGCTCGGGTACCGGGCGGCTCGGCTGCTGCTGGGCGGCTCGGCTGCTGCTGGGCGGCTCGGCTGCTGCTGGGCGGCTCGGCTGCTGCTGGGGGCTCGGCTGCTGCTGGGCGGCTCAGCTGCTGCTGGGCGGCTCGGCTGCGGCTGGGCGGCTCGGCTGCTGCTGGGCGGCTCGGCGGGGCCGTTAGGGTGCAGGTGCGGGGCCGGGACAGGGGACGGCGGGGCCGTCAGGGTGCAGCGGCGGGGCCGGGACAGGGGACGGCGGGGCCGTCAGGGTGCAGCGGCGGGGCCGGGGCAGGGGACGGCGGGGCCGTCAGGGTGCAGCGGCGGGGCCGGGACAGGGGACGGCGGAGCCGTCAGGTGGCGGGCCAGCAGGTGAGGTGGCGAGCCGTCAGGTGAGGCGGCGGGGCCGTCAGGTCAGGTGGCGGGCCAGCAGGTGAGGCGGCGGGGCCGTCAGGTCAGGTGGCGGGCCAGCGGGTGAGGCGGCGGGCCGTCAGGTGAGGTGGCGGGCCAGCAGGTCAGGCGGCGGGCCGTCAGGTGAGGCGGCGGGGCCGTCAGGTCAGGTGGCGGGCCAGTAGGTGAGGCGGCGGGCCGTCAGGTGAGGCGGCGGGGCCGTCAGGTAAGGTGGCGGCGGGCCGTCAGGTGAGGCGGCGGGGCCGTCAGGTAAGGTGGCGGGCCAGCCGGTGAGACGGTGGGCCGTCAGGTGAGGCGGCAGGGCCGTCTGGTGAGGTGGCGGGCCAGAAGTCGAGGCGGCGGGCCGTCAGGTGAGGCGGCGGCCGTCAGGTAAGGCGGCTGCGGGGCCGACAGAGGTGCAGCGGGGGGGGGGCCTGCTGCAGCGACGAAGAGGCCGCGCGGCCGTCTTGAGGGCGGCGCGGCGCGGCAGAGCCGAGAGGGCGGCGCGGCGCGGCTGTAAGGGCCGCGCGAAGTGGGGCCTGGGCCGCGCGCGCGAAAAAAAAAATTGAGTCGCGCGCGCGACTCTCGGGGCGCCACAAGGGCAGCTCGACGCGCACTAGGGGGAGCGCGCCTCGGGGAGAATAGGGCGCGCTCCGGGCAGGAAAAAAAAATCGTGGGTGGGCCCAAAGAACGGTCCTTAGGAGGGACCCGCTCTATACCATGTGAAACTAACTGAACAGGAATGAATTGACTAAGTCAGAGTTGGGTACAAATGCAACCCTAGCAAACTGTACCCCATATGTGCTACCCCACTATAGCCTACAAACATGCATCAGCTATAATGATCTGACACGCTGTGCAACGCGCGTCTGGGGGAGCTAATGCAGATATCGCTCCTCAAGTATGAGATCGACTGGCCAGAGGCACTGGAGGTGTGGAGGTCCCTGCGGAGGAGGCGCCCTGCGAAGAACTTGAAGCTGGCTGTGGCAGAGAGGGAGAGGAGGGGGAAGCAGAAGGAGGGTGAAGATGTGGCTGCTGGAAATGCCGGGGAGAATGAGGATGAGGAGGAGGAGGAGGAGGACGATGAAGTGGAACAGGCCTTCGGCGACGATCAGGAGATCGTGGGGGAGGAGGAAGCGGAGGACAATCCATTCCTGTCGGACGATGAGGATATGGAGGAGGTGTACTTCATAGACAAGCCCGTGCACTAGACTAGATAGAGTAGGAAAGTACATGCAGTTGTATCATTTTGAAAAATAGTGCACTGTTAATAGCAACCCTGTTTTTGAGCTGTGAACCCTGTCCGGTCAGAGTTGGACTTCGTGTGACACTGAGCTATCAGGGTAGCTACCTTGCGAAAAATGTGCCCTCGCTACAGAGGGTCGGCGCGGGTAGGGCAGGGGCGGCTGCAGCGAGTGCAGGCGCGGGGTGAGGCAGAGGCGGCTGCACCGAGTGCAAGAGCGGGAGCGGCTGCTCCAAGGGCAGGCGCTGGGTGGTGCAGGGGCGGATGCACTGAGTGCAGGCGCGGGTGAGGCAGGGGCACAGTCGCGGGCGCCAGGGGCGGGTCCGCAGCAGCTCAGGGCACCGTCGCGGGCGCCAGGGGCGGGTCCGCGGCGGCTCAGGGCACCGTCGCGGGCGCCAGGGGCGGGTCCGCGGCGGCTCAGGGCACCGTCGCGGGGGCCAGGGGCGGGTCCGCGGCGGCTCAGGGCACCGTCGCAGGCGCCAGGGGCCGGTCCGCGGCGGCTCAGGGCACCGTCGCGAGCGCCAGGGGCCGATCCGCGGCGGCTCAGGGCACCGTCGCGGGCGCCAGGGGCGGGTCCGCGGCAGCTCAGGGCACCGTCGCGAGCGCCAGGGGCCGGTCCGCGGCGGCTCAAGGCACCGTCGCGGGCGCCAGGGGCGGGTCCGCGGCGGCTCAGGGCACCGTCGCGGGCGCCAGGGGCGGGTCCGCGACGAGCAGATAAAACGTCATGCGCCACTTGGGCACGGGACAGAACGAAATTCGCCACGCGCCCGCGGCGCGCGACCGGAAAAACAGCAGCGGAAGCTTGAGGCAGGCCCACAGGCCAGGACGTAACAGGCTCTAATGCCATGTTGAGATACTAGCACAACTGGTAGTTAGGTTTAGGGCCTAGGCTTAGTAGCCTAGGCCAAGGGGGGACGAGGTAGTTTGTGCCAAGAGAGAAAGTCGAGAATGGGAATGGTGTTCACTATAGCAAGATAGTGCATATAGCAAACAAGTGAAGAAAGAGGTGCACCACCTATAAAGTTAATATCTACACTACAGCTAGAACTACATGCAAGTATAAGAATATAATTCTGACACGCCGCCCGTGCTGCCGCCCGCACTGCATCCTGGTCGCCCCCACTGCTTTGCGGTGCCGCCTGCCACCCCGAGCCGCTACGCCCCCGAGCCGCTCAGCCGAGCCGCTTGGCCTATCCGTACCCCCCGGGTGTAGCACTGCCCCTCCGTTTACTATCCTCTTTACCTCTGTCACTAGGCCGTGCTGCTCACTATGGTGACACCCACCTTATTGGAGTTTGACACCGAGTGTATCCCGATCGAGTACGAGTCCTGGCTAGAGGGGCTTCACCTGTACCTGCTTAGCGTTACCAGAGATGACGTTTCTCTCATTGAGCACACCTCAAGCTCCCTTTCAGCCCCACTCACGCCGACTGTGCCCGCCTCCACTTCGCCAGCAGGCGGACAACAGAAGTATAAAACTGACCGCGTCGCTAGTACACGGTGGTTAGCACGCGACGCCACTGCCGCGCTTGCAGTCCGCAACCACCTCCCACCCGACCAGCGCACCCACTTTCGCCAGCTAAAGACGTCCAAAGCGCTCGATGACGTTGTAGTGAAGCACTACTCCTCCCCCGCCTCTTCCGCTCTAGGCCACTAGCTGATGCCATATTTCTTTCCTGAGCTGTCCGACTTCCCCACTGTCGCTGGCCCTATGACACTCGCTACCATGCTGCTCTCAAGCCAGAGTTTATGGCTGAGAACCTCCCCCGATGTACATCACTCTCTACTTCCTAGTGACCCGTCTCCCTTACTCCCTTCTCCCCATTCGATACCACTTCCTCCGAGACCACTTCCTCACTCTCGACCCCACCGAGATCACCATTGCCTCGTTTGAGTCCCGAATCCTCGAGGCTGAGACAAGTGCCTACGCTGTAGCTGCCTCCAGTGGTACTCCCCTCCCCTCCTTCATTGAGGGGTGGTCCCCTTCCCTTCTCGCGCCATCTGTCGCCTCTGCTGCTGCTGTTGACATCCTCGGTGCTGAGGCGACAAGTGCAGCGTCCACTCCTAGTGGGCGGCGCAACACGGGTGGGCGTCCGAAGTGTAAGGGTGGTGGGGGTGGCGGCAGCGGTGCGGGGGTGGTGGCGGTAATGGGGGAGGTGCAGGTGGCAGTGGCGGAGGAGGTGGAAGTGACGGGGGTGGCGGAGGTGGCGGGGGTGATGGCAGCACTTGGGGGTGGCGGAGGCGGCTAGGGTGGCGTTCGAGGTGAAGATAGCGGGGGTGGAGGTCCGGGAACTTCGTCTGGGGGTATGGCTGGTGAAGGCGGAGGTTCTAGGGGTGGACACCAACATCAGTCGCGTCGGTAGGAGACTCTCTCACCGCAACAGCTTTGTGAGTGGGTGGCCCAGCGAGGCGGCCTAGGAGGAGGGGGTCGCTGTCAGTATGTCAAGCGCATGGGTCCCCGCACAGGCAACGTCTGCGGCAAGCAGGGCCACGCTGAGGCTCGCTTCTTCTACCACCTCGAGGACACTTTTTGCAAGGAGATTGATGAGAAGGCGAAGATGCCTGACTAGTTAGGATTGCTCAAGAAGAACATTGATGTTTTTGCTCTTCATTGGGATCAGATCTGCGTTGGCATGTATGCTATGTATGCTGCTTTTGCTAGTGTTGAGAGTGAATATGTCTCGGGTGTGCCTAGCTCAGATAGTGTAGTGGCTGCTAGTGTAGGTGCCTGCGAGTATGTTAGCACAGGTGCAGTTCCTGCGGAGGCTTTGCACACCTTCACGCTGGACTCCGGCGCGTCTCGCTGCTTCTTCCGCAACTGCACCATAGTCACACCGCTCACATCACATGTCCCTGTCACACTGGCCGACCCACAGGCGGCCTAGTCGTTGCACGTGGCACCACTATTCTCCCGTGTCTGGCAGCCCCTTCTGGCTCCTTCACATGTTTCCACCTCCCCTCATTCGCTTTGGTGAGTCAGACTGTCCTCCAGGATGAGTTGGTCACTACCACTATTCCTGGGGCCGAGCTTGTGATGATCTGGACGGACTCACTGACTGGCGAACACCTCGCCATGTTCACTCGGAGGCCTGGGCCTGGCCTGTACAGACTACACACAGAGTCTGCATAGGTAGCTGTTTCAGGTCAGGTAGCTGCGTCGTGCTCGTTTCGGTTACTCACGCACCAATCTCTCCTTTGGTACCACCGTCTTATTCACCCCTCCCTGCAGCGTTTGCGACGCATGCACTCTCATCTCCTTGTCTCTGGCCTCCCGAGGTCTCTGCCCCCGCTCCAACTGTCGCTTGCGCCGCCGTGCACTCCTTGCGTCGAGGAACGGCAGCACGCCCTGCACATGGACGTTTGGGGCCCGCCCCCGTCCCTGGGCCCGGTCGTGAGCGCTACTTCCTGCTGGTCGTTGACGACTACACGCTCTACACCACGGTGTTTTCCTTGCGGAGCAAGGCAAGTTCCATAGTGTTTCAATCCCTTGCATCCGCGCTATTCGTCTTTCCAGCAGGACCTCCCAGTGCTGCAACTACACTCTGACAGTGGAGGTAAGTTCTCCTTCGGTCTACTCGATGACATTTTGTCGTGAGGAGGGCATCACCCACTCGTTCACGCTCCCGGCCTCTCCACAGCCGAATGGGATTGCTGAGCACTGCACTGGCTTGATCATAGCGGTTGCTCGCACCTCTATGATCCATGCAGCGGCTCCCCATTTTTTGTGGCCGTTTGCGGTCCGATACGCCTCGCATCAGCTCAAACTCTAGCCCCGTGACTCAGAGCCAAAGACCTCGCCTACACTGCGTTGGACGGGTTCGATTGCGTTTGTCCGCGATACTGCCGCAGGCAAGCTCTCTCCTCGCACCATTCGTTGCGTCTTCCTTGGCTTTCCCACCGACACTCCACCGTGGCAGTTTTACCACCCTGCCATGCGCCATGTCCTGTTTTCCCAGGACGTCATCTTTGATGAGTCCGACTGCTACTACCGTCTCTTCCCCCACGCGTCGTCTCCTGTCCCCCAGCTGCCCCTCTTCCTGGTTCATGGTTACCCTACGGTAGACCCCTACCCCCCCCTCGCGTCCTGCTCCCTCAGGTGTCTCTCAGGTCGACCCACCCCCCTTGTTTGAGCCTTTGGAGGTCTCCTGAGTCACCTCTGGCCCGGCTGAGGGGGGTGACCCTGCTGCTCACGACACGGTGGCCGCTCGCCGCTCCCGGCGCTTAGGGACACCTCCTGGCTTTCCGCCTCGGCCGTCTTCGCCACCTCTGCCACCTGTCGTGATGGACTCTGGTGCTGTTGGGGTTGGTGCCACTGGAGGTTTGGAATCTATGGGTGCGGACGCTGGAGGTGCTGGTTCTTGGGGTGCTGAGTTGGGGGTGGACAGCAGCTGTCGTCCACAAGAGACTATCTCGCCGCAGCAGCTTCGTGAGTGGGTGGCCTCGCGTCGTGCTGATTCTGGAGGTGGTGCTGAACCTAGGGGTGCCGACTTTGGGGGTGCTGAGCTTAAGAATGCTGAGCCTGGGGTTGCTGACTCTATCACTGGATGTGCTGGTGCTGGAGATGCTGGTGCTGGAGGTGGAGCTAGAGGTTTTGGTGAAGGAGTTAGTGGAGCTGGACGTGCTGGAGGTGCTCGTGCTGGAGGTGCTCAAACTGGAGGTACTGGAGCTGGAGGTGCTGGTACCGGAGGTACTGGTGCTGGAGGTGCTGGTGCTGGAGGTGCTGGTGCTGGAGGTACTGGTGCTAGAGGTGCTGGTGCTAGAGGTGCTGGAGCTGGAGGTACTGGGGTACTGGAGTTAGAGGTGCTGGAGGTTCTGGTGCTGGGGGTGCTCCGCAGCCGCTGCAGCATCGAACATTTTTCTGGCCCCAGCCGCAATCGTCGCTGCTGCCACCTAGCTCCGCGCTTCGCCAGGTTTTTGGTCTACCATCTTCCATTGGTACCACTCCTCCTCTCTTGTGTCCACCAACTGACCCGTCTCCCCACAGTTTCCGTCTGACACACTGACTCCCCACTACCTGCTCCTTCTCCTTATACTGAGTCGACAGACACCCTGACCGAGCGTCGAGAGCCTGCATCCCGTCCTAACACACCTGTTCGTACACGTCGTGCTCCTCGTGCTCGTCCACCACCTGTACCTGGCACTCACACGATGACACTTCGTCCTTCCTCCGTTCCACAGCGTGTCCCCCTGCCGTCTCCTCCACCGTCCTCGTTTCCTGACGTTCGTGACCTTGAGTCTGACCTTGCTCGTGCTGCTAGTCTGACTGTCACTCGTTGTCTGGCTACACTTGTAACTGACCCTGCTTTTGAGAATGCTGCTGCGTCTGCCTTTGTCACTGAGCTTGTTGACTTTGCTGTTGCCTGCCGCCTTGACCACCTCACGAGTCTTGTTTCTGAGTCTGACTGTCCTCCATCCGTTGAGGGTGAGCTTGCCATTGGCTGTGACGTCCTTGAGGACAGGCAGTTTGAGCTCGAGTGCTTTGCAGCTGTTGTACCTCATCTTGCTGCCATACTACTTGCCCCTGAGGGAGACCCGGATGCACTGGACATCCCAACCCCGCGCTCTTACGCATAGGCGATCTTGGATCAATACTCTTCTAAGTGGCGGACAGCCATGGACGCAGAGATGGCATCTTGGAATTCCACAGGCACCGTCGACGCAGTTCCCCCCCCCTGGGGCGAACATTATCGATGGCATGTGAGTTTTTAGAGTGAAGCGGCCGCCGCGTTCTCTGCCTGCCTTCAAGGCGCGTTACGCTGCACATGGCGTCAGTCAGCGGTAGGGGGTCGACTTCAACCAGACCTTCTCCCCCACCCCAAAGCTAACCACTTTTTGGGTGTTACTCCACATTGCAGCACAGCGTGACTACGAGTTGCAGTCTCTCGATTTCTCTACAGCTTTCTTGCGGGGTAGCCTTCACGAGGAGATATGTCTATGCTGCCCACCTGGATTCACTGAGTCATTTCTTGAGGGTACCTTGTGGAGCCTCCGACGGCCAGTCTACGGTCTTTGCCATGCGCCCCACGAGTGGCACGATACACAGAAGATGACACTTGCGGCTCTAGGGCTTGTTTCTTTGACTGCTGACCCATCGCTGTTTCCGTGCACCGACCCTTCTCTACAGCTGTTCTAAGTCCTCGTGTACGTTGACACCTTGATTTTTGCTAATGCTGGCACTGAAGCACTGGCCCTTGTGAAAGTGGAGATGTAGAAGAGACACACTTGCACTGACCTGGGTTAGCTGCGGAGATATCTTGGCTTGCAGATCACCCGCGTCAGAGCACAACGCACCATCACTCTGACCCAGTCACACTTGGTCCACCAGGTCCTTCAGCGCTTCTGCTTTCAGTTTTCCTCGCCATAGCCCACTCGCTCTTAGCTCCACCTTCGAACGATTCCGTAGAGCCGAGCGGTCCGTATCCAGAGCTTGTGGGTTGCCTCATGCACCTGATGACATGCACTCGACCTGACCTCACGTACCCTCTCAGCATCCTGGCGTGCAACGTTGCGCTCAGAAGGCACCGCCCTAAGCACTACCGGGCCACACAAACTGTACTGCTTTACTTGTGCAGTACATCAAGCATGGGACTTGTGCTTGGAGGACAGGGTCCAGTTGTGCTCACATGGAACTCAGACGCTTCTTGGGAAAGTAGCGGCAGACGAGCAACGGACCCACGGGCGACTGGCACAGGTGGCTACTACTGGGCTACCGGAGCAACTTCCCGGACTACAGGTGCTGCTGGCGACACGACGGCAACCTCCGTTCAACCTCCCCCAAACAGTCCCACCCCCCCTAACACACACCCCCTGCTTCACCCCCAGCTCCACTCCCCCTTCACCCCCCCTAGTACCACTCCGACGGCTCCAACAGGTCCACCCCCCCTCAGCGGCAGCTGCAGCACAGGGAGACGGAGGAGGAGGAGGAGCAGGGAACGGCACACAGAAGCTGCACCCCCATACCCCCCACCCCCAAACCCTAATTCAGGAGAACGGGCATTAGGAGGGGTGGGGCGCCATCAGAAGCACGGGGGACAGCGGGGAGGGAAGGGGCAGCGAGGAACGGGCCGGCCACGGGCCTGGCATAGCCTCCCGAACCGCGCGTAGGTGGCCCGAGCCGCGCGCAGGCCTGGCGCCGCCCGTACGGGCCGCGCGCTGGCCTGGCGCAGCCCGTACGGGCCGCGCGCGGGCCTGGCGCAGCCCGTACGGGCCGCGCGCGGGCCTGGCGCAGCCCGTACGGGCCGCGCGCAGGCCGTACGGGCCACGCGCAGGCCACGACGGGCGACGGGGGGCGACGCGCGGGTCCCCGTCGCCCGTCGCAGCGCCTCCCAGGAGCAACGCGCGGCGTGACGGGGCAGAAACCCGCCGCGCGCCTCGGGGAGCACGGCGGGCAGGCGCACGGCGGGCAGAAAACCGCGGCGCGCCTCGAGGCGCACGGCGGGCAGAAAACCGCCGCACGCTCTGAGCGCGCGGCGGGATGAAAACCCTAAACTCGACGCCGCGCACCACGGGGCGCGCGGCGGAAAGGGAGTAGCAGTAGCAGCGGAAGCAGTGAAGTGGGGCCCACAGGCCAGGATCATATAGCTCTGATTCCATGTGAAAATAGTAGGTAGAAGTAGGCGCCATAGCTAGGAAAGCCCTAGCTAGGCAAGAACAGTTTAGGCAAAGAAGGGGGATGCACTAGGAAGAATGAGGATACAAATAGCAAACCCTAGAAGGGTTGTACTCGCTATAGAGCACCCCACTACAGGCTAGAGCATAACATTCTGACATATCCCACCTCTTCCTAGTTCATCCATTCCTACTGTTTAGTTTCTAACACAAGTTGCAGGATGCCTGATACGATAAATGAAATGAGAAGTGTTGTTCATTCCTACAAGTAGCAAAAGCGAAGCACGCAGTAGCGAGCACGAATGCAAAGGGAAGAAGTTACGCGAAACGTCGCGTACGGTTGGAGGGATCTGGACCGTCGGAGCAGAAGCATCGGGTAGCTGCAGTACGAAGAATTTGGCGGGAACGGTTTCGTAACCGGTTCCCGCGTCGCACGGTTGTTTTTTGCTGCAACAAGGAATGTACCACTTAGAGTACATAGCTAGCCTAGGTCGTTTCGAATTCCCTCTGTATTTCTATGCAAACGCATGTATGCTTTTGTTAGAACTACTTCGGTCATTTTATATTCACTATGAATGCAGGTCACTACTTTCACTTCATTAACTCTATGCGAACCTTCCTGAGGTGATCCTAGGCACGATCAACTTTCTTATCGCAACATGGTATGAGAGCGACTCAGGAACCCTTTGCAGTGCCACTCCCGAAATTCTCGGCGAACTAAGGTGGCGATCGGCACACGCTCATGCGTAAGGATGGCCAGAGGATCAGGGTGTCAGAACATTATAGCTGATGCATGTTTGTAGGCTATAGTGGGGTAGCACATATGGGGTACAGTTTGCTAGGGTTGTATTTGTACCCACCTCTGACTTAGTCAATTCATTCCTGTTCATTCCTTTCACATGGTATAGAGCGGGTTCCCTGTGGGAACTTCGCCTAGGGCCCACCGAAGCGCGCCCCGAGGCGCGCGATCCTTTTTTTTTTTTTTAGCGACCCCCCCGAGTCGCCCTTCCCCCTGCGGCCCCGCCGCCCTTCGTTCGCGGCCCCACCGTCCAGTCGCGGCCCCGCCCTTACGTCGCGGCCCCGCCCTTACGTAGCGGCCCCGCCACTAAGTAGCGGCCCCGCCACTAAGACGCGGCCCCACCACCCAGTCGCGGCCCCGCCGCCTACTCGGACGCGGCCCCGCCGCCTGCTAAGACGCGGCCCCGCCGCCTGCTCAGCCGCGACCCCGCCGCCCGCTACGACGCGGCCTCCGCCGCCTGCTCAGCCGCGGCCCCGCCGCCCTCTACGACGCGGCCTCTGCCGCCTGCTCAGCCGCGGCCCTGCCGCCTCCTACGACGCGGCCCCGCAGCCTGCTCAGCCGCGGGTGCTTCCAGCGGACCTCCGCTGCATCCTGACGGCCCGCCGCTGCACCCTGCGGCCCCGCCACTGCGCCTGTCCCGGCTCCGCCACTGCACCCTGACGGCCCCGCCGTCCCCTATCTCGGCCCCACCGCTGCACCCTGACGGCCCCGCCGTCCCTTGTCCCGGCCCCGCCACTACACTGCAGCCGAGCCGCCCAGCAGCAGCCGAGCCGCCCAACAGCAGCCGAGCCGCCCAGCAGCAGCCGAGCCGCCCAGCAGCAGCCGAGCCGCCCAGCAGCAGCCGAGCCGCCCAGCAGCAGCCGAGCCGCCTGGTACCTGAGCCGCCCGAGCCGCCCGAGTCGCCCGAGCCGCCCGAGCCGCCCGAGCAGCCCGAGCCGCCTGCTGCTGATTTTCCCGACTCTCCAATCCCGGTGAGACTTTCAGCTGCTGCCATGGCCACCCCCAATGTTCTCACTTTTGACGCTGAGGGGAGGGCCATTGACTTTGCCGTCTGGATCGAGGACCTGCAGCTGTACTTACTGTGTGATGCGGTAGATGAGGTCTCTCTCTTTGACTTTGTCTCTGGCGCTGTCCCTGCCCCGCCTGCTGATGCTGACTCTGCCGTTCGCTCCAAGTGGGCGACCCGCGATGCTGCTGCACGTCTTGCTGTGCGTTGCCACCTCCCTTCCTCTGAGCGTGCCCACTTTAGTCAGTGCAAGACCGCTCAGGCCTTGTACGACGCTGTAGTTGCGCGATACTCCTCCCCTTCCTCCGCTACCCTTAGCCGCCTCATGCTACCGTTTCTCTTCCCTGACCTCGCTTCCTTTCCCACTGTCGCTGACCTCGTTACCCACCTCCACGCTAGTGACACCCGCTACCGCGCTGCCCTTCCTGCTGAGTTCCGCGCTGCGAACCCTCCTCCCATCTACATCACTCTCTACTTTCTCGTCACCCGTCTCCCTGAGTCCCTTCGTGTCGTTAGGGACCAGTTTCTCTCTGTCTGTCCCACCACTCTCACTGTCGACCTCCTTGAGGAGTCCCTGCTAGCGGCTGAGAAGAGTATTGTCGCTGTAGGGGCCTCTCGGGGTGACCCTCGCACCCCCATCTTTGAGGGGTGTGGTCCCTCCCCCCTGCTGCCCTCTGTCGCCTCTGCCGCTGCGGCCGACCTCGTTGGTTTTGAGTCGGTCGGCGCGGCGTCTGCCCCCAGTGGCAGACGCCGCACTGGCAAGGGCAAGGGGGGCAAGGGAGCGGGTGGAGCCAGAGGGGGCGGTGGAGGAGGCGGTGGGGGTGGAGGGGGGAGTGGGGGTGGCGGGGGGGGTGGTGGCGGGAGTGGAGGTAGTAGTGGCGGCGGTGGAGGCGGAGGTGGCGGCGGAGGTGGTAGCGGAGGAGGCGGTGGGAGCGGTGGGAGCGACGGGCTCCCCGCCTGTCTTCAAGGCGCGTTACGTGGCTCGTGGCTTCAGTCAGCGGCAGGGAGTTGACTACTTTCAGACCTTCTCTCCCACCCCGAAGATGACCACTCTTCGGGTGCTGCTGCACATTGCCGCTCAGCGCGACTACGAGCTTCACTCTCTCGACTTCAGCACTGCGTTCCTGCAGGGTAGCCTGCACGAGGAGATCTGGCTGCGCCGTCCGCCTGGCTTCACTGGGACTTTCCCTCCTGGCACCTAGTGGAGCCTCCGACGGCCAGTCTACGGTCTCCGCCAGGCACTGCGTGAGTGGCACGACACACTGAGGACTACGCTTGCGGCTCTTGGGTTTGCTCCTTCTACTGCTGACCCGTCGCTGTTTCTTCGCACCGACACTTCCCTACCGCCGTTCTACATCCTCGTGTACGTCGACGACTTGGTCTTTGCCACAGCGGACACTGCTGGACTCGCCTACGTGAAGTCCGAGCTGCTGAAGAGACACACGTGCACAGACCT
The DNA here is from genome assembly GCA_948144175.1 of Closterium sp. NIES-65. Taxonomy (NCBI): domain Eukaryota; kingdom Viridiplantae; phylum Streptophyta; class Zygnematophyceae; order Desmidiales; family Closteriaceae; genus Closterium; species Closterium sp. NIES-65. Next base: position 1,537,605 of record CANXME010002047.1, read on the forward strand.
GGGTGAACTGCGCAGCTACCTTGGCTTGCAGATCACTCGGGACAGAGCACGCCGCACCATTACCCTGACTCAGTCACACATGGTGCAGCAGGTCCTTCAGCGCTTCGGCTTCACGTACTCCTCGCCTCAGGCCACTCCTCTGCCTACTCGCCACTCACTCTCAGCTCTGCCTTCGGATGAGTCCGTAGAGTCGAGTGGTCCGTATGCAGAGCTTGTTGGCTGCCTCATGTACCTGATGACCTGCACACGACCTGACCTTGCATACCCTCTGAGCATCCTTGCACGCTATGTTGCTCCTGGGAGACACCGACCAGAGCACATGGCTGCAGCGAAGAGGGTATTGCGCTACCTGTGCAGTACGTCGGGCATGGGGCTAGTGCTTGGAGGGCGGAGTCCAGTGGTCCTTACTGGGCACGCAGACGCTTCTTGGGCTGACGACCAGGCTACGCAGCGGTCGTCACAGGGTTACACCTTCAGCCTTGGTTCCGGCTCTGTCTCGTGGCGGTCTACTCGCTCGTCTTCGGTTCTCGGCTCCAGTTGTGAGGCTGAGATCTACGCCGGGGCCATGGCTGCACAGGAGCTTCGCTGGCTCACCTACCTGCTGACTGACCTTGGAGAGCTGCCTCGTTCTCCTCCAGTGCTGTACGTAGACAACAAGGCCATGTTGGCCTTGTGTCGAGAGCAGCGCTTGGAGCACAGAACGAAGCACATTGCTCTCCGCTACTTCCTTGCTCATGAGCTGCAGCAGCGTGGTCAGTTGCGACTTGCTTACGTGGCCTCTGAGGCCAACACTGCTGATGTGTTCACCAAGGCACTTGCGCCTTGCGACCATCAGCGCTTTTGTACCCAGCTGGGTCTTGTACCTGTCTTACCTCACTTGCTCTCTTCTTGACTTTACTTGTACTTTGACATATATATACCTGCTCTTGCTTGTCTAGTTTTATATATATGTCTGTACTCCTGCATGTGAACTGGCCTCTGGCCTTGCTCTTGTGCTCGGACTGTGTGGTGACTTTGTGATCCACCCTGAGCTTGCTTTGCTTTGCTTTGCTTGACTGGTCTTGTGACCCCTTGTTCTCCCCCACTTTGCCTATGGGGGTGTGTCAGAACATTATAGCTGATGCATGTTTGTAGGCTATAGTGGGGTAGCACATATGGGGTACAGTTTGCTAGGGTTGTATTTGTACCCACCTCTGACTTAGTCAATTCATTCCTGTTCATTCCTTTCACACAGGGGTCAGACAAATCTGACGGCAGAAACCCAACCCAATTCGGTTGCGATAAGCGAGGCGACGACGACGATCAGCTCTGTTGCACTCGAACAATCGCTTCAGGGGCTTTCAACTCTAGAGCAAGGTCTCTAGACATTGCGGAATGGCGACGCGGGAACCTCCTCCCAACCCACTCATCCGGTCGTGATTGGCCGCGAAACCGCCTCGCAAATCTTCTTTCTCGGCAAAAATGCTTCAACACCCAAGGTCCCACGCGCAAGCGATGGCGCAATTCTCTAAGCTCAATCAAGGTTACTGAATATTTCAGAAATTAAGACATACACTTTCTTTGACGGCAAAGGTTTCTATACCTGGAGCTTCGAGCTCGAGCTTCTGCTGCAAAACGCCCAAAATTATCACTATTTTGACAGCAGCTACGCGGGACCCTAGGTCGACACTGACAACGCTAGAGCGCAGTACTACAACGACTCGCTCATGGCGTATACCGTGCTGCTGCGCAAAATATCGCCGACAGAGCAGATGGCATTCGTTCGTACAAAACAACACCTGCTCCGGCACTCGAGGCCTGGCGGCACCTTACAAAGAAGGTATACCGGCCCAACGACTCAGTGTTGTCGAGCCATCTACTTCAACGGCTGATGGAGATAAAAATGCGAGCCGTGGAGAAGGGCAACAACTACACCAATCGTTGCCGGAGCATACACGATCAAATCGCGAAGCACGGGAGCTTGATTTCAAAAGAAATATTCGTTACCATCGTGCTCGCATGACTCGGCCCCGAGTGGCCACCCTGCAAGGCGCTTCTCCAACAACAGGGGGCTATCTCGAAAGCCGCCATATGTGCCGCTCTTCCCGTCGAACAACAGGATATGGATCAACACCGGGAGCGTTCCACGTCGCGGGGAGAACGACTCACCTTCTACGCCGGCAACAAAGAAGAGTGACCACTGCGGCACCTCTACTGCAAAAAAAAAAAAAAAAAAAAAAAAAAAAAAAAAAAAAAAAAAAAAAAAAAAAAAAAAAAACTTCATGAATTTTGCGGAGCGATGAAAATTCCGCTCCAACAATCGCCAGCCCAACCCGAGCACTTGGGCCGGCCGACAAGGCACGGGACTACATACGCATCAAGCCAAGGGCTTTCTAGTCGTGTTGAGCCTATCGGTTCAACACGAGCATCACCAGCCGGCAAAACTTGGTGGCTCGCGCAATGTCATCAGCAACATGGCAATGCGCCATACGCGGGGAACTTGTCTTTGTCACAACATTATAGCTTATGCTTTTGTGTAGGCTATAGTGGGGTATCCCATAGGGGGTACAACCCAATTAGGGTTAGTACTTGTACCCACTTCATTCATAGTTCATTCATTCTCGTTCACACTTTCTCATGGTATCGAGCAGGTTCCCTCGTGGGAACTGTTCCTAGGGCCCATTGATCCCTTTTTTTTTCCTGCCCGGGGCGCGTCCTGCCCCTGCCCGAAGCGCACCTAGGGTCGCGCCCTTCTTAGCGGCCCCGTCGCGTCACCTTAGCGGCCCGTCGCGTCGCCCTTAGCGGCCCGTCGCGCCGCCCTTACTGTCGCGTCGCGCAGCCCTAACGGCCGCGTCGCGCCGCCCTTTCACCAGCGGCCCCGTCGCCGCCCTAGCAGCGGCCCGTCGCCGCCCTTCTCACGGCCCCGCCGTCTCGCTACACGGACCAGCCGCCCTCACCTCTTGCCCGCCGCTCTCAACTGCGGCCCCGCCGCCCTCAACTGCGGCCCCGCCGCCCTCAACTACTGCGGCCCCGCCTCCCTCAGCTGCGGCCCCGCCGCTCTCTGCTACGGCTCCGCCGCCCTCAACTGCGGCCCCGCCGCCCTCTGCTGCGGCCCCGCCGCCCTCTGCTGCGGCTCCGCCGCCCTCAACTGCGGCCCCGCCGCCCTCTGCTGCGGCCCCGCCGCTCTCTCCTGCGGCTCCTCCGCCCTCAACTGCGGCCCCGCCGCCCTCTGTTGCGGCCCCACCGCCCTCTGCTGCGGCTCTGCCGCCCTCAACTGCGGCCCCGCCGCCCTCTGCTGCGGCCCCGCCGCCCTCTGCTACGGCTCCGCCCCTTTCACCTGCGGCCCCGCCGCCCTTCACTGGCGGCCCAGCCGCTCTCACCTGCGGCCCCGTCACCTGCTGCAGCACCGCCCGCCACCCGAGCTGCCCAACCCGCCCCACCCAGCCGAGCAGCCGACAGCCGCGCCGCCCTACAGCAGCACCGCCGAGCCGCCCGGGCAACCGAGCAGCCGAGCCGCCGAGCCGCCCAGCAGCCGAGCAGCCGAGCCGCCCTGCAGCCGAGCCGTCCAGCAGCCGAGCCGCCGTACAGTCGAGCCCCCGGGCAGCCGAGCCGCACTCCAGCCGAGCCGCCCAGCCGCCGAGCCGCACTGCTGGCGAGCCCCCAAGCCGCCGAGCCGCCCGGGAGCCGAGCCGCCGAGCCGCCCTACTGCTGAGCCGCCCGAGCTGCCCCATCCGGTAAGCACAGCGACTCTTTCACTGCACTGCCCTCACCCTACTGCCTGCACTGCTAGTCTACTGTGGTCATGGCTACCCCTAGTGTCCTCACTTTTGACGCTGAGGGTCGGGCCATTGACTTTGAGGTCTGGGTAGATGACCTGCAGCTGTTCTTACAGTGCGATAGGGCAGACGGCCTCTCTTTCTTTGACCTCACCTCTGGCGCTTCCCCTGCCCCTGCTGCTGATGCTGACGCCACTGTTCGCTCCCAGTGGGCCACGCGCGACGCTGCTGCACGTCTTGCTGTGCATCGCCACCTCCCTACCTCCGAGCGTGCGCACTTTAGTCAGTACAAGAGTGCTCAGACCTTGTACGACGCTGTAGTTGCACGCTACTCCTCTCCTGCCACTTCTGCACTGAGCCGTCTCATGCTGCCGTACCTCTTCCCTAACCTTTCTGCCTTTCCCACAGTCGCTGACCTCATTACGCACCTCCGCACTAGTGACACTCGCTACCGCGCTGCGCTTCCTGCTGACTTCTGTGCCAAGAACTCCCTCCCCCCCCCCCATGTACATCACCCTCTAGTTCATAGTCACTCGCCTCCCTGACTTCCTTAGGGTAGTCAGGGACCACTTCCTCGCAGTGTGCCCCACCACTCTCACCATTGACCTCCTCGAGAAGGCCCTCCTAGCGGCAGAGAAGAGCATAGTCGCTGTAGGAGCCTCTCGTGGTGACCCCCGCACCCCTGTCTTTGAGGGGTGTTCTCCCTCCCCCCTCTTGCTCTCTGTTGCTTCTGTTGCTGCGGCCGACCTCGTTGGTTTTGAGTCGGACGGTGCTGCGTCTGCCCCTTCGGGGAAGCGCCGCACAGGCAAGGGCAAGGGGGGCAAGGGCGCTGGAGGAGCTGGCGGGGGCGGTGGAGGTGGTGGTGGAGGCGGCGGAGGGAGTGGGAGTGGTGGAGGAGGTGGGGGTACCGGTGGCAGCAGTTGGGGCGGAGGCGGCGGCGGTGGCGGAGGGAGCGCAGGAGGCGGTAGTAGCAGTGGCGGCGGTGGTGGCGGAGGCGGCGGAGGCGGCGGAGGCGGCGGAGGTGGCGATGGAGCTGGTCGCGGGTCTACGTAGAGGAGTGGCTCCGCTGGTGGACCGCGCCAGCAGCAGCAGCGCAGTCGTGAGACCCTGTCCCCTCAGCAGCTCCGTGAGTGGTACACTGCACGCCAGCGGGGTGGGGGTTTTGGTCCGTGCACCTACGTCCTGCGCACCGGCGACCGTGCGGGTGAGCAGTGTGGGGGTGCGCACCCCACCCTGAGCTGCTTTGGCCGCCTGACGGACGCGTGGCGTCACCAGTTTCCTGAGGCCACTGAGATCCCTCGCTGGGGCGAGCTTTCTAGGGCGGGTGTTGCCATCTATGATCTTGATTTTGATGCCATTCTTTCTGCCATGTATGCTGTGACTATTAGTGATTAGGGTGACTGTTACCGGTGTTTCCCGCCCAATCCGGGCATTGAGACTGCTTCTCAAGGTACTGGTGCGGCTGCTGCCCTAGGTGCTTGCGACGCTGCTGCTCTAGGTGCTAGTGCGTCTGCGTCCTAAGGTACTGGTGAGTCTGCGCTCTCAGGTACTACGTCGGCTTCGGCCTCCCTCACCTTCACCCTTGACTCTGGGGCGTCTCGCTCCTTCTTTCGGGACCGCACCACACTCACGCCGCTTAGTCGGCCGGTTGCGGTGTCTCTGGCTGACCCCTCTAGGGGTCCTGTCCTGTCTCACTTCTCCACAGTCCTCCCGTGTCCAGCGGCTCCCTCTGGCACCCTGTCTGGTCTCTACCTCCCCTCGTTCTCTACGAACTTGGTGAGTGGTGCTGACCTACAGGATGGGGGAGTGCACCAGTTCACTCCTGCGCGTCAGCGAGTGACGCACTGCACAGAGGCTCGCACAGGAAGACACTTGGCTACGTTTACATGTCAGCCGGGGTCGAGCCTGTACACACTGACCACTGCGTCTCCTCCAGTTGCTGAGTCTGGTAGGGTAGCTGCGTCGGGTCAGGTGTTTGCTGCAGCGTCCAGGTCTGGTCCTGAGTCTGCCCCCTGTTCGTGTCGTCTCCTCTCTCACGACACTCTCCTCTGGCACCACCGCCTAGGTCACCCCTCTCTGCTTCGCCTCAGAGGCATGGCCTCCCGTCTTCTTGTTTCTGGTCTCCCCAGGTCCCTCCCTCCCCTTCCTCAGGGGCCTGGCCCATCCTGTGTCCCCTGTGTCGAGGGGCGCCAGTGGGCTGCCCCTCACTCCTCCCAGTTTCCTCAGGGGCCTGGCCCATCCTGTGTCCCCTGTGTCGAGGGGCGCCAGAGGCCCCGCTGCAGACGCTTCACATGGACGTGTGGGGCCCAGCCCGCGTCCGTGGACAGGGTCACGAGCGCTACTTCCTGCTTGTTGTTGACGACTACTCGCGTTACACTTCAGTCTTCCCCTTGCGCAACAAGGGTGATGTCACTAAGGTGCTGATCGACTGGATCCGCGCAGCTCGTCTCCAACTCAGGCAGAGCTTTGGCTCGGACTTTCCTGTTCTGCGTCTGCACTCGGACAGAGGTGGAGAGTTTTCCTTTGGCCTTCTAAGAGCCTACTGTCGCGCACGAGGCATCCGTCAGACCTTCACGCTTCCGGACTCTCCGCAGCAAAATGGGATCGCTGAGCGCCGCATTGGCATGGTCATGGACGTCGCTCGTACGTCCATGATGCATGCGGCTGCCCCCCATCTTCAGTGGCCGTTTGCGGTCAGGTACGCAGCGCATCAGATCAACCTCCACCCCAGGGTCTCCAGGCCGGAGACCTCCCCAGCCTTGCTGTGGACGGGGAAGGTTGGCGATGCGTCGGCGTTCCGGGTCTGGGGATCTCGGGCGTTTGTCCGCGACTTGTCCGCGGACAAGCTGTCCCCTCGTGCTGCTCCTTGCATCTTCCTGGGGTTCCCCCCTGACGCGGCTGGGTGGCAGTTCTACCACCCCACCTCTCGCCGCGTTCTGTCCTCCCAGGACGTCACGTTTGACGAGTCGGTCCCCTACTACCGCCTCTTCCCCTACCGCACTCCGTCCCTACCCGCGCCCCCGCTCTTCCTTGTCCCAGGTCCCCCCCCGCTTGACCCCCTCCACCCTCAGGGTCCTGCCCCTTCAGGTGTGTCCGAGGTAGACGCACTCGAGCATGTCGAGGTTACTGGTGACTCTGGTGCTGCTGAGGGTGCTGAGCCTGGGGGTGCTGAGACTGGGGGTGCTGAGCGTGGGGGTGCTGAGCCTGAGGGTGCTGCGACTGGGGGTGCTGAGCCTGGGGGTGCTGAGCCTGGGGGTGCTACACCTGGGGGTGCTGTGCCTGGGGGTGCTGAGCCTGGGGGTGCTGAGCCTGAGGGTGCTGAGCCTGGAGGTGCTACGCCTGGAGGTCCTCCGGGGGCTTCGTCTCGCCGGGAGCCACTCTCTCCACCGGAGCTGCGCGAGTGGTTTGCCCGGCGTTGGAGGCGTGCTGCTGGAGCTGGAGGTTCTTCGGCTGCTGAGGGTGCTGGTGTCGCGGGTCCCGGAGGTGCTCGTACTGGGAATACTGGAGCTGCAGGGCCTGCGGGTTCGACTGGACCTAGTGTGGCTTCGGGCGTTGGTGCTGAGCCTACTGCTCGCGGTCCTGCTGGGGGTACTACTGGTGCTGCTGGAGGTTTCGGAGCTGCTGGAGGTGCTGCTGGAGCGGGTGCTCCTGCTGGGGGTACTGGTGCTATCCCTGTTGTGTCTGGCGTCGCCGCGCGGCCTCGATCGTACTTTGTTCCACTCCTGCAGCAGGTTCTTGGTCTTCCACCTTCTACTCGTCCTCCTCCTTTTTTGGAGTGTCCACAGCCTGTCCTGTCACAGTTACAGTTACAGCCTGCCTCCCCACTACCTGCTCCCTCTCCCTACACTGGTCCTACTAGAGGTCTCGCTGAGCGTCGTGAGCCTGCGTCTCGTCCTGCGTTGCCTGTTCGTGCTACTCGCACTAGTGGTCGTGGTTCGCGTCAGCGTCCTCCTCCTGTCCCTAGCACGCACCAGATGTCTCTGCGTCCGTCCACTGCTCCCCTGCGTGCCCCTTTGCACTTGGCTACGTTTAGACGTCAGCCGGGGTCGAGCCTGTACACACTGACCACTGCGTCTCCTCCAGTTGCTGAGTCTGGTAGAGTAGCTGCGTCGGGTCAGGTGTTTGCTGCAGCGTCCAGGTCTGGTCCTGAGTCTGCCCCCTGTTCGTGTCGTCTCCTCTCTCACGACACTCTCCTCTGGCACCACCGCCTAGGTCACCCCTCTCTGCTTCAGCTCAGAGGCATGGCCTCCCGTCTACTTGTTTCTGGTCTCCCCAGGTCCCTCCCTCCCCTTCCTCAGGGGCGTGGCCCATCCTGTGTCCCCTGTGTCGAGGGGCGCCAGCGGGCTGCCCCTCACTCCTCCCAGTTTCCTCCGACAGAGGCCCCGCTGCAGACGCTTCACATGGACGTGTGGGGCCCAGCCCGCGTCCGTGGATAGGGTCACGAGCGCTACTTCCTGCTTGTTGTTGACGACTACTCGCGTTACACCGTTGTCTTCCCCTTTTGCAGCAAGGGTGATGTCACTGAGGTGCTGATTGACTGGATCCGCGCAGCTCGTCTCCAGCTCAGGCAGAGCTTTGGCTCGGACTTTCCTGTTCTGCGTCTGCACTCGGACAGAGGCGGAGAGTTTTCCTCTGGCCTTTTGAGATCCTACTGTCGCGCACGAGGCATCCGTCAGACCTTCACGCTTCCGGACTCTCCACAGCAAAATGGGATCGCTGAGCGCCGCATTGGCATGGTCATGGACGTCGCTCGTACGTCCATGATGCATGCGGCTGCCCCCCATTTTCTGTGGCCGTTTGCGGTGAGGAACGCGGCGCATCATATCAACCTCCACCCCAGGGTCTCCAGGCCGGAGACCTCCCCAGCCTTGCTATGGACGGGGAAGGTTGGCGATGCGTCGGCGTTCCGGGTCTGAGGATCTCGGGCGTTTGTCTGCGACTTGTCTGTGGACAAGCTGTCCCCTCGTGCTGCTCCTTGCGTCTTCCTGGGGTTCCCCCCTGATGCGCCTGGGTGGCAGTTCTACCACCCCACCTCTCGCCGCGTTCTGTCCTCCCAGGACGTCACGTTTGACGAGTCGGTCCCCTACTACCGCCTCTTCCCCTACCGCACTCCGTCCCTACCCACGCCCCCGCTCTTCCTTATCCCAGGTCCCCCCCCGGTTGACCCCCTCCCCCCTCAGGGTCCTGCCCCTCCAGGTGTGTCCCAGGTAGACGTAGTCGAGCCTGTCGAGGTTACTGGTGACTCTAGTGCTGCTGAGCCTGGGGGTGCTGAGACTGGGGGTGCTGAGCGTGGGGGTGCTGAGCCTGAGGGTGCTGCGACTGGGGGTGCTGAGCCTGGGGGTGCTGAGCCTAGGGGTGCTGCGACTGGGGGTGCTGAGCCTGGGGGTGCTACGCCTGGGGGTGCTGTCCTTGGGGGTGCTGAGCCTGGGGTTGCTGAGCCTGAGGGTGCTGAGCCTGGAGGTGCTACGCCTGGAGGTCCTCCGGGGGCTTCGTCTCGCCGGGAGCCACTCTCTCCACCTGAGCTGCGCCAGTGGTTTGCCCACCGCTGGAGGCGTGCTGCTGGAGCTGGAGGTTCTTCGGCTGCTGAGGGTGCTGGTGCCGCGGGTCCCGGAGGTGCTCGTACTCGGACTACTGGAGCTGCTGGGCCTGTGGGTTCGACTGGAGCTGGTGCGGCTGCCGGCGTTGGTGCTGAGCCTACTGCTCGCGGTCCTGCTGGGGGTACTACTAGTGCTGCTGGAGGTTCTGGAGCTGCTGGAGGTGCTGCTGGAGCGGGTGCTCCTGCTGGGGGTACTGGTGCTGTCCCTGCTATGTCTTGCGTCGCCGCGCGGCCTCGACCGTACTTCGTTCCACTCCTGCAGCAGGTTCTTGGTCTTCCACCTTCTACTGGTCCTCCTCCTTCTTTAGAGTGTCCACAGCCTGTCCCGTCACAGCTACAGTTACAGCCTGCCTCCCCACTACGTGCTCCCTCTCCCTAGACTGGTCCTACTGGAGGTCTTGCTGAGCGTCGTGAGCCTGCGTCTCGTCCTGCGTTGCCTGTTCTTGCTCCTCGCACTAGTGGTCGCGGTTCGCGTCAGCGTCCTCCTCCTGTCCCTGGCGAGCACCAGATGTCTCTGCGTCCGTCCACTGCTCCTCTGCGTGCCCCTTTGCCTTCTCCTCCTTCGTCCTCTCTTCCTACTCTTGGCGACCCGTAGTCGGACTCTCTTCGTGCTGCCAGTCCTATTGTCACACGTCTCCTTGCTACTGTCGTCACTGACCCTTCTTTCGAGTCCACTGCTGCGTCTGCCCTAGTTAGTGAGCTCGTCGACTTTGCTGCTCGCTGTCGCCTAGACTACGCCACTAGTCTTGTCGCTGAGTCTGAGTCTATCTGTCCTCCGTCCATCGGGGGTGAGTGTGCCCTTGGCACGGACGTCCTTGAGGACAGGCAGGAGGAGTTCCAGTGCTTGGACGCTGCTTCACCTCATCTCGTGTCCGTATTGCTTACCCCTGAGGGAGACCCGGATGCACTTGACATCCCGACTCCGCGCTCTTACGCGGAGGCGATAGAGGGTCCCTACTCTTCTCAGTGGCAGGCAGCTATGGATGCAGAGATGGCTTCCTGGAAGTCCACAGGCACCTACGTTGACGTTGTCCCCCATCCTGGGGCGAACATCGTCAGTGGCATGTGGATTTTCAGGGTGAAGCGGCGGTCGGGTTCTCCGCCTGTCTTCAAGGCACGGTACGTGGCTCGTGGCTTCAGTCAGCGGCAGGGAGTTGACTACTTTCAGACCTTCTCTCCCACCCCGAAGATGACCACTCTTCGGGTACTACTGCACGTTGCAGCTCACCGTGACTACGAGCTGCACTCTCTCAACTTCAGCACAGCTTTCTTGCAGGGCAGCCTGCACGAGGAGATCTGGCTGCGCCGCCCACTTGGCTACACTGGGTCATTCCCTCCTGGTACCCAGTGGAGTCTCCGGCGTCCAGTCTACGATCTCCGCAAGGCGCCCCGTGAGTGGCACGACACACTGAGGACTACACTTGCGGCTCTTGGGTTTGCTCCTTCTACTGCCGACCCGTCGCTGTTTCTGCGCACCGACACCTCTCTGTCGCCTTTCTCCATCCTCGTGTACGTCGATGACTTGGTCTTTGCCACTGCTGACACTGCTGGACTCGCCTATGTGAAGTCCGAGCTGCAGAAGAGACACACGTGTGACAGACCTGGGTGAACTGCGCAGCTACCTTGGCTTGCAGATCACCCGGGACAGAGCACGCCGCACCATTACCCTGACTCAGTCACACATGGTGCAGCAGGTCCTTCAGCGCTTCGGCTTCACGTACTCCTCGCCTCAGGCCACTCCTCTGCCTACTCGCCACTCACTCTCAGCTCTGCCTTCGGATGAGTCCGTAGAGTCGAGTGGCCCGTATCCAGAGCTTGTTGGCTGCCTTATGCACCTGACGACCTGCACACGACCTGACCTTGCATACCCTCTTAGCATTCTCGCACGCTATGTTGCTCCTTGGAGACACCGACCAGAGCACATGGCTGCAGCGAAGAGGGTGTTGCGCTACTTGTGCAGTACGTCGGGCATGGGGCTAGTGCTTGGAGGGCGCAGTCCAGTGGTCCTCACTGGGCACGCAGACGCTTCCTGGGCTGACGACCAGGCTACACAGCGGTCGTCACAGGGTTACACCTTCAGCCTTGGTTCCAGCTCTCTCTCGTGGCGGGCTACTCGCTCGTCTTCTGTTCTTAGCTCCAGTTGTGAGGCTGAGATCTACGCCGGGGCCATGGCTGCACAGGAGCTTCGCTGGCTCACCTACCTGCTGAGCGACCTTGGAGAGCCGCCTCGTTCTCCTCTAGTTCTGTACATAGACAACAAGGCCATGCTGGCCTTGTGGCGAGAGCAGCGATTGGAGCACAGAACGAAGCACATTGCTCTCCACTACTTCCTTGCTCGTGAGCTACAGCAGCGTGGACAGTTGCGGCTTGCGTACGTGGCTTCTGAGGCCAACACTGCTGATGTTTTCACCAAGGCACTTGCGCCTTGTGATCTTCAGCGCTTCTGCACTCAACTGGGTCTTGTCCCTATCTTGCCTCACTTGCTCACCTCTTGACCTTGCTTGTACTGTTACATATATATATACCTGCTCTTGCTTGTCTAGCTTTATATACATATGTACTCCTGCATGTGAACTGGCCTTGTGGCCTTGAACTTGTGCTCGGAATGTGTGGTGACTTTGTGATCCACCCTGAGCTTGCTTTGCTTTCCTTTGCTTGACTGGTCTTGTGACCCCTTGTTCTCCCCCACTTTGCCTATGGGGGTGTGTCAGAACATTATAGCTTCTGCTTTTGTGTAGGCTATAGTGGGGTATCCCATAGGGGGTATAGCCCAACTAGGGCTAGTACTTGTTCCCAGTTCATTCATAGTTCATTCATTCTCGTTCATACTTTCTCACTTCGAGCGCATTCAGCGCTCTGAGTGGAAGCACCCTGACGGGAGATAATGTGTGCCGCATCACCCGCACCGGCGCGATGTAGCTCTGCATGACTCCGGCCCTGACGGCATCCGCAGGGATTGCCACACGCCGATTGCGTCAACAAATGCCAACATCGCCGGCAGGGGACTCGACGCGATCCCCGAAGCTGATTGATACGCACCATTGGAAAAAGGCATGTCAACACTGGAGCTCGCGGTCGCGACACGTCACGATTTTGGTTCCATATGATTCTCTCCCGGGACCCACTTCGGAGCACCTTCAAGGAATTTTACGATGACGAAAGCGCGGAACCTTTGATGGGCATGGGGAGCCGCGCCCCTACACTAAGGAAGCTTTCGTGTAGCCATACCCCAATTGGCGCGATCCGACAAAGAAACTCATCGTCGAAGAAGAAGAGGAGCCGGCGCGACGCGAAGCTGAAGTACTCCGCCGGAGCATCGCCGAATCACGCGGAACATTCGTGTATCGCGCATGGGGCGAAGCAAGCGAATGAGGCGCCTCCAATGAAGGGGGGTGGGGCAGCAACGACGCCTGGAGAACCAGCAGCGGCGGTACCAAGAACAACACCGAAGGCATCCGAGCTAACGCTGGAGGAGGTTGGGCACCCAACTGGCGGCACTGGTGGCGGATGGGGAGGCTCCGGGGAAGGCTGGGTCGCACCAGCACCTCGGTCACCCCTCGCACGTGACGATAAACAACTACATCGAGGCAAAAGTATTTGCTCCATATGCAATTTTGCGCCCTGACGGCTCTGATATAAGAAGCACGTCGCAGCCACACACCTGCGTAGTCTTCCCTGAAGTCGCGTTGAGCTACCGTATCACCCCGGATATAAGCGCATCTGCGCTTATAATAAAACACTGTTTTTTAGGGGGGTGCGTTTATAAATGAGTCATAATTATAAGTGCATGCGCTTATATAATGACAAACACAAAAATATGTTATAAATAAACACACCAAACTGTGCATCTGAGTCTTGCATTGCAATCTCATTCAAATCGAAATGCGTGGAGCGTTCTGAATCAGAATCGCGCGAGGGCGATTCTCTGCTGGCGCACAAGGGCAAGGACACGTCACTTTCGCATAGGAATGTGTCATGCTCGCCCCAGCCCAGTGTACGAACCAATAGCTTGAAGTCGCTCGTTCGCATCGCACAGGCTTGCCCCAGTGTACGACCAATGGCCTGCAGTGCAGTCGCTCGCTCGCAGCACACAGACAACAGTTGTTCCCGAGCCCCCCTGTCAAGTCAACTTCGCGCCGTTGCGCTTTTCCTGAGCGAGCCCGTCCTCGAGGGAGTCGAACAGAGTAGAAGTGGATGTGGACTCGCTGCAAAACGGGAAGTTGTTACTGTTTTAATCCGTTTTTTTTAATATGTTTATACATGCGCTTATAATAAATCAGTGTTTTATAAGGGGTGCACTTATAATTGAGGATCGGCCATAAGCGCATTTCTCCACATATAAGCGCATGCGCTTAACACAGGCTTGCGCTTATATCCGGGGTGATACGGTACCAGCCGTTTCCGCTGCTGGACCCGGAACCAATCGCTACCCAAAACTGCACAAGGTGTACAATGATTTTCTCGTCGTTGGCCACTGCGGGATTAACGACGAAGGGAATACGCTCAGCTTTATGCAGTTCCATAGCGCAGTGTACGAAGTTTTCCGCCTCTCGACGGCTCACGCGCAACGGCAATTTGGGAAGAAGTTGCAAATTTGGCCGACTGATGGCGCAACCAAATTTAGTAGGAAGGAGATTCAGGACTACCTGGGACAAAAGGGGATCTTGCAACATGTGTCGCTCCCCTATGCGCATCCGCATCAGTGAGTCGCTGAGCGCACCAACTGCATGCTCATGACAAAGGTGCGCACGCTACTGAAGCAATCCAAGCTCCCCGCCATCTACTGGCCGTACGTGATGCACCATGCCGTATGGGTTCACAACTTACTCTCCACCACAGCCATAACCGGCAACCTATCGCCACACGTGAAGTAGACGGGCAAGAAGGGGGACACCTCCATTCTCCGCTTCTTGGGGTGTATGGTACAGTACCGGCCCCCTACCTCAACCATTGAGAAGTTTACGAGCCACGTGCGCTGGGGCTTTCACCTCAGCATTAGCTACAAACACAAAGCCCGGATCGTCCTCGACCTGCTAAGCAACAAAGTGACGCACGCGCGCGATGTTTTTTTTCTATGACCGACTCAACCTTGCGCATTTTTGTACAGACGCGGCGTGATCGGCATCCACGTAGCCGACAAGGTTGAAAGAGGGAGGTGTGACTGTGGAGTAGCAGTGCCCAATGTTGGGCATTGAGATGAAGAACTGTAGAGCGCGCTGAAGATCCAGAAGATTCTCAACCGTTGGTTTGCGTGAGTACTGAGCCAGCTGGCTCGCGATGGTAGGAGAGATCGGGTTCCTATTCCGACTCGAGCCAACATGCCCCATCTCATGGAACTTGCAGAATCAGGAACTGGTTGCCCTATCATCGGCGGAAGCAAAATTCATCGCCACGACAGCAGCATTTCGCAAAGGGCTCTATCTATAGGAGCTCCTGCAGGAGTGAAATTTCCAACTTCGCTGACCTTTCGCATGCATTGCGACAACCAGAGCCGCTGCAACGTCAGGCCGTGCCATTACCTTCTTTAGTTTGGTCGTGACGCTAGCTATTTCTGCGGCTGCCTTGACCACTCTTTGGCCCGCAACTTCCGCCGCATCGACCTCTACCGTCTGTTGCCGCCTGCTATTTCCTTTGGCGTAGTAATGTGTCTGTTTTCACTATAAGCATGGATGATGTTTCTACTGCTATGTATGCTCATGATTTTAGTGTTGTTGGACCCTATTATTCCTGTGTTTCTAGTCTAGGATATGTAGCTGATACACTTGTAGGATCTTTTGATGCATGTGTAGGATCTTCTACAAATTACTAGCACAGGTGTGACCTCAGCGGCCGTCGCGCCCGACTCTGGCACCTCTCAGTGCTTCTTACGCGACAGCCTTACGCCTCTTCGAGCTCCCGTCGCTGTTGCACCAGCCGACACCTCCTCTAGACCGGTCGTTGCGCACAGTGCCACTAAGCTCCCGTGTCCAGCAGCCCCCTCCGGCTCCTTTACCAGTATGCATACGGTATTCCCTTATTCTTCTGGAACTTGGTGGGTGTTGGCCACTTTCAGGACCAGGGTGTCACCACCACGATTCCTGGACACGAGCAGCTTGCGACCTGTACGGACGCTGCCACTGATATGCTGCCATGAGGAGCATGCCTCTCTCAAGTAGTGTTTGGTCAAGTTGTGTGCACGGTAGGAACTACCCGCGGAGATAAGTTGGGCTTGAGACGAAGTGCGTTCACCTACCCTCAAGGCACATATCCGTGTGGGTGGGTACACCCACAGCGCCACACAAACTTTGTGAATTCTCATTTGCCTGAAGAGTTATGTGCCTTCATTGTATGTGACATCATAATAATATACTCTTATGCATAGTGAAATAGCTGTTGAAGAACTCTACCAAAACGCTAGCACAACACTCTCATCCTAGCAAAATCTCTGGGAGTAGTCTCAGAATTTCACTGTGATGTGACCACGAACGCCGCCAGCACTTGTGTCGGACCCTTCGTGGTGAACAAACATAGTGACCGCCAAAACAACCAGAGCTAGAACCATCGCCATGTCCACATTCGGCAAGATTCGCACATAGTATGTCTGGTTAGTAAATTCTAGCTTCATCAAGTCACGACCTACTTCAGCCAATAGCGTGCCACTTCTGGTGGTGATCTGGCATATCAATAGTTGGGTTTCGGGTTTCAAGTGGATGGCAGAATGGAACACATCAGTAAGTTATGAAAAAGGATAAAGCAATGTTCATTCTGCAATGAATGGGAGTGGAAGAAAAGGAGGGGAGCAATGGGAAAGAAGGGTTTGGGTTGGCAGAAACTAACTTTGAAATCATAGTTGAAAATTGAGCCAGATAATATAATGTCCGGGTTGTCTGAATTGTTTCCACGTAAGAAAACCTGCAAGAGAGTAAAATGAGTGAAACCGAGAGAAATGAACAAACTGAGAAATCAACAAACTTGGAAGATTGAACTGAGAGAAATGAGGCAGGATATTTGGTAGTGAGCGCACCTCAAGAACGGGGGCAATGGTGAAGAGGAGTTTCCTAGCCCTTAGCAAGTGACCATCCGTGTCTGTGCTGTTTCCCGGGCAGAGATAGGTGGTGTTTCGAATCGTGAACACCTTGCTTACTAGCATGCACACGGGTCCTCCTGCAGCGTCCAGAATCTCGATCTTGCTGGGAACAGAAAACAGCCTGGTGGGTGGGAGTTCAAAAGCAGGGGACACGTGTGTTGATTGGATATTACGGCCCGTACGGGGACGGGGAGGAAACTAGGCATATCATGTGCCAGGTGACGGCATAGTAACGAGGCGATTGGATCGATTTCTTACCTGTTCGCGATAGTGAAGTGCAGATTTTTGTTCGTATCTCGAACCTCCTTTTTACCCGTAATCGTGAAAATGTTTTCCTTCATTTCAAGCATAGTCTCGTAAGGTAAGCAGTACTGCGGCCCCACGACCGCGTACAGTTGAGACGGAGCTGGAAGAGTTTCCATCGAGAAAATTAAATGGGCGAGGGATACATAGGCTTCTGAACGAATGCGAACTTCTTAGTCTGGCTGCTCTGAACTCTGCTGGTACTAGAAGTACGTCTGGTGAATATAAGAGGAGTGGTGTGGTGAATATGAGAGGAGTGGTGAATATCACGTCACGTGATTTGGTCTGCTGTGAGGACTTCTGTGTTTTCCGAGTCGCATTCGAAGGGATGTAGCAACTCTGAAAACATGACTTGATGCTGACATTGCGCATAGCTGGCGAATTTCGAATGATTTGCTCGTCGTGCGCAAGCGTGGCCAATCCGCTTGACATCCGTCGGAGGACATCGGAAATGAAGAGAGCGGGATTTGTGTCCCAACGTCACGGGCTGGGAAGGGGAGCTCTGTGACGTAAGAAGTGTTGCAGGATGGCTAGAGTAAACCAGCCGATAACTTGAGTATTTGGATGTAAACCTGTAACGACTTTCACAGACCACATACAGCAGTTCGTATATACATAGGCAAGAAAAACTGCTGCGAAGAACTACTTGTGTAACCACCTGCGCTCAATGCTATCAATTTTTTGATCCAACGGATGTCGAAGTGACACATCAGTGTGCTACCTTCTGCACACTGCAGCACACCCCTCGCGAGACCGGTGACGACATTCGTCGTGTGGTTTTTTTTTCGTCACCCCTCGTCGTGTGAAAAAAAAACCACACAGCAGCATAGGTTTCGCACACCCCTCGTCTGGAACCCACTTGCGCTCAAGAATCCATTCAAGCCTCCACCACCCATGTCCAGTCAGCAAATGCAGGGGTCTCTATGCTGCTGTGTGGTTTTTTTTTTCAGATGACTGGCAACTCAACCCATCTGACTGTACAGCACCATGTCGTTCACGGATGCTTACGGGGAGGAGAAGAAAGGGTACAGTAGCAGCATCCCGATTCGTGGAAAATCTCCCAGCGACTTTTTCTGTGGACCGTAGCGGAAACTGGTAAGTCAAGCATCAACAAGGTGACCGAAGTCAAAGCGAGACATTCTAGCTTTGGAAGGTAGGTTCGGACAGGTTGCGAGAGCCTCGCACTCGCGACATCATACTGCGAAAGAGAAGTGTCGCAACAAAGGATGCGATTGTTTTTTTCAGGTGCGACTGGTTGCTTGTTTTCCCTGTAAGGCACTCACAGTTTTCGCCGACGTCGTAAACCCACCAACGGTTCTTGGCGTCAGTGCAAGACGCGACATAGACGAGAGTTGGCTTCGGTGTGCTTTAAAACCAGGGTCTCAAGTAAGAGATTATGCCATCAACTGCAAAACATTTGAGACTCAGTTACCTTGTTTTTCTAGGCGAGGCGGACTGGTTGGCTAGGGAAGTTGGCGTGCGACACTCCCCCACTTTTGCCTCAGCACCAATCGCAAAACAAATTTCAGGTACATGAGACTTTCGACAACTCTTGACATTTCACTGGCACTCTAGCTTCGGCTCCGAACCTGTTTCCATACCTAGAAGGTTTGGAACACAGCAAACGATTTTGTTCCCTTCGCATCCCTCGCTGCACCCCTTTTCGTTTTTCCAACCTCGTCAACCAATGGGAAACGGGGGTTTCCCATCAACTGCAAAACAAATGATCTACGTGAGACCCTGGTTTTAGAAATTTGAATCTTGTGCGATAACCCCTCCACCAATCGCAGGGTTGGAAAACGGACTGCTAAGGGGGAATCCAGCTCGTACATTTACTGTTCATAAAGCCCTACAGTTACCACATTTTGCGTTGTAACACTGACTTTTACAAAAATTCCGGACGCGTGTGGCTCCCGTTCACGTTACGGCACACCCCCTGCACGTACCTCGAATCGTGTGACGCACGTAACTGGAATCAGCGTGCGCATCGAACCTAGGTACAGCACCGCGTCCTGCCCTCTACAGTGCGTGCCCTTCGGATCGCTCTCACGATTTCGCCAGTCCCGCCTGACGCTCGCCAAAATAACATGCGCTCTTGCCTTCGACATTGCATGAAATGCCCTCCATCATATTGTGTTTGCGTGACGCAAGCGAATGGGAGGGATGTAATGCCCTCCAACATTTTGTGAGTGCGTGACGGAAGCGCATGGGAGGGAATGAATGCCCTCCCCGAATTTTGCTTGTTTGATTGGTGCGTATGTGCGGGCTGGAATGCCCTCCATGTGTTTTTTTTGTGTGCAGTTCGTTCAGTAGAGTAGGTGTTGACTGGGCGAAATTTGGTTGACGAGGGAACAGGTTACCTCGGTTTCCACCCAGCCGTGACACTGTTGAACTCTTTGTGGGGGGAATGTGTCCGCGCGCTAGAATTGACAGAAAGGGTGGACTCGAAACAGGGCGCATTTGTTTTTAGTTACACTGATCAGTCTTGAACCACGGATCGTGAGGGGGTACTAAATTTCCCGAAATGAACGAGCTGGATACCCCCTAACCGACTGCTAACCGACTGCCACCCGACTGCTATCTGACTGCCAGCCGAGTGCGAACCGACTGTGAACCGCCAATAGAGAGCGATCGCGAAAGCGGAATTGGGCTGCGAAGTCGCTAGCGGGGGCGGAGGAGCGACTGCTAGCTAACTGACTGCTAGCCGACTGCTAACTGACTGCTAATTGACTGCTAGCCGACTGCAAACCGTCAATGGAGCGAGCGCGAGAAGCGGAAGCGGGAATGGGCGGCGCAGTCGGTAGCGGAGGCGGAGGAGCGGCGCGTGCGGAAGGCGGTGCGCGCGGCGCTGGGTAAGGCGGAGAGCTCGAGGAGCGGCGAGGAAAGTCGCCTACTGGAAGCCAACGGTCAAATCGCACGCGAGGTGAGAAGGTCGCATGGCGTCGCATGGTGTTGTATGCCGTCGTTCGAGCGGCATTCGCCATTGCAACGAGTGTTCGCCTCATGTCGCATTGCCAGTTTGCTGTTTTGTAGGTGGGGAAAGTGGGGGGAAGGGGGGCGGGAAGGGGGGGGGGGTGGGGGGGGGGTGACCGTCCTGTGCTATGCACATTTCTCATCTCACGTAATGGAGAAAATGTTGAGGGTCGATTCAGGTTAGTATGACGTCAGCTCGCTTGTTGCACTGCGCTGTGCTTTGCAGATCGCTCAGTCGTTGGAGAAAGCAAAGGAACGGCAGCAGCAGCAGAAGGAGCGGATGCAAGAGGTTAGTATTTCGCAGGTATATATACAGAAACGGTCACAGCCCGATGATGCATTTGGGCCTGTTAAACAGTCAATGCTTTTTTCAAGATTTGTTAAAGCTATGCGGCACTTGGTATTGAAAACACGAGCACTCGAGTTGCTGGTGTATTTAGTGGGATGGGCCTACACGGGAGCGTGGGGGTTAGTGGTATCGCTGATGCACCATGCAGAAACCAATTCCTATGGCCCTCTTCTGCCCGACTTTGAGTCGACTCAAAAGTCAATTCCTATGGCCCTCTTCTGCCCGACTTTGCCCCGCATCCCTTCCATCTCGTCCCCCCCAACCTCCATCCCCTTCTCACCCCGAGCGCTCCCCCCTTCGTGCTCGTCCCCCTTCCCCCCCTCTCTGTTGCGCCGTAAGAGGAGGAGCCTCCAGAGCAACGGGAAGCATAGCAGCTGTTGTGAACCCCCCCAACTTCCCTCCCTCTCCTCTCTCAACCTCCTCTCCCCTCCTGGCAAGAAATGACCCAGAAATGCTATGAACCGCGTCAACTCGCCTCCCCCTCTCCCCTCTTCTTAACCCCCCTCTCCCCTCTCCTTAACCACCCTCTCCCTCTCCTCTCCCCTTAACCCCCGCTTTCCCTATACAAGGAGGAACCCCCATAGCAGGTGGAGGCGACGCTTCAGCAGCTGCCGCGGCTGGTGCTAGAGTGCGAAGGATTCGACAAAGAGACTGCCATTCTTTGAGGGCCCTGCATATTTATCAAGCGCCTCAACCTCTCTCCAAGGTCGCACCCCCCTACGCTCTTCCACCTCGTCACTCCGCCCTCCCCCATCATTCTGTCAGAATGTTATATTTGTTCTCTAGCCTGCAGTGGGGTACTCTATAGCGAGTATAACCCCTTAGGGTCTCATATATGTATCCCCCTTGCTTGCTAGTGCAAAACCCTCTCTCTTTTCTAAACTATCATTGCCTAGCTAGGTTAGTCCTAGCTATGGCTCTTACCTTCAACTACTTCCTTTCACATGGTTATCAGAGCAGTAAGCTCCTGGCCTGTGTGCCTAACCACAATCCTTCCGCTGCAACTGCTACTTTCCCTTACCGCCGTGCGCCCCGAGGCCCGCGGCGGTTTTCTGCCCGCCGTGCGCCCCGAGGCGCGCGGCGGTTCTCTTCCCGCCGTGCGCCCCGAGGCGCGCGGCGGGTTACTACCCCGTCATGCCGTGCGCTGGTCCCGGGAGACGCTGTGATGGGCGACGGGGACCCGCCCGTCGCCCGTCGTGGCCTGCGCGCGGCCCGTACAGGCAGCGCGCCGCCCGTACGGGCTGCGCCAGACCCGCACGCGACCCGTACGGGCTGCGCCAGGCCCGTACGCGGCCCGTACGGGCTGCGCCATGCCCGAGCACGACCCGTACGGGCGGCGCCAGGCCCGCGCGCGGCCCGTACGGAAGGCGCCAGACCCGCGCGCGGCTCAGGCCGCCTGCGCGCGGCTCGGGCGACCGTACCAGGCCCGTGGTGGGCCCATTCCTGCCTTTCCCTGCCCTCCTCGCTGTTCCCAGTGCCTCTACTACCGCCCCACCCCTCCTACTCCCCATTCTCCTAACTTAGGGTTTGGGGGTGAGGGGTATGGGGGTGATCTTACTCTGTACCGCTCCCTGCTCCTCCTCCTCCTCCGTCTCCTTGTGCTGCAGCTGCCGCTGAAGGGGGGGGTGGACGTGTTGGAGCCGGTGGAGTGATACTAAGGGGGGGTGAAGGGGGAGTGGAGCTAGCGGTGTAGCAGTGGGTGTGTGCCAGGGGGAGTAGGATAGCTTGGGGAAGCTGAATGGAGGTTGCCGCTGTGTCGCTAGCAGCACCTGTAGTCCGGGGACTTCGTCCGGTAGCCCAGTTGTAGCCAGCTGTGCCAGCCGCCCGTGGGTCCGTTGCTCGTCTGCCGCTACTTTAGCCGCGGGGCCAGTTACTCCTGTATTCCGGGGACTTCGTCCGGTAGCCGCTGTGCCAGTCTGCCTCCTGTTGCCCGTGTGTCTGCAGCTTCATCCGTCGCCTCCTATCTCCTCTCCTCTCACTCTCTCTCCTCCTCCTCAGTTGCCCGTTGTGACTACCTCTAGCTTTGCTTATAACTGTGAACTTTATACTACTGCTGCTTGAACTTGTGCTCAGACTGTGTGGTGACATTGTGATCCACCCTGAGCTTGTTAAGTTTTGCTTGCTCTGCTGATTACACCCTACTTTGGCTATGGGGGTGTGTCAGAATGTTATATTTGTTCTCTAGCCTGCAGTGGGGTACTCTATAGCGAGTATAACCCCTTAGGGTCTCATATATGTATCCCCCTTGCTTGCTAGTGCAAAACCCTCTCTCTTTTCTAAACTATCCTTGCCTAGCTAGGTTAGTCCTAGCTATGGCTCTTACCTTCAACTACTTCCTTTCACACATTCTTCCTCCCGCCTCCCCGCCCCTCCCCCCCCCCCCCCCCCCCCACCCCATCCCCCTTTCAGTATTCCCCGCTTGCCCCCAGCAAGTATAGGAGCTGACAGCAGCGTCTTGTGAACCGCTCGAGCAAGTAGAGGCATTTTTGTTTAGGTGCCTGACTCCCCTTCCCTCCCCCACAGCCCACCCCCATTGCCGCTTCTCCCCTGGCCCCACAAAGTTTTAACATGTAATTCCAGATCCCTCACTCCCCTACATGTAATTCCAGATCCCTCACTCCCCTACATGTAATTCCAGATCCCTCACTCCCCTAAATGTAATTCCAGATCCCTCACTCCCCTACATGTAATTCCAGATCCCTCACTCCCCTACATGTAATTCCAGATCCCTCACTCCCCTACATGTAATTCCAGATCCCTCACTCCCCTACATGTAATTCCAGATCCCTCACTCCCCTTTTTTCCCCCTCACCGCCCACCCCCATCCCCTCTCTGCCTGCCCCATAGGAGGAGGGCCCACCGGTGCAAGTAGAGGCAAAGCCTCAGCAGCTCTTTTGAGGCGCCCCCACTCTCCCTTCCCGTTTGCCCCACCGGAGGAGGATCCACCCGACCCGAGCAAGTAGAGGCGAAGATCCAGCAGCTGCTGCGGCTGGTGTTGGAGTGTGGGAGATTCGAGCAAAGGTGCCTCACTCCCCTTTTCCCCAACCACCGCCCTCCCCCATTCCCGCTTCCCCCCTGGCCCCACAGGAGGAGGACCCTCCCGAGCAAGTAGAGGCGCCAATTCAGCAGCTTTTTAAGGCACCTCACCCCTCTCCCCCACCACTCTCACCTTCCTCCCCCCTCTCCTCTCACCCCCTACCCTCCCCCTCCCTCCCCCTCCCCCTCTGGCCCCACAGGAGAGAACCCCCCCGAGCAAGTAGAGGCGCAGACCCACCTCGACGACTGACGTGAGACGGGGAGGAGAAACCTCCCCCTCTCCGTCTGGCCCCACAGCAACTGCTACGGCTGGTGCCAGCGATTCGGACTAGCGGGAGAGAACAGCCAGACAGCAGCAGCAGATGCAGCAGGCGCAGAAGCAGTTGCAGAAGAAGCAGAAGCAGAAGCAGAAGCAGAGGCAGAGGCAGGGGTGAAAAGAATGAGAGGGAGCCTCCTGGTGGTTCACAGTGGGGCGGGGCTGAGCACAGCAGCGGGCATTCCGGACTTTAGAGGGCCCAGAGGCGTGTGGACGCTGCAGGGGGAGGGACAGTGCGGTGGCCATGGGGAGAAAGTACGAGGAAGCTTCGCCCACGATGGGGCACATAGCAGTGGCAGCAATGGTGCGGGCTGGGATAGTGCAGCACGTGGTAACTCAGAACGGTGGGTTGGGGAGTACAAATGGGGGGTGTGAATAGATAGCGATGCGTTGTTACAGCGTGGTTGCAGTAATTGTGGGGGCTGGGGTAGTGCAACTCGTTGTGACTCAGAACGGTGGGTGCAGCAGAATCGTGAGGTGCAAGTGAATAGCTATAGGCTGGGCTGTTACAGGGTGGTTGCTTGCAGGCGCAGCAATGGTGCGGGCTGGGATAGTGCAGAACGTGGTGACTCGGGACGGTGGGTGCAGAGAGATAGATGCTTATGCGCTCAACAGATGGTTGGGAACAGAACACATAGAGGCTGGTTGCAGGGGCAGCAATGGTGGTGGCAGGGATAATGCACACCGGTACAGATGTTGGGAGGGTGGGGTACCTGTCCACTTACTTCCCTCTCACTTCCCTCTCACTTCCCTCTCACTATCCTCCTAGTACCTGCTCCCTCTTCTCGTTTTGTCCCTTCCTGCTTCCGATCGCCTTCCTGCTTCCGATCGCCTTTCGTCTCTTATCGTTTTGTCCCTTCCCAATCTGATTCTGCCAGTGGACGGCCTTCACCCGAAGTGGCATGCCATCAGACCGTCCATCCGAGCTGCATGGATCGGTGTACGGGGAGAGGTGCAAAGAATGTGGGGCCAAGTACCTGCGTCTGTTTGATGTCACGGCAGCTAAAGGGTCCTCCTACCACCGCCACAAGAATGGACGGCTGTGTACCGCTGTGGCTGGGATTGCTGGTGTTGGTGCTGCTGCTGGTGCTGATAAGTCGGCTCCCCCCTGATGCACGGATGGACAACGAGGGGGGTGCAAGGAGATGGTGAGAGGTGGAAGAGAAGCAGCAGAGGGAGGGAGGGGAGGAGAAGGATGAAGTGAGAAGAGAGTGTGAGGGCAGGGGAGCGTGGCAATGTGCAAAAAAGCGACGTTTTTTTTTTTGTTTTTTCATTTTTTTGTCGTTTTTTTTGATATCGAAACTTACGATCGTATAAAACGGAATAAAACGACAATATTGATTAGTAGTGTTTTGGTGAAAAAAAAACGATCGTTTTTTTCGATCGTAAATTTCGCACCACAAATGACAGTTACGATGATCTCTGGAAACCAGACAACTTGCAGTGAAGCTTTTCACTCTATACACAAGCAACACAAGGGGTTGAGATAGCCGGAGGATTCATGAGGGAGCAAAGGCATGTGGGTTGAAGTGAATCCACCCAGTACAGAGAGGAATTGTGGGTCAGAAATTTGGACCCACCAGGGCTTCATTTTGGATTTGGCCTACTCACGATTGGCAGTGTAGCATTTTCTAAAACCCTTCTGAGCAGTGTGTAAATTTTCATTACACTGTTAGAGCAGTGTAACATAAACTTTTGAAATTTTCACCATGCAGCATCAGTGTGGCATTTTTCCGTACACTGCAGTGTCGTGCTGGCAAGGGAAATAGTGGCCAACGCACGTACAGAACGGAAGATAACGTCAGGGCGTGACTAGCGGAAGGCGTGACTAGCGGAAATTACGCTCTGACAAGTCTCGGGGAAAAGAAAGGGGGAAGGCTTGGGGGGGGGGGGTGGGTCTGTACGCCCTCCAGTGTAATCTTCGATAACTAGAAAATTACCCTAAGGCATCAGTGTGGCCTACAACGATACACTTACAGATCAGTGTAACACTAATTCACAAAAAAAAATACCCCAGCCCATCAGTGTTGAGCCAAAATTTCACCCTTCTTATCAGTATAGAAGGGTAAATTACACTGCAAACCTGAGCCCTGGGACCCACATTCGAGGCGCGACATGCAGAAATGGTCAGAACTTATATTTGTAACTGCCTGTAGCTGTAGTTAGTGTAGTTATTATAAACCTAGTTTGGTGGTGCACCTTCTTTGTTTCCTATGCTATATGTTCCTTGAAACCTATAGTGAAACCTCTTCTTCCCAATTCTCTCGATCCTCACCCTTGGCACAAAACCACTCGACATCCTAGTTGGGCCTAGGCTCCTAAGCCTAGGTCCTAGTTAAACTTGATCATTCTCGTTTCTTCTCATGCTACCTGAGCGAGTTACGTCCTGGCCTGTGGGCCCGCCTCATGCTTCCGCTGCTACGTTTTTCCGGTCGCGCGCCTAGGGCGGGTGGCGATTTTCTATTGTCCCGCCCCCGGTTGGCGAGTGACTCCTACTCTGCCCGTCGCGCGCCCCGTGGCACGCGACGGTGCCCTAAACCTGCCCGTCGTGCGCCCCGTGGCACGCGACGGTGCCCTGCTCGTCGTGCGCCCCGAGGCACACGACGGTGCCCTTACCTTAAACTTACCCGTCGTGCGCCCCGTGGCACGCGACGGGCCTCTCCGCACCTGCTCTCACTGCAGCCGCCCCTGACCTACCTGCGCCGACACATTGTAGCCGCTCTGCGGCTTTCTTCCTGCCCACCCCCTCCTCCTTTGTCTCCCTGCAGCTGTGGGGGGGAGGGTATGTGGATGGCGGGTGTTGGAGTGTTGGGTCGTCTCCTTCCCTTCCCCTCCTCCTCCTTTCGTTCCCACTGCTGCAGCTGCCGCTGGGGGGGAGGTTGTGAGGGTGTGGGGGAGCAGAGGGAGTGGCACCGGGGTGGCGGGTGTGAGGCAACCAGCAGCCGTCCCTCCACCTCTCCTCTCTTCCCCCCTTCTCTGCTGCTCCTGCAGCAGTGTGGGGGAGGGGAAGGAGGAGGGTGAGGAGATGGAGGGGGTGACTAGCTAGTGTCAGCCCGCCTGCATTTCCTGCTGTCGCATGTGTACACCTGCAGGTTGTATTCTGCACAAACTCCTGCTGCAGGCAGTTATGGGGGAGTGTCAGAACTTATATTTGTAACTGCCTGTAGCTGTAGTTAGTGTAGTTATTATAAACCTAGTTTGGTGGTGCACCTTCTTTATTTCCTATGCTATATGTTCCTTGAAACCTATAGTGAAACCTCTTCTTCCCAATTCTCTCCATCCTCACCCTTGGCACAAAACCACTCGACATCCTAGTTGGGCCTAGGCTCCTAAGCCTAGGCCCTAGTTAAACTTGATCATTCTCGTTCAAGTTTTGATAGCAGAGTCGGCGCCGGGGCCGTACAGGTAGGCGCCGGGGCCGCAAGTAGGCGCCGGGGCCGCGAGTAGGCGACGGGGCCGCGAGTAGGCGACAGGGCCGCAGGTAGGCGACGGGGCCGCAGGTGGCGACGGGGCCGCAGGTGGCGATGGGGCCGCAGGTAGGCGACGGGGCCGCAGGTGGCGTCGGGGCCGCAGGTAGGCGACGGGGCCGCAGGTGGCAACGGGGCCGCAGGTAGGCGACGGGGCCACAGGTGGCGACGGGGCCGCAGGTAGGCGCGGCATGCCAACACTTCGCTTCCCTGCTCTCGCTCATTTCGCAAAGCCTCGAGGCCACTTCGCGCACCCTTAAAAAAGAATTCGTGCATGTGCGAAGCTCGAATGTCAGGGCGTGCGACGCGACGTGCCAAGTTGTACATCTGTATTGCTTCTGTTTGTTCCTCGAACCGCAGGTAGTTGACGCACAGATCAATTCGTCATGCTAGGGTTGGTTGCGACGTGAAAAATGTTTCGCACGGAAAAGTTTGCACTCGCTTTTTTCGCGCGCGTCATAAAAGCCTCAGAGCACTTAGGATTGCAGCGCTGCGAAGAACTACAGTTGCATTTGCGACATGATATTATGTTGCTGCACGTCAGCGAAACTTTATCACTTGGGTTTGCGACGTGACTTCCAAGTGTTGCCACGTCTTACCCACTTTTCACTTCCCGTAACGCAATTTCTGAATTCGTGGTGTCCGACACGAATTCCACGGGACTAGTGCGTAGCACGCCCAATCTCTCTGATAGTATCCAACGCCCGGCGTGAACGCTGACTCCCAGCAAAGATGCAAGCTGTTTGCCGACGGACGATTTCTGTTGTTATTAGTAGCCACCACACCACTCCACGTCCATTCTAGCCAGTTCTTGTTCGAGTAGGCCCCTTTTCCATCCACAATGCCTAGAGCACGATCTGAAATGTGGGACCACGTGAAGGAGGTAACTGACAAAGACGGAAAAGACGTCTATGTGTGCATTCACTGGCCTAAGGACAAACCCGCTGTCATTCCTGCAAGCGCTACACGAATCAGAGACCACATTTTAGGGATCGAGAAAGGTCAGCCGAAAAACATAGGGGTATGTAAGTCTTACTTTGCGGTGAATCTCCGCCTCAAGAGTGCAACGTCTTCGGGCAATCGGAGCAGCTCAACATCCTTGGTGGGGAACGGCCCTAAGAAGGGCCGCCAGCTCGACACCCGTGACGTGACGGACGAAAAGGGCCGTGACAAACTCGATCTGCTATGGGTGACTGCGGTGGCAGAAAACGATTGGGCGTTTCGGGTCTCTGAGTGAGTGGAAACGCTTAACCCTTGTGCCATGTTTCTTCCGTGGACCTCTTCCCTCCCCATGTTACGTGTTAATTTGGTATGGTGTAATTGCGCTCACCTCATGGCTGCTGCAGATTCATGCCCATCATGATTTGGCTGCTGCTGCAACGCTCCTCCTCACCTTGTTCATTTTATGCTTTGCTGGCATTCATACCACACCCCACAGATCTGTAGCGGTCCAAAACTTTCTGAACGCGTTAGTGAGTTTTAGGAGACCCTACACACTCCCGTCTGCCTACAAAGTCGCGGGCCCATTGCTCGCCAGATTGAAGACAGAGACGGAAGAACTCGTGCGGCCCTTGACAGATTCTTGGGCAACGACGTCGTGCACCATCTCCGTCGACGGATGGTCGTGCCTGAAGAGTCGCGGCTTGGTGTGTGTGTTGGCGCACAGCGACACTGCACCAGTGATTGTCAAAATCGTCGATTCCAAGTTGTCGAAGAAGACAGGATCATACCTGGCTGATCTCATAAGGACGTCAATCGTGAAGGTGGGGGACAACAAGGTGATTCAGGTGGTCATGGACAACGCAAGTAATACAAGAGTGCTGCCGCCATTCTCGGTGAGGGTTACCCGTCGATTTTCTTCACCAACTGTGCTGCCCATTGTCTCGATTTGATGCTCCACGACATGGGTAACATCGTCATTGTGAAGAAAGTTCTCACCCAGGTCCATCGCATCGTGATGATGGTCAAGGGAAGTGCGAGCTTTGTTGCCCTTTTCCACACGATTTTCAGCAAGCTGGAGCTTGTTCGGCCAGGTACCACCAGATTTGGCACGCATGTGATCATGGTCACCCGGTTCTTGGAGGTCAAGGAACAGCTTCGCCAGCTGGTCATCAGTGACCAATGGAAGGAGGTGGCTGTGTCTAAGACCGAAGATGCGAAGAAAATCCGGAAGCTCCTTCTGGATGATATCTTCTGGGAATCGGTCAAATCAGTGCAGAAACTGATGATGCCGATCTACAACGTGCTACGAGCAGTCGACACAAGGGCTCTTGCGATGGGATCTATATACGGGATGATGCTCGAGGCGACCGTGGCGGTCAATGAGGCGGTAGAGGGAGCAAGTAAGCAGTGTTGAACACCCATTACAAGTGCACCCTAAGCCAAACCAGATTCGTGGCCTAATGGTATTATGTCTTTCTTTGCAGCGACATTCTTCAGGCGTCACAGCCAAGTGCTCGCCGGGAAGAAGAGGTCGAAGTTTTTGGCGGCCATCAAAGGCATCATCGTGCGCAGATGGGATAAGCAGTTGCATAACCCGATGCATGCATTCGGCTGGCTCCTTAACCCGAAGAACCAGCTCGCGATGGAAGTCCGCAACGACCCCGAGATCATCAAAGGGGTCAATGCGGTGCTGCAGGCACGAGGAGGTGACGTGCAAGGCCGAATCTTGCTGCAAGCCCAGCTTGCTACGTACCACAGAGGTGAGGGTCGTCTGGGGGGGGAAGATGCACGGGCCGCAGCGATGCTCGTGGAGAGTGGACGTCTCTCACATGCGGATTGGTGGGCGATGTATGGAGGGGAACTCCCCGAGCTGCAGGATTTGGCTGTGAGAATGTTATCACAGCCTATCACTGCGTCGGAAGTTGAGAGATGCTGGTCTACGATGGCAAGGGTGCAGCGGCGGGATCGCAACAGATTGAGCGCTCAGACCATGATCGATGTCACCACGGTGGCATTCAGTAGGCGTTCGAGGGCTGCATTCGACAAGAAGCAGGAAGTGCGCGCCAACCTTTTTGCAGACCTTGCAGCAGGCAAGCTCAACGAGAGCACTCTAGAAAGAGTGACGACGACGGCACTTGAAAGCTCTGAACCACAGGCCGAAGGCTCTGAACCACGGGTTGAAGAGGAAGAAGGTGATGTCGATTGCGTGATTGACTGGGAAGCTCTTGGCAGCATCGGGATGAGGAAGAAGAAAGAGGTGACAAAGGGAATCAAGGAAAAGGCGACCAAGAAGCGTTCGGCTGACGAAGACGATGATGAGGAGGAGGAGGATGAGGATGAGGATGAGGAGGAGGAGGAGGAGGAGGAGGAGGTGGAGGAGGAGGAGGAGGAGGAGGAGGAGGAGGAGGAGGAGGAGGAGGAGGAGGAGGAGGAGGAGGAGGAGGAGGGCGGGGGGTCCAACGCATGGGACATTAGTGACATTAGTAACGACATTTCTATGTTTTATTTTAATTGCAATCAGGCTAGGAAACTCATCAGCACTGACTTGCCAGAGAGTGTAGGTGGCTGTGGATTTGTTTAGTTGTTGTTTTTTTTTTTTTTTTTTCTAAAATAAAATTTGGGTCTTACAAAAAAACGACGTTTTTTTCCCAAACCTGACCGTAAAAAACGATCGTTCTTTTCAATCGTTTTTTATCGCAACCGTTTTTTTCCACCTTGGAGCGTGGGAGGAGGAGCAATTTGAGGAGAAAAAGAGTGGGGAGGAAGAGGAGGAAGTAAGGGAGGGGAGGAGGAGGGAGGAAAGGAGAAGGGTGATAGTAGAGGCGGAAAGGAGAAGGGTGATAGTAGAGGCGTGTGTGGGGGCGAGTTGGTGGATTCGATAGTGCACTTCGGGGAGAGGATGGACGATGCGGAGTTGAGTAAGGCGAGGGAGGCAAGCATGGGCGCACATGTGGCGCTCTGCCTTGGCTCCTCCTTCAAGGTGCGTTTGAGTTATCTTTTGGGAATTCTCGTAACCGACATTCAGGTCCGTTTGTCTGAACTGCCACAGTTTTGAGCCACTTCAACGCGATCTGTATCGTGCATAAGACAATAAACAGGAAGTCGCTATCCAATCACGCATAGAAGAAGCTGGGCATAGAAAAGGCTGAAGAACCTGGGCATAGAAGAAGCCTAGCGTGAGAAATTTGGAAGGGAAGGAGGTCATTGGGGCAGCATAATTGGATGATTGCCCACTCCTCTCTCCCCTGAGTCGCTTCAAAAGTGGCTAATCACTTCATGCTCTCCCCTCACCCTACCAGATGCCACCAGCAACAAGCTCCCCCGCCTGGCAACCTGTCTGGTCATCATCAACCTTCAGTGCACCCCTCTCGACCACAATGCACACATCACCATCCGAGCTCTCACCTATGCCGTTTTATCCTGCCTGCTGCACCTCCCCCTGCCTGCTTACCCTCCCTCCCTCCCTGCCTCCCTCCTTCCCTCTCCTCACCCCCACCAGGTGCCACCAGCCAGCAAGCTCCCTCGTTTAGCAACCCACATGGTCATCGTTAACCTCCAACGCACCCCTCTCGACCGCCATGCCTCAATCACCATCAGAGCTCGCGTTGATGCCGTTCTCCCCCCTCTCTTGCTTCTCTCCC
Source organism: Closterium sp. NIES-65 (assembly GCA_948144175.1). Taxonomy (NCBI): domain Eukaryota; kingdom Viridiplantae; phylum Streptophyta; class Zygnematophyceae; order Desmidiales; family Closteriaceae; genus Closterium; species Closterium sp. NIES-65. The sequence goes on from CANXME010002047.1 coordinate 1,569,049, forward strand.
TCTCCTCACCCCCACCATGTGCCACCAGCCAGCAAGCTGCCCCGCCTGGCAAGCCTCCTGGTGGTCATCAACCTTCAGCGCACCCCTCTCGACCGCCATGCACACATCACCATCCGAGCTCGCATCGACGCCATTCTCCCCCGCCTGCTGCACCTGCTGCACCTCCCTCTGCCCACTTACCACCGCCCCTCCGCTCCCCTACTCTCCCTCCCCAGCACTCCCCTACTTTCCTCCCTCACACACGCTCCTCTCCTCTCCTCACCTTTCCTTGTCTCCGTCACTGAAGCTGAAGCTCTCTACACCAGCTGCCGGTTCCGTTGTGAGCAAACAAACTGGAGAGGAAAATGAGAACGAAGCGACTTGCGAATTGCCTCAGAAGGTGCGATTCTCCCTGCAGCACCATCCATGGCATGCAATAACGAGTATGAGGTAAGTGCTGTCACTGCTGCAGCTCTGGGCAACCGAAGCATGCAATAACGAGCTTTAGGTGAGTGTTGTCGATGCTGCAGCTGTTGGCACTCGAAGCATGCAGTAAGGAGTATGGGGCGACGGGAAATGGGCAGCCCAATGCGTACCCGCCTGGCCTGTTAGACGTCAAATGTTGTAATATATCCACTTCATGCAGCTCACCACTGTTCTCTTTCCACCACAACCCTTACCAGCATTCTCATTCCAATTCAGCCCTAGTTATTGCTTGTCAGTGACAAGGGGATGGCAAACCCGTTTTCATTCTTTCCGCTACACTGTTGCGTAGCCCCATCATTGAACAGGACAATGTTCCAAGTGTTGGAGTGGAAAGCACCAGGGTCCAGGCCCATTCTCTTCTTGCACAAGGCAACAAGGACCAAGGGGAGGAGGAAGAAGCAGAAAGCTAGGACCTCGTTTCCTCGCCCGACCATGTGACATTAAGACAAGGCTGTTGTGTTGGTTGATGTATCGTGTGGTGGCATGTGAGCTAAGACAAAGTGTTCTCAAATCTAGTGTTATTGAAAACAACAATTAAATCAAATGTCTTGCACAAACAAAGCAACCATTTCCTACAGAGAAATTTCATACCCTCTGCAGGTGGTATTCCATTGAAGTCTTCCCCATTCCAGGCCAGAACGAAGCGATTAGTTATCTGTACAGAAACACCCATTTAGAAAAATGTACAAGGGCTAGACTACATGCATGTTCATGTCTGGCAGGTTGATATCATGCCAGACGAGGGGGAAACATGGATGCAGGCCCTCAGAAGTCAGAGAAATTTGTCTGATTTGCTTGGAAATGTCTGAGATTTCAGATATTTTTTTGGGTGTACTCTGTGAAATTCAGAGTTTTTATAGCCTTAACTCTATAAAATCAGATCTACTTTATATGCTGACTCTGAGATTTCAGAGTTTCCCGGGAGTGTACTCTGAGGAATTCAGAGTACAAACGAGTACCGACTCTGATTGAATGTACCTGTGCGCCAACACCCAGGATTAGCGGTGGTACATTGTACCTGTACCGTCAATCACGCGAAATCTGTGCCAACTGAGAAGTTCTGTGGGCGACGCCGCCCTGCGGCGCGATGTTTCCCTCGTACAGTTTTCCCCCGCCCTGCGGCGCGAAGTTTCCCGCGGTGTAAGTTCCAGCTCACACTCTGTTAGAGCACTGATTGGTCCGTTGGCAGCTCTTGACTGCCAACGGACTCCACCACCACCACCACGGTCCAACATGCTGCAGCAGTTGCCACCCACATAAAGGTGTTGGCAAGCATACGTTGCCAAGAAGAATCGTTGATTGGTCCCTTTGGCAGCATCGTGTACCAACACGATGTAATCCTCACAGCAGTGCACGGCAGATGCACCTCGTCGTTGCCGTGCATGCTAGGCAACCACCCATCAGAGGCATGGATGGCCCACAGTCAGTTATAGGGCCATCCTCTACAACCTAGGGTTTATTGCCATTCCTCAGCTCAGCTTCATCTCTTTGGGCCCATACACTACCCAGTTCAGTAGCCTCAGAACCTCTCGTTCCTGCTCGGCAGGCTCTCTCAGACACGCGCCATGGCTCTGCCCGACAATCCCGCAACCGCAGATGATGACGACCCTGATTCTCGTCCTGCGTTAACAGGCCTAGATTTGTTTCTCAGTCACCTAGCTCTCGAGAAGGCAGCACGCGCGGAGCCCGATTCTATCCCCACCTCGAAGGAACCTCCAGCTCCCGTGCTCTCAAATCCCGACCCTGTGGCAGAGATACGTGCGGAACCACCTGTCATTTCGGCATCGCACCATCCCACTCAGACCACGGAGCGAACCGTCCGGCTCAAGCAGGCGACCTTGAGCTTCGCCAAGCCTTCTTCCTTGACTGCCAACGTCAACAATTCTCCTGGCTCGTCCGAGCGTCCGCGTCCTCGCCTCACCATAAACCTGACCGAGCTCATTGAAGGGCTATACGATGATGCCATTGACAAGTTCAAGAGTCAGTGGCAAGCACGGTTTCCCTGGCTGCAAATCACCAAAACCACATCCGGCTTGCCTGCCTTCAAGTGTACTGTTTGTGCAGCTTATGCTGGCGACGGAGGCAAGTGCGGGAGACGCGGGAAAGGGCCACGGATTTGCAGACCCAGTCGTTTCGTAAGCACGCGTGCACGGCGAAGCACAAGCTGGCGATGGCGAGACAAACAGCTGTGCAGGAGTGCGGAGAGAGGCAGCCGCAGATCGACCACCACCGCGCCACCATGGACGCAGAGCAGTCGCGCGCCGTCGCCCTTCTCGACTCCCTGCTCTTCATCAGCAGGTCCGATGCGCCGATGGGGATGTGGGTGAAGCTGGTGCGTTACCTGGCGGAGAAGGGCGTGCCTGGCTTCCCGAAGAAGGGGTACGGCACCTACTACACCACGTGAGTGCAACTGCCACAATTTATTTAATGCACTTTGACGTGTCAATGTTTAGTTCCGAGGATAATGTTCTCACTACTATCTCTATGTGCATGCAGATACGGTTTCGGTGAGCTGACGCAAGCGACTGCGACATGGCTCCAGACAACTCAGCTGGAACACGTCTTGGCGTCGCCCTTCGTCGGCATCTCGATCGACGAGAGCACGGATAGGTGCAGCGGGAAGCACCTAATCATCTTCATCTCTTTCATCCGTAACAACAAGCTTGTCACGAAGTTCATGACGCTACTCACCGTGGAGAAGGCCGATGCAGCTTCCCTGCTCAGTGTTCTGGTGTCACATCTGCAGGCTGTCGGGGTCGACCTTCAGCGCATAGCGGGGATCAGCACGGACGGTGCCAACGTTATGATGGGCAGCAAGTCCGGCCTCACCACACGCCTCCGACTGCGCATCCCCCATCTCGTGTCTTCACACTGTATCGCGCACAGGTATGTATGTATGTGTACTCCCCATCACTTGTGTTGCGTCTTTTACGTCTGTGTCTTTCCCGATGTACTTAAGTTGTTTTCGTCTTTTGTACAGAGAGGCACTCGTGGCTAAAACGGCGGCCGAGAAAGTTCCAGCGTTCAGTGTCATTGACACGGTGATTCGCACCGTGGCAGAGCATCTCGGCCGTTCGGGGCCGTGGCATCAACGGTTCATGGGGCTCCAAGAGGTCTTCGCGTCCACCTCTCTTGAGCTCCAGGGCATTCATTCCGTCCGATGGCTTTCGCGGGGCGACGCAGTGCTCAGGCTTGTCGCGGTGCTTCCGGCACTCATCGTGATGCTTAAGGAGTGGGACGCGAACCTCTATGCTCTTGTTACAAGTTACAAGTTTCATTTCCTTCTCTTCTTTATTGCTGATATGCTTGAGCAGCTCAACATCCTGAACCGGGTGTTCCAGCACAAGGAGGTGAGCTTGGCCATAGGTTTCTGTTAATGTTTTGTTGCAGTCGTCATTATGCTTTGTTCCTGTATGTTAACCGTGACCATACACTTACTACCTTTCTTTGTTTCCTGTCCAGCTTGACTATGCCAGTGGCATGCGCAGATCAAGCGCACAACGTCCCACATCGAGAGCCGCTACGTTGATTGCGGCGACGACTTCGGTGGTGGCGTGAGCGAGCTGCTGTCCCCCTTCATCGTGCGCCATGGGCCAGGAGGAAACCGGGAGGTGAAAGTCGAAGGGGTTGACTCAGGCTGCCGTCCAGCACGCTTCAAATTCATGCTGCATGAGGACGAGCTGGAGGAGTGGGAAGGGCCCGGGACCCATGATGACTGTGTGGAATTGTGCACAGAGTTTGCGGAGGTGATTATTCACCAACTCGAGCATCGGCTTGGCGACCTGGATGGGATGTCCGGGGTGAAGTTGTTCCTGCCTGACGAGTACCCGCTGGATCGAGTCGAGAGGAAACGGAGGTGCCTTCAGTGGCTACAGTCGCTGGTCACTTTGTTCAAGGCCGACCTGACGGAAGAGATCGTGCCAGGCAAGCCTTTTTGTGTGTGCCTTTAAAAATCGCTGGCTCGATCCTCTGTGTTCTGTGCGACACTGCAATGACTGTTTACTCATTCTGTTCTCTTAATCCTTTTCCCAACCCCGCCAGGAGTCAACAAGCACCGTGCGGAGAAGGAGCTGCGCATGTTTACCTCGGTGCTTGTAGCCTCTACCAAGGGCGAGCGCAGCTTCCACGCGGGGCTCACAGCCATGCTCAACACACCTGACTGGCGGGACAACTACCCCAACCTTGTTCACTTGTGGGTGGCGGTAGCTGTCCTGCCGCTGAGCACCGTGGAGTGCGAGCGGGGGTTCTCCAGGCAGAATATAATCAAGTCGTGGTAGAGAGGCTCACTGAAGGACGCACGGCTGGGAGACCTCATGTGCATGAGTCTCATGGACTACGAGCCCAAGTGGGATGAGATCGTGACAATCTGGAAGGCCTACAAGAAGCGCAAGCCCCACAGCAACGCTCATCTTTCGCCTGCAGGAAAGCAACAGAACAAGGCCAAGGAGGCAGATGAAGTGATGGAAGTAGAAGACTTAGGGGAGGATAGTGATGCATCTGATAGTGATGATGATGATGATGATGGATTTCATGAGGAGAATTAAGAGTAGATAGGCTAGGACATATATAGCCCTAGTATAGGTAGGTAGGACCCTAAATCTAACTGTTAATGCATCAGCAGTAGTATGTTATGTAGGCCTGTGACTGTCTAATGTAGTTCAACCAAGGTCAACTGCACCCTATACACGGCTAAAATCAAAATCAGACTTGTCACTGGTGTAGACTCTGAATGCTTCAGACTTTTTTTTTTAGGCACTCTGAAGTGTCAGCCTTTTTTTTCAACCAACTCTGATCAAATCAGACTAACACAGCGTACTAAGTCTGACAAATCAGACAGGCCAAAAACGAATCTGAGGGCCTGCTTGTTTCCAACAAGAGTGACGACTCTGGCAACTGCTCAATACCGAATCAGTTTTTTGTCCTTGCTGTCGCGCTGTATTTTGGCGAGTCAAAGGTCGTTGTCCTTTGACCTTAGCGTAACCTCCAGCTGTTGCGATTTGTCAACCTCCTCGGTTGACTCGCAGTTGCTTCATTGTAACTTGCTTCGTTTTACAGTTCGATGTTTCGTCACAACAGAAGCGTTAAATCACTTGTTTCCAACAGTATTAACTGAATCAGACACAAAGAGTTCATGTAGCGTAATCAAACTAACTCAATGCTTATGCCAGGCCCTTCTCTATTAACATACATGGTGTCTGCCAGAGTAACCAGAGCCAGAACTAACGCCATGTCCACATTCGGCAAGATTCGCACGAAGTATGTTTGGGCCCCGAAGACAAGGTCACGAGCAGTGCACATGTCACGATTCACTTCGGCCAACAGCATGTTGTTGCAGGTGACGATCTGTCATAAGGATGGCGGGAGAGGGGGGGGGGTGAAAGTGGATACAGCAAGCATTGAATAAGAAACTTATACAAACAGATGCAGCAGTTCTATCTGTCACACTCCAAAATGGGAAAAGAGATGTCCCAGGGGGGGGTGTCTGGGAAAAAGGTGAGAAGTTGAGAGAATACTAGTACCTTGAAGTTATGCTGGAAAATGGAGCCAGTGAGGTAAATGTCTGGGTTTTTTGTTACATTGCCCCGTAAAAACACCTACAAGCAGGGAGAGGAAAGACGCAAGAGGTTGAATAAGGTTGATGAGAAAAACTTAAGGTGGAGAATAGACTGGTCCGAAGGCACCGAAGAAATGGAGAATGGAGAGACGGAGTCATAGGGAGAGAAAATGGGAAAGAGAAGGTAACAAATAAAACTGGGAAAGAGAAAATGGCAGATCGATATTTGGGACCCTGAAGCAGCAAGCGCACCTCAATAACAGGTTGAAAGGTGATGTAAGGCCTCCTGGCTCTAAGCAAGTGACCGTCGGTTTCTGTGCTGCTCCCCGGACAGAGGTAGGTGGTGTTGTGCAGAGTTAACACCTTCCCTACTAGCATGCACACGGGTGCTCCTCTGGCGTCCTGAATTTCCGTCTTGTTGTGAATGGATAACAGCCTGGTTCGGGACAATCCAATCGGTGAAGATGGGAAAAGGTTAAAGAGTATGAATAGCTAGTCTAGTAAATACTGATATCCAACAGTGGCAGAGGCAAGGCAAATCCGGGAAAGGGAAAAAGCTTCACGCAAAATGCCTGACGGAAAGACCTGTTTACAACTACAATAAGGACTCCTTAATCAAAGTGGTTCCGTAAAATACTGGTAAATTGAGGCCTCACCTGTTTGCGACTTTGAAGTGCAGATTCCCGTTTGTATCTTTGACCTTCTTCGCTTCGCTTAACGAGAACATCTTCTCCTTCATTACAAGCACAGTCTCGTACGGCAGGCAATACTGCGACCCCACGACCGCATACGGTTGTGACGGAACTTGGGCTTGAGGCGCAACATAAGGAGGCGGAGGAGCAGCACCGTGAGCCGGCTGCTGGTGATAAGGCGCTCCCGCTTGAGGCGCCGTGGGATAATGGCCGGGATAAGCGCCGTAGTGCAAGCTCGCCATAGTTGCAAACGCACCCGTTCAAAACGATTCGAGCGAGACGTTTAGGCTTGTTGTAGGATGCTCGGCGCTCAGAATGCTCAGTGGTAATTAATATCCGTGGAACAGGAACTTACGAAATGTATGCGGTAAAGGCCTAATATAATTGTGAAGCCTGTCGTGTTAGCGATTTGAGCCAGCAAAGTATCACTGTTTGATGCCGATGAAATAGCCATACCCAGATACTTTATACGATCAAGAAGAAAAAAAGGCGTGGGAGACGGCGTATGCAGCTATCGTGAGCTAAATTCCCGCAGCGCGGTCCGATCCATGGATTAGTGTGCTGGTGAGTGGGTGCTGTTGTGTGCCGTGCAGAGCAGAGTTGGGCTGAATCTGCGAGATCAATCGTGGAGGTGAAATGTAGTGGAGGGAAGGAAGCAGGAAGTAGGAAGCAGGTGAGCCGTGTGAGGAAAGGGATGCAGACGAAGGTACGGCGATGAGTTTGCGATGCGTGCGAACTTGGTGCGACTGTGTAAGGAATTTTCTCGGCATTCCTTACGGAGCCGACTACATTGCGTACAGCAACAGCCGTTGTTCGCCCGTTACTGCTAACGAGACTTCGCTGACTTCGCGCGCACTGTTTTGCCAAACCTCGCACTGCTGGCATGGCCGTATCGGCCTACGCTTCGGGACTAGCCCGAGCCTCGCTCCAACGTAGCACTAGCTAGCTCGCACGCACCGCGTTACCGTTTTGCATGTTTCGCGTATAAATGTTCGCTCATGCCTTCGCTCACGTTTTGTACTCATTTGACACCTTAGTGCAATTCTCGCTACTTCGATTCATTGCACCCGTAACACTTGGTACTCAGAGCCCCTTTCTTTTCGGACCGCGCATCTCCGCACACCAGGAAATCAACTTTTGATTTTTTCACTCGAAGGGACTTACGCACCTTAGCCCATAGGAGCCGCTGTCCTCGCGTTCTCTCGTAAACGCGTGCAGCCACGACTGCGCTTAGACTAAGACGAGCCGACGCCCTTCGTCATGGCTGAAAATATCGACGTCACCACCCTCACGCAGGAGCGTTTGAACGATCTGCTGCGACAGCTGCGCGAAAGTTCCGAGGAAATCGCGGCATTGACGGCAGAACGTTCATCGCTGCAAAATGACCTCACGAGGGCACAACAAGCACAATCTCAAGCACCTGGCACTCCGATTCAACCTGCACCCTCGACATCACAACACGGAAGTGTGGGGCAACCCGCGAGCGCGGCCAGTGATGGCGTCGTCCGCCCCGACGGGGACGACGACCACGGCACGACACACCTCGGAGCGACGCATGCGGCCCCAAGTCAGCCTCGCGTCACGATTTCGGCACCAACCCACGATTCGGGACTGCCGTCACCGAGGCCGCTGAAGCCGCAGCGCCCGCCATGCTTTGACCCGAGTCAACGGGGTGGTCCTACCGTTCAGGCGTGGTTCTTCACGATGAATGTCTTCTTCGACGCCAACTACGTCTCGGAGGACTCGGCGAAGATCCGATACGCCGTGTCGCTGCTGCGAGGACCCGCCATGGACTGGTGGCGCGTCATCGTCACGAAGCCGACAGACTACGCGACACTACCGACACGGGAAGGACAAACCGGACCCTGGGCGCCGTCGTATTTCGTGGAGGTGCCCTAGTATCGCACGTGGGACGCGTGGTGCGCAGGTCTGCGCGCTCGATTTGAGCCAATTGCGGCCTCGATCGCGGCGCGACAGAAGCTCCGCACTTGGCGCCAACTCGGTTCCGTCCAAGACTACACGAGCGGATTTCTGGCGCTATGCGAACAGGTGGGCTACATGCATGAGAGCGAGCGCATCGACCGCTACATCGGCGGCCTGAAGCAAGACATCGCTCAGGAAATCCAGCTTCGCGGCGTCACCGAATTTCAGGAAATTCTCGCTATGGCGGAGAAGCTCGACTTCTTTCGCCGACCGAGACCGGGGTCCTACGGAAACAACAACTGGGGACATCGGCCTCGTGGGACGAACGAGAGCGCCACGATACGCGCCGTCGCCGCAAATGCCGCTGCCGCACCGTTCAAAGGGCGCTGCTTTGCGTGCAATCGGCCGGGACATCGCAAGAGCGAATGCCCGGAAAACGCTAAGGGAAAGGGGGAAGCTGAGCAGCAGAAACAGACCAAGCAGCAGGGAAACGCTGGAAGTCAGTAGCAGACGGGCCCTCTACTGACAGGTCATGCCGCTCGCCCGACCCAACCGACCCTCACCGAGTGATTGTGCCGGTTCACGCAATCGACCACACTCGGCCGAATAAGGAGGGTACCACGGTAGACAGCCCTATACTGCTCAGTGGGAAAATTGGGACGGACTTAGTAAAAATCTTCGTAGACGGGGGAGCCAGCCACAGCCTCATTAACACTGCTACAGCACGAAAACTGCGACTGCCACTGGACAGATGCTTACCTGAGATCGACGCACGACTGGTAGACGGCACGCCGCTGGCAATACGGGAACGCGTAGACCGAGTTCGGATTCGATGCGGGGGTAACTTCACGTTTAGTCAGGAAATGCTCGCAACGACCCTCGACGGAACCGACATTTTACTCGGGCGTGATTGGCTGCGACGACACAATCCGCGAATCGACTGGACGACGGGTGACTGCACCGTGCGAGTGAACGGTAACAACATCGCCTTACCTCGCTGGGGCTCGCCTGAGTCTTCGTCGGTGCGTGTCAATGCGATCACGATGAAACGCGCTGTAGCGGCCGGAGCTGACGTGTACGCGGTTGACATTCGGGAAGCCGAGGCAGCAGACAAGGGAGGGGATTTACAAAAACTGCTGACCAACGTACCGAGTGATCTGGCAGCACTCTTAACACGGTACAGTGACATTTTCCCGGATGACTTACCGACGGGACTGCCACCTCAGCGACCGCACGATCACAGGATAGAACTGGAACCGGGGGCACAGCCAACGGTACAGCGACAGTTCCGACTGACCCAACCCGAACTAGACGAACTGAGGAAGCAGCTCGATTACCTGCTCGAGAAGGAATTCATTCGCCCTAGCTCGTCGCCCTTCGCCGCACCAATACTGTTCACACCAAAAAAAGACGGGGGATTTCGCATGTGCATAGACTACAGAGCATTGAACAGGGTTACCATCAAATCCCGTTACCCCATCCCACGAGCCGACGAACTGATCGACCAACTGCGCACAGCCCGGGTTTTCTCGAAAATTGACCTCCGGGGAGGCTACCACCAAATCCGCGTCAACCCACCCGACTGCCCTAAAACCGCATTCCGAACACGCTACGGATCTTTCGAATACACTGTCATGCCATTCGGACTGACCAACGCCCCCGCCACCTTCCAAATGACCATGAATGAAGCATTCCGCCCGCTTTTAGATAAGTGCGTCATCGTTTACCTGGACGACATACTAATTTACAGCCCTGACAGAGCACAGCACTTACAGGACATCGAAGCAGTTTTTAAAATCCTGAGTGAGAACCGCCTACTGACCAAAGCATCTAAGTGTGAGTTTTTACAGGACCGCCTGGAGTTTTTGGGACATGTTATTTCAGCTGCAGGAGTGGAAATAGACCCGAAGAAAATCGCGACGATTCAGGCTTGGCATGCGCCGACCAACTTGACCGCGTTGCAGAGTTTTTTGGGGTTCGTCAACTACGTGCGCCGGTTCGTCCCCGACATGGCGAAGCTGACTGCCCCGTTGACCAACCTGCTGAGGAAGGGGGTTGAGTACACGTGGGGGGAGAAAGAGCAAGCTGCCTTCTCGGCCCTCAAAAACATTTTGTGCTCACCGCCCGTGCTTCACATCGCAGATCCACACCGTCCGTTCGAGCTCGTCACTGACGCAAGTGACATCGCTGTGGGAGCAGTACTGCTACAGGACTTCGAGAACGGCCTCCAGCCAATCGCGTACAAGTCCCGCAAGCTGCACCCGCCCGAACGCAACTACCCGATACACGACCGCGAAATGCTGGCGATCGTGCACGCGTTCAAAGTTTGGCGGTGTTACCTGACTGGCGCCGACGTGACAGTACGGACAGACCAACCCGCTTTTAACTGGCCTATTCACCCACGGATACCGCACCGACCCATTCTTCACGACCGGAAATCCACAGCAACGGGCAGAAGCAAAAGGAGTTTATTACGTAAAAACAGGCACCAACCGCATTTGGGTACCCGCGTACTCACTACTGAGGGAGCTGCTACTGCAGGAGGCACACGACGGGATTACCTCGGGACATTTCGGGGTACAGAAAACACGACAGCAACTGCAGCGGTATTATTACTGGCCGGAGCTGTTGACCGACGTACAGCAGCACGTGGGCTCGTGCCCTACGTGTCAGGTGATGAAGAGTTCAAGGAAGCGGAAGGCGGGTCAGTTGCAGCCGATCCCACCGCCCGAACGCGCCTGGCAGCAAGTAACCATGGACTTCGTCACAGGGTTACCTTCGAACCCTGGGGGTAACGACGCGGTGATGGTCGTCGTGGATAGGCTGACGAAGATGGCACACTTCGCTGCGTGCAAAAAGTCGATCTCAGCCGAGGAGACCGCTCGCCTGTTCATCGCAGCCGTTGTTCGCCTGCACGGGATACCAGCAGCGATTATCAGCGACAGGGACACGAAGTTTACCAGCAACTTCTGGAAGAACCTTTGGGAGCAGTTCGGGACCAGGCTACAGTTCAGTTCGTCGTACCACCCCGAGACCGACGGCCAAACGGAGCGGACGAATCAGACGATGGAGCAGTTGATTCGTGCCACGTGCGACGACCCCACGACCTGGGAACAGCAGCTGCCGCTGATCGAGTTCGCGTACAACAACGCCACGTCAGCAACGACGCAGCAGTCCCCGTTCTACCTGAACTATGGGCAAAACCCCACAGTGCCCATGACGCCGAGTCCGGACAACCCAACGCCACGTGCACAACAATTCGCCGAAATCCTGCAAGCTGCCCGCACCAGAGCCGCCGAAGCAATTAAAAAAGCCAACGTCATCGCTAAGCGCAACGCTGACCGCCACCGCCGCCCTGTCACGTACCAATCTGGAGATTACGTGCTGCTCGACACGCAAAATCTGCGACTGCCCGATGTACCGAAATTACGACCGCGCTACTGTGGACCGTTCCAAATCAGTCACATGATCACACCCGTCACCGCACATCTACTGTTACCAACCGACTGGTACATCAGCCCTTCGTTCCACGTCAGCCTACTTCGCCCATACATACCGACCACAAGTCAACTGCCGCGTCACCGCCCGCAATAAATGACTCGCCCTGCATCGGAGCCGATCATCGAGCCCGAAAAAATCCTGAGCCATCGGATCCGCCACCCCACGGGAATCAGGAGGATTGAATTCCTCGTTCGCTGGAGGGACCGCATGCCAACTGAAGATAGCTGGGTGCCCCTGACCAACATTGAAAACCACCCTGCCCTGCATGTGTACCTGAGGAGCCGGGGATTCCGCGATATACACGCACTCGCGTAGCGGAGGGGGCTTCTTAAGGAGGGGGGTAGTGTAAGGAATTTTCTCGGCATTCCTTACGGAGTCGACTACATCGCGTACAGCAACAGCCGTTGTTCGCCCGTTACTGCTAACGAGACTTCGCTGACTTCGCGCGCACTGTTTTGCCAAACCTCGCACTGCTGGCATGGCCGTATCGGCCTACGCTTCGGGACTAGCCCGAGCCTCGCTCCAACGTAGCACTAGCTAGCTCGCACGCACCGCGTTACCGTTTTGCATGTTTCGCGTATAAATGTTCGCTCATGCCTTCGCTCACGTTTTGTACTCATTTGACACCTTAGTGCAATTCTCGCTACTTCGATTCATTGCACCCGTAACAGACTGCAATCTTGGAGGGAAATGGGCGGGGTGAAGAGACGCCAAGTTGGTCACTCAACTGCTACCACCGAGGCCACTATTTGATCTTTTCCCAAGTTGGGAAGGTAGGAAATGCGGAAAGCTCGAGAGGCACTGGGAGGCACTGGGGGGGGGTGGGGTGGGGTCGGTTTGGGTTCGGGGCGTGGGGTGAGGCGGGGGAGAGTCAGGTTTGGGAGAGCCAAGGGGCGGGTATCTCCGATGGAGGAATCCGTTACCGTCACTGTCAAAACCCGGTACGAGGAGAATCATGTCCATATACTTGATAGCATCAGAAGAATTGCTTTCCACACGACAAGCCAATGTCCCTCAAACCAGAGTAATGAAATCTGGTCCATGTACGGTAAGCAAGAACTTCGCCAATGTAAGTTGGTAACATACCAAGCCAGATTCTATAGCAGTGGCCAATTAGCAGGCCAATGCAAAAACAAACCAATTACACCTAGGGCTGATTTTATCAGGGTAATTACCCTGATTTCAGGGTGATTTCAGACTTGTCACTTTCTGGTCCCTGAGAAATCAGGTTTTTCACATTTTGGTCCCTGATCCATTCAGAGTATTGCTTTAGCGGACCCTGAATTTTTTTGTACACTCTCAGTGTAGTGTTTTCACGGACCCTGTCAATACAGAGTACGCGGCATGTGGACCCTGAATGCGATGTTATCGGGACGAAGTTTCTCGAAAATTTCCTCCTGATAACCCCGCCTTCGGATTGATCGCAGTACCCCCCACATGCGTAATCCCCCTCCCCACCCCCCACCCCTCGCTTTATCGGGACGAATTTTCGTCGAATTTTCTTTCCCATACACCCACCATCGAGATAGGGCGAATCTGTAATGTCAGATTTAGTTTGATGTTATTGGTTGAAATAATTGTGCTCTGACACAGATTCGATTCTCTAGGTCGAGGCAGATTCAGCCTGGAATCCTTGTAGACTCTCAGATTTCGCGCATATGTTGCGACTATGCAGAGTGAGACTTCTTTCCCCGGTAAAGAAAGAGTGCGTTACTACGACCCTGATTTTCAATTCTCGACCCTGAACATTCAGAGTTCACTACTTCTCAACCCTGAGCAATCAGGGTGCTGTTTTTATGGAAAATGTGCCTTCAGGGTAAAAAAGAATTATTTAGGTTGAACTTGTTGGAAACAATCGGTCCTAAAAGCGCTTCTACCGTGTCGAAACACCAAGGCACAAGCGAAGCAAATCATATCGAGGCACCAGCGAGTCAACCCTCGGAGGTTGAAGTAACCGCTGGAGGTTACGCGAAGGTCAAAGGTCAGCGACCTTTGACTTGACAAATACAGCGCGACAGCAAGGACACACAACTGACTCGATACTGAGCAGTTGCCCGAGTCGTCAATGTATCGAACCGCAACAGCAACAGCAAAAGCAGTTACAACCGTATCTCTTCGTATTCCTTGTACTCTTATATAAACCTTTGTATTTGCTTGTTTTAATCAACTTACTTTGCCCTCACATACCAGCGCAAGGTGGTTCAGAATCTTCTCTTAAAGCGCTTCCGCTATTACATCACTTTACCTAGAGTTTCATCCTATCAAAGATCCTAAGGGGCTCTTTCAGCCCAACATGGTATGAGAGCAGTTAGGGTAAAACTCTACTACTCCTTTGATTACAGCAAGAGATATGTCTACCAGAAAGGAGAGAAGCTCCTCCAACGGCTCTCCTGGTACCACTCCTACTCCACTTCCTGCCTCTGGTCTACAGACAGAGGAAGGCACATCAACAAGACTAGCCGCTGGGTCTACTGAAACACCCGCAAACCAAGGCGCGGGCTTCGATCCAAGCATGATGGAGAAATTCTTCTCCTTCATGTCCTTCTACGAGCAGCACCAGCAAGGAGTACCTGCAACATCAAACAACAGCAACAACAGCAACAACGTGACGCCCATGAGTCTCGATGGCTCATCCTACGCGCGGGAAAACCAACAACAACAACCTACCTTCGCTCCGTACGAGCCCCAACGCGGCTCTGTCAGCTTCACGCCACAACCACAACCTGCACCGGGACAAGAAAGAGCGATGGATGCACGACAAGTTCAGTCGCAGTTCGCGCACATCTTAAAACTGCAAACGACAAAACCCTTCGACGGGAAGGACTTCTTTACCTGGTCATTCGAATTCGAGCTGATGATGGAAGGAGAGCAAATTCTTGGCCTCTTCGACGGTTCCCTGCCATACCCAACAAACGGCACACAGTATGAGAAGCAGCAGTACACCTATCAATCAATGATGTCGTACACGATACTACTGAGGAACATCACACCGACTCAACAGCAGAACATAAGGACTTACCGAGGATATGGCAACTCTGCGGAGCTCGCGTACAACCACTTGAAGAACCTGTATCAAGCAACAGACAGCGTAAACCAAAGTCGGTTAATGGCGCAGTTGACAACAATCGAGATGAAATCAGGCGAGAAGGGAATGGCGTATATCAGTCGCTGCCGCGAGCTGCGCGACAAGCTTCTTCGATGTGGAGGATCGATTTCAGAAGACGCCTTCGTCACGGTTGTTATCGGCGGTCTTGGTCCTCACTGGCGCTCCACTCGCGCCATACTACGAGCACACGGGAGAATCTCCGAAGCAGCACTCTACGCCGAAATCCATGTTGAGCAGCAAGACATGGACCTGCAAGAAGAATGACACAAGAAAAAGACATTCTCAGAATCCCAACCACTAGACCATTGGGATAAAAGGGCTTGTTTCAGTAGCGGGTCAGTGCGCCCATAACCCCCCAGGCAAATGTGCCTGTAACCCTTCCCTAGGATCGATCGGGGATCACCAGTGGACCTCTGACACCCCCCCGCACTGGGATGCCCGAAGTGCATACACCGGGATTCGAACCCGAGACCTTCGCTCTGATACCATCTCAGAATCCCAACCACTAGACCATTGGGATAAAAGGGCTTGTTTCAGTAGCGGGTCAGTGCGCCCATAACCCCCCGGGCAAATGTGCCTGTAACCCTTCCCTAGGATCGATCGGGGATCACCAGTGGACCTCTGACAGACATCAGTACCCGAATTCACGTTCCACACTCAGCGACGCTACAACTACAACAACAACAACCGGCAACAACAACCGAAGCCAGTACCTCCGTTCTGCCACATCTGCAAGACTTCAGGGCATCCTCGTACTCAATGCCCGAATCGACAACAGTCAACGTCGCCGCAACGTCAACTTCGTCCTTCAAGCAGTCAAGTTGCCTCAATACAAGCAAATCCGACAACCTCGGTACAAGTGTCAACAACATCGATAAGAAAACCTGCAAAAGAAGCAAGAAACATCGTCAGCTGCATGGCAAGACTAAGCAACTCCTGCGTAACTGAGTCACCACCACATTACTCACCAGAAGAACAACTCGACATCAGCACGCCTCGCCGCGAGTCACTTCAACCGAACCCGACGTACGCCGCCATCGCTCAAAGCGAGCCGTCCGGAAAGGACACATGGTTCTTGGACAGTTGCTGCGGGCAGCACATGTGCTCCTCGGGACGCTTCGTTCAACGAGAGCACCGACTTCAACGAGAGGTTGTCATCACAGTCGCCAACAACCAAAACCTGCGCACACGACGACAAGGAATTGTACAACTTCAGTCACGAGAGACAAACGTCATACTACAGATGTCAAAGGTACTAATCGCGGAGGGAATCGGCTACAACTTACTAAGTGTCAGTCAGTTGATGGCGAAAGGCATACACCTGGAAGCCGACAGTACCACCCAGGAGTTCAAACTGTACCACGGGAAGGGCGGCCTCTACATCGGAAAGGCGGTCCTGAAGAATAATGTCTTCGTCCTCGACTTCGTCCCATACCTGGGCACCGCAGACAGCGACGCCATCGTAAACTTCGCTGACTGGACACACCCTCCAGATCTTGATCCAGACTTCAGTCCGGAAGGCTTTTGGTATTCACATACAATTCCTGAAGCAGAACGAACACGCGCGTTAGTAGCAATTCAACATTCGGCAACAGCAGAGACAACATCGGCAGCAGCAGAGACAACATCGGCAGCAGCAGAAACAACATCGGCAGCAGCAGAAACAACATCGGCAGCAGCAGAGACAACATCGGCAGCAGCAGAGACAACATCAGCAGCAGCAGAAACAACATCGGCAGCAGCAGGAACAACAAGAGCAGCAGCAACAACGACTCCAATCCTCGTCAATGAAACACCGCCAACGCCAGCACAACAGCTCCACCCAGCACCACGAGAATTTCATCGTAGCGCCAACTTCATCGCCAGCTTTTACTCCAACTCTGACATGTACCGGCGATCACCCGGGCATCGCGCCGACGAAAGTACTTGGCATCCAAGAATGGGACACGCAAGCAACACTGTGTTAAACAACACCATAAGAGCAGGAGTCCTTGACAAAGACTCGTTACTACTACTCGACGGAAGAGAACTTCAACGAGCACGAGGAACATGCCTCATCTGCCCCGAAGCCGACTTACCGCATCGGCCGTTCGCTCCTCGTCACAACCCGAGTGCACCCGCGTATGCACCACTCGAAAAGGTGTACAGCGACATCCTGTACAATCGGGAGCCAGGACAAGTAATCTACAACTACACAATCACGTTCATCGACGCCGCCACCCGCTACGTCTGGCACTTAAACCTACCCAGCCGCGACATGGCCCTCGCAGCGTTCGCTGCCTGGCTACCAGTAGCAGAGAGAGAGTCGGGGGTAAAGCTGAAAAGCTTACAGTCAGACGGAGGAGGAGAATACACCTCTCACGCTTCAAGCAGTACCTGGCAGAAAGAGGCATCAAGCAGCTACTCTCCCTTCCCTATGCACATCAACAGCAAGGCGTAGCAGAAAGAATGAACAGGACTCTGCAGAACAGCATGCGCAAACTGTTGCGTGGCATGCGGCTACCCAACCACCAGTGGCCTGCAGCAATGGACCACGCTGTCATGCTGCACAACTTGCTGTCGTCATCATCGCTTCCGAACAAAGCATCACCGCATCTGCTGTGGACAGGGAAACAGGGCAGCACAAAAATGTTACGAGTGTTCGGATGCATGGTACAGTACCGACCCCCAGCAGCACGAGCGGGAAGATTTTCACAACGCGCAAAGTGGGGACTACACCTCGGCATCGAAAAGAATTACAACGCATGGAAAATCTTCGACATCCACTCCAAGGAAACAGTAGCAGCACGCGACGTCATCTTCTACGAACGACTCACACTCCAGACATACCTTGCCAACCTGCAAGAGGACCAAGATCCCACAGGTGGTTTTCGTGGAGACCGAACCTTCGCCTCCGCAGAAGACGAAGCTGAGTGGGACAAGCAAAATGTGGACAGCGCGTCAGAAGAAGTCGGACCTCTACCGTTCTGCTCCGTCGACGTTCCCATGGACGAAGACAACCCTCGCGAAAGCGTCAACGCCGAAACCTTCTACTACTTCGCCGACAACGGTTACGTAACACCTGCGACAGTCAACACCAACGAAGCAGAACGAGTAGGACCAAATTTCTTACCCGATCCAGAAGCGGGGGATGAAGCAGCTTATCCCGAGGACGCAAATCTTCCCCGCTACTCACAAACTGGACTGCAGATACTCGGCCTCGTCACCGCGGTCCACGGAGACACCATTCCTAAGGAGCCTGCAACGGTTCAGCAGGCTCTGGGGGGGGAACACAAGGAGAAATGGCGTGAAGCCATGGACAAAGAGTTAAAGGCGCTGGAGGACCGGAACACCTGGAAAATTGTCCCCATCAGCGTGGCGAGGAACAAAACCATCCTCACCGGGAAATGGGTCTTCCTCGTTAAAACAAAAGCAGATGGCACAATTGAGAAGTTCAAAGCACGCTGGGTTGTGCGTGGATTCGACCAAGAGCACGGACGGGACTTCACCGAGACATTCGCCCCGGTTAGCCGACATACCTCACTTCGAATCATCCTTGCGATCGCCGCCATGAAGAAAAAGAACCTGCGACAAATCGACGTCGCCAACGCATTCCTCTACGCACCTGTTGATGCCGAAATCTTCGTTGAGTTACCACACAGCTCCCACGGAGAACCCAACCAAGTTTGCCAGCTACTCAAGTCACTCTACGGCATCAAGCAGGTCCCGCGACTATGGCAACAGCACCTGCACGCTCGCCTCATCCGCATCGGCTTCAAACAACTACCGCACGATCAAGGCATGTACCGTCTACGTGGATGATCTTCTCTACATCGGCTCGACTGATGGCATAATCACCTGGTTTTAAGGGGAGCTGCAGCGAGATCTCACGCTCACTGTCTCATCTACCGTCACTCAGTATCTCGGCCTCAACATCCGCGAAGAAAAGAACGCGATCTACCTCAGCGCCGAAAAATACGCTGACACTATCGCCAAACGCTTTACGATCACACCAGCAGCCATTTCCACGCCATACCGCTACACGGCAGGGAACGACAAAGGAGGCTCCGCCCTACTCAAACCCGCCGGCATACGAGACTACCAGAAGAAGCTGGGATGTCTACTCTTCGCAGCTGTCACCTGTCGTCCCGACCTCTCATATTCCGCAAGCCAGCTCGCTACATACCTCAAAAGGCCTGCAGCAGAGCATCTGGCGGAACTCGATCGCGCTCTCCACTACTTCGTCAGCACTCCGACGGTCGGCCTGACCTACCATAAGAACGCAACTGCATCACCTAAGCTAATCAGTTACGTCGACGCAGACCACGCGGGCGACTCCGACAACAGACGATCGCGCACCGGCTATATCTACCGCTTCGAGCCTATCGGGCCTATCTCCTGGCAATCGAGTAAGCAAGAACTAATTGCTCTCTCATCAGCCGAAGCATAATACATTGCACTCTGCTCAGCCACCAAGGAAGGACTCTACCTTCGCGAACTGCTAGAAGAGGCGAAGTTAGCCGAGTTACCCAACTTCACCCTTTTCTGCGACAACCAATCTGCAATCCGCATCGCCAACAAGAACGGCTTCGCGAACAGGACGAAACACATCGCCCTGCGATATTTTTTCGTGAAGGACGAGATCGAGAAGGGAAGACTCGCCCTGTCATACTGTCCCACGTCCGAGATGGCAGCTAACTACCTGACCAAGAAACTCGGAAAGCAGAAGTTCGAATACTGCATGTTGCTGACTGGACAAAGCCACGTCAGCGACACTCCAGAAGCGAAGGGGAGTGTTGGAAACAATCGGTCCTAAAAGCGCTTCTACCGTGTCGAAACACCAAGGCACAAGCGAAGCAAATCATATCGAGGCACCAGCGAGTCAACCCTCGGAGGTTGAAGTAACCGCTGGAGGTTACGCGAAGGTCAAAGGTCAGCAACCTTTGACTTGACAAATACAGCGCGACAGCAAGGACACACAACTGACTCGATACTGAGCAGTTGCCCGAGTCGTCACTGTATCGAACCGCAACAGCAACAGCAAAAGCAGTTACAACCGTATCTCTTCGTATTCCTTGTACCCTTATATAAACCTTTGTATTTGCTTGTTTTAATCAACTTACTTTGCCCTCACATACCAGCGCAAGGTGGTTCAGAATCTTCTCTTAAAACGCTTCCGCTATTACATCACTTTACCTAGAGTTTCATCCTATCAAATATCCTAAGGGGCTCTTTCAGCCCAACAGAACTCAGGGTACCTAAATTTGAAACGTCAGCCCTGATTACACCTGCTCGTCAACAATCGCACTAAATAAACCGCAATTTACCAATCTTCCTCGTCATGTATCAATCGTCCAGTTCCTCCAGCCCCCCACCTGCCGTTTCCCTCCCCCTCCCTCCCCACCGCCAACCCCTTTCCTCCTCCCTCTACCGCCACTCGTCCCTCCCCGCTTCCCCTTCCTTCCACTTGCCATCCCGCCCTCCTTTCCCTTGCTCGAGCCACTCGCA
This sequence comes from Closterium sp. NIES-65, assembly GCA_948144175.1. Lineage (NCBI taxonomy): Eukaryota > Viridiplantae > Streptophyta > Zygnematophyceae > Desmidiales > Closteriaceae > Closterium > Closterium sp. NIES-65. Next base: position 1,589,777 of record CANXME010002047.1, read on the forward strand.
CTGCCGCTCTGCTGGGAGTCCCCTTCGCTCTGCTCGTGGTTCGAGCTCCTGAGGAACATGCGAGGGATTGTCATTGTCGTCTTGTCAGAACCCAAGGAAGACACTTCCACTGACCCCTCTCCTCTCCCTCTCCCTTTCCCTCCCCTCCCTCCTTTTCCCCCTCGTTCGTCTCGCTCGCTTGTTTCTGTTCCTCTACGGTCTACTTGCTCCTCCTTGTCTTCGGCTTCCTTCTCCTCCTCCTTCTCCTCCTTCTCACTCACTCTCTTCAATCCTCCCATCCCACTTGTATCTTCCTCCACTGCCCCATTCCCCTCCCCTTTTACATGCCCCTGCTCCCGACCCTGGCATTCCGAACCTCCGCCTGCATGCCCGTCCGAACCTAGCCCAACGACGATCTCTGTTTCGCCTGACCTAGCAGGCCCCATCCACTCGCCCCACGTGCCGTTGCTCATGCCCGGACCACTGCTGCCGATCCAAAACGCAGCACCAAGCATACCGCTCCCTACCGCACCCGGCATAGCACCACACCCGCCCACAGCCCCAGTTGCAACCCCACAACTGCCTACCGCCGCACCTTCCCCTGCCCCAGTCACTTCTCCCCCACCCGGCCCACATAACCCCTCCCTTACGCCCTCCATGTTTGCTTCACCCCCAAGCACTGTGGCAGTCCCTGCTCTGCTCTTATCACCCGCTTCAGCTGAAACATGAATGTTGGCAGACACCAGGGGTCGTGTGCTGTTGAAAGCAGCGCCGACAATGGTGGCAACAGCACGAGGATAACTTAAATCTGATGCTTCACATTTCCCTCCCTCCCGTCCAGTCCCCTCTCTAAATCCCCCTCTATCTTCCCCTCTATCTCCCTCCCTTTCTCCCTTCCGTCCTTCCTCCCTCGCTTCCATTGTACCCTGCCCTTGCACACACCCCTTCTCTCCATCCCCACCCTGTTCGCCTGACAGGGCAAGCATCAGAAGATCCAACGGTGACGAATCCTTCCCGTCACTGCCACTACCACTGCCAATACCTCTGTCACCACCGCCCTTGTTGTTCTCCTTGCCCTCACCACCACCGCTGTTGCTATCCTTGCCACACTGCCCGCCTCCATTCGGTGCTGCTGACTCTGTCGCTGCTCCCCTGTGCTCTGCAGCGACCCCCTGCCGCTGTGGCACCTCCAGCTGCTGCACCTGCTGCTGCTGCTGCTCATGCTGTTGCTGAAACCCCTGATGTTGCACTTTTTGGAACCGTTGCTCGAGCTCCCCCTGTTGCTCCTCTTGTTCCACATGCCCCCTTCGACCACCCACCTCCTCTGCCTCTACTTGTGTCTCCTGGATCGCCTCCTCTGACTCCCCCCCACTCTGCTCCCTGCCATTCTCCCCCGTCCCCCCCATTGCCCCAATCTCCCGCATTTGCCCCAGTCCGCCTATCCCCTCTTCCCCCTCCTTCTCTCCTAAGTCCACTGGTTGAGTTGCATCAAAGCACATGACAGGCTCTTGTGATGGGGGCAGGGAGGGCAGTGAGGAGGGCAAGTGTTCAATGGGGGGAAGCTCCTGACTCAGGAAGATGGGGGTGGACGGCAGAGGCAGATCCTGGCTTGTAGGGATCGACCAGGGTTCCTTAAGCGAGTCTTTTAACGCGTCGCTTACAGCAGCAGCAGTGATTGTCACACCAGCAATGGTTGCAGCGCCACCCCTAGCATCACCCCTGGCACCAGCAGGGGGTGAGAATCTCCTAGCAGCAGGCTTCCACAAACTCTTACCTCCCCCTGTACCCTCTACCCCTCCTACTCTTCCATCCCCATCGCTACTCCCTGCACTGGTGTGTGTGGTCCTACCAGTACAGCCTACCCCAGGTGTACCTCCCTCTGCACAGCCCGCCTCCATGTTCCCTGAGCTGGCAGCACTGGCTGCCACGTCAGCAGATGAGGGCACCCGGGGCGTTGCTGGCGCTGCTACAGCTGCTGCATCGGCTGTAGCTGCATCAGCTGAAGTCACACTGGCAGCTACATTCCCTCCTGCTACATCCCCTCCTGCTACAGTCGCTCCTGCTACAGTCTCTTCTGCTACAGCTCCAATTTCGGTTTTCTTGGGAGAGCCATCAGTGTGCTCGTCTGTAGGCGTGGAGAGGAATCGGAAGGGGTAGTCATCTGGGGTACCCTGGGAAAACAGGGCGCCTTGGGAAAAGAGAGCGTTCTGGGAGAGAACGGGCAACCCTTCCAACCCATCCTGCAGGGAACCATGCCCTTTGTGGCCCTCGTCCCTCCCCTCTCCCTGCTGCTCCTGTGGCTCTGTCACTGCTGCTGCAGCTGCAGCTTCAACTGATGCTTGCTGCTGCAGTTGGTTTTCGTGCTGTTGTTGATGAAAACGCTGCTCCTGCTGGTAATTCTCCTGCTGCTGCTGCTGCTGCTGCTGCTGCTGCTGCTGATTCTCCCGATGCAGCTGTTGCTGGCGCTGGGCTTCCCCCTCCTGCAGCCCCACTCTGTGCCTCTGTGTTGCTTCCTGCAGAGTCATTGCCTCGCTGCCTGTCTCCCACTTCCCTGCCGCCCCATTATCATCCTGAGACCCCATAACGTGCACCCCCATTTCATGCACCTGCCCCAACCCATTCCCATGCACCTGCCCCAACCCATTCCCATGCACCTGCCCCAACCCATTCCCATGCACCTGCCCTGCATCCACCTCCCCCAAATGTGCCCCAATCTCTCTTTCCCCAGCCTCAGTCAGCATACTGTTCTCCCTGTATTTCCCTGCCTCTTGCGGCTGCTGCGCCTGCTGTTGCGGTTGCTGCAACAGTGGCGGCTGCTGCTGGTGAAGATATTGCTGCTGCTGTGGCTGCTGCTGTGGGTAATCCCCTGTCTCATTAGTCTGCTGGTACCCTCCCCCTTGCTGCTGCTGCTGCTTCTGAGCCAGGTATTGCCTTAGAGCAGTGGCAGGCAGGCTGGCAGCAGCAGCGGGTCGCATGGCAAGGGGAGCTGCTTGTATCGATGCCTGTGGCGGGAGAGAAAGAGGCTGGTGGGGGGAAAAGGGAGAGGAGAAAGAAAGAGGGCGACATTAAAAGACGAGTGAGAACAAGCTCGTGTGTGTGTCTGTTCGTGCGCGTGTGAGTGCGCGTGCGTGTGTGCGTGCGCGTGCGTGTGTGCGTGCGCGCGCGTGTGTGCGTGCATGTGCGTGTGTGCGTGCGTGCGTGCGTGTAAGTGTGTGTATGTGTGTTTTAGACCAACGCTCACCTCCTGTGAGTGTGGGTATGAGCCGATATCCGAGGCACTGTCTCCCAGCGACTGCTCATACGCCCTCAGGTCACTCACTCCTGCACTGCCCACTAACTCTGCAGCTGTAGCAGCTTCAGTTCTGGGGGTAATTGTAGCGGCATGGTTACCCTGCTGTTGCTGCTGCTGCTGCTGCTGCTCCTGCTGCTGTTGCTGCAGTTGGCATGGCACCAGCCGCCCTGCTTCTCCACCCCAGCCAGGCGGTTTCAACGCCACAAGACCCGAGGCAGAGTGCGCGGAGGGGGGCGTGATGGGAACAGGCATGGCAGTGCTGCTTGGAGTGACAGGCTCAGCAGCACCGGCACCAGCAGCAGCAGCAGAAGCGCCAGCAGCAGCAGCACCAGTGTCAAGGGGTTTGAAACCGCCAAGCCCCACCCGTCTCTGTGTGTTAGGAGGAGGAGAAAGGAACATTGCCCCAGCGCTGCCACTGCCATGCCCACTGCCGCTGCTGTTGCTGGTGATGCTGGTGATTTCACCTGCTGTCACACCACCAGTGCTAACACGAACAGAACCACCACCGCCACCACCACCAGCAGCACCACCTTTCCTACTGAAAGGAGTGAACCCTATACCAGGAACGCCAGTGTTTGGTGGCCCTGCTGTGCCTAATAAAGCCCCCTCCTGGACCCCACAGGGGGGTGCTTGGTTGTGGAAGGAGAGCAGTCGAGCAGGCCCTGCTAATGCGCCTGCTGCCCCTGCTGGCGCTACTTCTGCTGTGGTTATCAGATCAGCACCTGAGAAAGCACCTGAAATAGCACCTGAGGCAGCACCTGCTGCTGTGGAAACAGGAGAAGCTGCAGGGAGTAAGGGTGGTGGGTGGTGCCCTGGTGGCAAAAACGCCGCACCAAACGAGGCAGCAGCGGCTGACGTGGGTGATGGCTGCGATGCTTGAAACGTGCCCCTCGTTGCCAACACCCCCCCCTTTGCGGGCCTACCCCCCCTAGAACCCCCCCGACCACCCTGGCTTACTCCCCTGCCTCCCCGCCCTCCCCTTCCTCTCCTTCCCGCCGTTACAGCCGAGCCTCCTGCTGCTCCGGCAGAGCCTCCTGCTGTAACAACCGAACCTCCTGCCGCTACAAACGCACCTCCTGCCCCTGATACCAACCCTCCTCCTCTCCCTGCCACAGCTGCTCTAGGCGCCCCTGCCATACCCCCATCCCCATCCCCATCCTCGTCATTAACATCCTCGATATCATCCACCACCTCCTCCTCCTCCCCTTCCTCCTCCTCTGCCCCTCCACCCTCCCCTTCCCCTACTGCTTCAATGTCCTCCCTCCCCTCGGCCCCACACTCCTCCTCGTCTGCCCCTTGGCCAAGGGGGGGCAGAGACCCCTCCCTGCTGCCTGCTCGCGTGCCTGAACTCTGCCTCTGCTGGATCTGCAGATTGGGGGAACAAAGAGGAGAGGAGAGGAGAGGAGAGGAGAGGAGAGGAGAGGAGAGGAGAGGAGAGGAGAGGAGAGGAGAGGAGAGGAGAGGAGAGGAGATGAGAGGAGATGAGAGGAGAGGAGAGGAGAGGAGATGAGAGGAGATGAGAGGAGAGGAGAGGAGAGGAGATGAGAGGAGATGAGAGGAGATGAGAGGAGATGAGAGGAGAGGAGAGGAGAGGAGAGGAGAGGAGAGGAGAGGAGATGAGAGGAGATGAGAGGAGAGGAGAGGAGATGAGAGGAGATGAGAGGAGAGGAGAGGAGATGAGAGGAGATGAGAGGAGAGGAGAGGAGATGAGAGGAGAGGAGATGAGAGGAGATGAGAGGAGAGGAGAGGAGATGAGATGAGAGGAGAGGAGAGGAGAGGAGAGGAGAGGAGAGGAGATGAGAGGAGGCACAACACACAATGTCAAACAAGGGGGCAGTGACCCCTCCCTGCTTCCTGCTCTCGCCTGAACTCTGCCTCTGCTGAATCTGAGGTGGGGCAGGGATGGGGAGAGGGGAGAGGAGTGGAGGGGAGTGGAAAGGAGTGGAGAGGAGTGGTTCACTCACGTGGTACTGGCTAGCAGCACTACAGCACCACCAGAACCCTCACCCCGGGAGAAACTTCTGAGACTTTCAATTCAAGACCGGGTCAACCAGGGTGCATGTGGGGCCATTACAAGCACCTTACCTGGAAGAACACCTTCGACACCAACCACTCGCCCTCCTTCTCCTCGCCCTGCTCCCCCACGTGGTACTGGTGCATGATCCAGTTCGTCTTCCTGTCCTTCCCCCGCATCCACCCCTCCCCTGCAGGGCTATCCATACAGGTAACACTGTAACAGGAGAATCATGGACCTTACCTGGTAAAAGACTTTCGACACCACCCATTCGCCCTCCTTCTCCTCGCCCTGCTCCCCCACATGGTACTGGTGCATGATCCAATTCGTCTTCCTGTCCTTCCCGCTGCCCCCTGCAGGGCTGCTCCGCTCGTCCGCCCCCCGCTTCTTGCCCCTCTGCGCCCGCGTCTCATACAGCACCAGAATCTTCTTCCAACCGATCTAATCAGGAGGGGTTTGGGGAATCGGGGGAAAAAGCAAGCAGAGGGGGTCCTTTAAGGCGGCTGGGAACCCTCTTGCCCCTCTGCGCCCGCATCTCATACAGCACCAGGATCTTCTTCCACCCAATCTGAGAGGTTATGGGTGGAGGAGTGAAGGAAGGATCAAGGTTGGTCATATGAGGCGGCTCAACAAAACACTCTTGCTCTTGCCCTTGCCCCTGTGTGCGCACGTCTCGTACAGCGCCAGGTTTTTCTTCCACCCGATCTCACAAGAGGGGGGGTTGGGCCGGGTGGGGGAGACGCAAGCAGGGTGAGTGCTATGAGGCGGCTGAAAACCCTCTTGCCCCTCTGCGCCTGCATCTCATACAGCACCAGGATCTTCTTCCAACTGATCTGAGACGCACGTTCTAGGGGGTGAGGATGGCAGCATAAGAGAGTTATTTGAGGGAGGAAACAACAGCGAGAGTCGTTTGGATTGGCCTTAGATTCGAATCTATCGATTCAGCATGTGAGGGAGGGGTGGGGGGTGGGATGGGTCCCATACCTGCCTCAAGCCCACCTGCTTTCAGTTACGAGCAAACAAACGGCGAGTCTTCCCTGCCTTGTGCCCACTTTCCTCCCGCCCTGCATCAACATCCGCTTTCCCTCCCCTTTTTCCCCTCCTTCCCCCACTAGCAGGCACCAGGGTGACAGAGCAGGCCCAGAAGAACTGACACAGAGGAGAAAGTGGGTGGAGAGGGGGAGTCTCGTACCTGCTTTCTGTTCCGAGCAAACACGGGGCGAGTCTTCCCTGTCTTGTGCCATCTGTACCCGCACTCCTCCCGTCCTCCACCCGCATCCGCCCCCCCCACAGTGCCGGGCGGCAAAGTGGCAGCGGAGGGGCGATCTGAGAAGACCTTTCGTCTCTTGCGCAGCCCCATGGCATAGGCACGCGACGGGCGGTGGAAGTAGTGCCGAGTGGTGCCATCCGTCACGATCCCTGCAGGAGGAGAGAGAACGGAACGGAATGACTGGTGGTTTGAGTCCACTCGCAGTGCGGTTTGGCCCTCTTGTGCAGCCCGATGGCCTAAGTGTGCGTTGGGCGGTGGAAGTAGTGCCGAGTGGTGCCATCTGTCACGATCCCTGCAAGAGGAGAGAAAGTGGAAAAAGGAATGCGCTGTGGTGACTTCAGCTGACTCGCAACGATCGATGTCTCACTTGCGCAGCCCCATGACATTGGCTCAAGATGGGCGGTGGAGGTAATGCCGTGTGGTGTGGTGCTGTCCGTCACAATGCCTGCAGGAGGAGAGGGGGGAGCAGAAGGGAAGGGAGGGAATGTGTTGCCTCGCTTGCGTGGACCCATGGCATAAGCGCGCGAGAAGCGGTGGAAGTAATGGCGCGTGGTGCCGCCCATTACAATGCCTGCAGGAGGAGAGAGGGGAAAGGAATGTGCGCAGTTTGCCTCGCTTGCACAGCAAGGGCGTGAGAAACGCGGTGGAAGCAGTGTCGCTTGGTGCCGTCCCTCACGAGGTGTGCACAAGGAGAGAAGAGGAGAGAAGGGGGGCAAGGGAATGCGTCGTGATTGATGTTTGGTCGACTGAACAGCAATTCCTGGAAGTAGTCCCGAGTGGCGCCGTCCGTCACAATGCCTGCACAAGGAGAGAGCAGGGAAGGGAAGGAAATGTGATGTGATTGATGCTTGATCGACTGAAAAGCCATTCCTGGTAAATAGTGCCAAGCGGTGCCGTCCGTGACAATGTCAGCACGAGGAGAGAGCAGGGAAGGGAAGGAAGGAAAGGGAATGCGTTGGTGACGCGACGACAAGAGGGTGTGCTGGTGACGAGACGAATAGAGGCGACGCGTGACGAAAAAAAAGGTAGAGAATGCTCGTGGTTATGGAGGAGAGAAAAAGGACGAATGAGGATTTGGCATGCTGGTCGAAATTGTGAAGAGCGGAAACCTTAACCCGACGTACGCAATATTTTGCTGCCACGTCACGATGTAAACTGTGTCCAGAGACTCTAACGAAGCCAGAGCAAGGAAAGCTCTTGACGGAATCTAACAAGAACAACGCATGGCAAGTGCCAAGCGAAATCAGGAGGAGCCGAGGCTGCAGACCGACCGACCTACCAGGCAGATCCTCCGGATAAACGCTGCAGATTCCGTCTTCGAATCCTAACGTCGGAATAAACTCCCCCACGCGCGGGTGCTGCTGCCGGCGCGGCTTCTGGACACGTGGCTTGCTGCCAACACCCCCTGCGATGTTCTCTTTCCCTCGGCTGGCTTGCCTCTTAACGCCGGGCTTTAGAGTCTGTTCATCGTCGTCTATGCTAGCGTGCTCCTCGTCAAGCTTCGCCAAGAGGTGATCCAATAACTGTACATCTGTCGGCTCGAAGCGCACCCCAGCTGGGAATCCGGCCCAATCGAAAAAAGGCTGTGAGGATCCCATTTACACTTCCTAACGAGTCCAACTGAATCTGTGTACTGGAGACAAAAACGCGAAGAATAAGTCGAAATAATATTTAACCGACGGAGCATTAGGCCCAGACTAACGGGTCTATTTAAGCAAAACAAACGGCGGAACAAGCCGAGAGTATAAAAAACTAGACAGCCAATTTTCCATTCTCCGACCCAAACTCAAGAGAACCTCGAGTAATGCGAGATAAAAGAATTCGAGTTCGTTTCACCCATCAGCCATGGCTGCCGTCAAGAAAGTAGCTAACTCCCTCTCGCTTGAAACCCTCGTTGCGTCTTTCTGACGACACCAGATCCATCCAACTCCTCGCGCGCCACAGTAATCGCGACCCTCCGCCTCCGCTGGTTCACATTCGTTTTTCAAGGGGAGCCTCCGCCAAACCTACGGGACCACCAACTGAAGTCGGCTGCGCCTACAGTTCCGCGCCGAGCCATCGGCGCATCACACAAGCCGCAACGGCCCAGTCAGGTGCGCTTCTGTTGGCGTTTCCGCTTCCGCGGTTGTGTGCTCTCCGCGCGATGCACAGCGTCTGCTTGACGAAATGAAACCCTGGGAAAATGCTGTTCTGGTTGGTGATGCAATAAGCTGTATAAGTACAGTGAGTATTTTACAAAAAAGAGAACACACCCGTTTTCTAGTTATGCTCTAGTTCTCATGTCGTTACGCGACAAAATCAAGGTAAGGATTTATTTGGAAAAACAATCATAATGTCTTATATAGGATATCAACGAAACTACTATGACGTTTTTTGTAAGAAGTTTCTTACTGCGACTTGGATCTGACCGTTCTGCACCGTGACAAAAACAAGGGAGGTCCAAAAACCTTTTCTCTTTCCCGCTGTTTTGTCCAGCATTTTCACGCCAATCCTGGAACATCCTTCGCCCCAAACATTCCTCGAAGCGTCGCTTCGCACTTCCTTCCTCACATTGCTCGGCATTTTGGAAGTCAGCATCTGGTTAGCGTTTCGGTTTGGTCGATTTTTTTCCTACTGCTTTAAATCCGTCGCCAAACCCTAACATGGCGGGTTCAAGCGACGACCACCATCACCGAAAGCGGCACATGGAGGTACGCTCGCACTCGCACTCGCACTCGCAGTCGCAGTCGCAGTCGCAGTCGCAGTCGCAGTTGCAGTCGCAGTCGCAATAGCAGTCGCAGTCGCAGTCGCAGTCGCAATCGTAGCTACAGAAAGTCGGTGGTTTTTCCCCGTCCGTTGGTTTTCCACCAAGATCCCCCCAACCTTCCTAAACTACGCGCACAGTCCTCTTCCCTCTCGCGATCCCCCCTATTGCGGTACTCGTAAAGGTTAATCCTCACTCCTCGTTTCCCATTCGGTATTTTAAGCCCCAGCTCTCAGTTCCCTTCTCCTGTCCCCTGTCCCCTCCCCCAATCCCCGATCCCCATTTGTTGTCCCCATCCCCGATTTCCATCCGCCATCCCCGATTTACATCCTCGTTCTCCCTCCCCTTTTCCCCCCACCCACCACCCCCCCCTTTCACCGCTCACCTTTCCCCCGCTCCCCGTGTTCCCGTTTCTTCCCTCCCCCCCAATACCCTACCCCTTCTCGTCCCCACCCATCCTCCCGCATGTCCTTTGCCCCGGGAATCCCCCTCTTCCCTTTCCCTCTACGATCCCCGCTCCCCCTTCCCCCTCCCCTTCCCCCTCCCCCCCCCCCACCTCCTCCCCCTCCCACGTCCTCTCCCGGCCGTCACGCGGCCAAACGCCCTTGCTCCTCGCTCCGGCATGTTCTGCTGCTGCCCCTCTATTCCTTCCGCCGTGCTCCTTGCGACGGGCCCCTCGGCGCCCACGCCTTTCGCTCCTCCCCACACCCCACGCCCCACACCCCGCGCCCCACACCCCAATCCACGCCCCGCCCCGTGGCCTTGCCCCGCCCCTCCTGCCTACCCCATGCCCCCGCCCCGCTTCCCCCTGCCCGCCCCATGCCCCCGCCCCGCTTTACCCCGTGTCTCCCCGGATCCGCGCCGTTGCTTGCACCTAAACAGGAGATCAGTGGCTCGCAGAATACTGGTGTGTGTGGGTGGGAGAGTGTGTGTTTGTGAGTGCGGGTGTGTGTGTGTGCGTGAGTAAGAAAGCATGCGTGAGTGCGGCTTGTTTGTGTGCGCGAGCGCGTGCGTGTGTGTGCGTTCGTATATGTGCGTGTGTGTGAGAGAGTGAATGTGGGTGTGTGAGTAATTGGGTGTGTGTGTGAGAGAAGGGTGGAGGTATTTGCGGGTATTTGGTGGAAGAAGCCAAACTCACCAGGTACCCTTCCGTTATCGCCTGCTCTAGCTCCTTCCCCTCCCCTTCCCCCCTCCACTGCCATCCCCTCTGCAAATCTCCGCCGCTTATGATCTCAAACCTCCCTTCTTTTGGCCCCCTTATTTACCCCCTCCGCCTGGTCTCCTCCCCCCTTCCTCCCCCTTTTTTCACCCACTTTCCCCCTTGTCTGAGTTTTTTTATGTTTTTAGCTTGTCGCTCCCCCCCTTCCTCCCTTCCCTCCCGCTTCCCAGCCCTCCTGGTTTCCCATTTGAGGCGTTTGCCCGTTTTTCCTCCATTCCCCTTTGTGACTTATGGGTCGACTCAAAAGTCACCTCGTTGTCCATTGATATTCCGCTGTTCCCCTTCGTGCATCGCCGCCTTGCCTCCGCGTGAATTGAGACGGGTTTTGAGGCGCCTCAAAACTCCCCCTCCTACCTACCCCCGCCTTCTTCATTTTCTCGACTCGTTTTCCCCAGTTCTCCCCTTCCCCCTACACCATTCATACATCGCGCTTTGATCTATAATGCCCCCCCCCCCCCCAAACAGTCCCACCATGTTAAGTAAAACAGAAAGAAAAACAGAGAATAAGGATAAGGGAATAACATTCCTCCCTCCTTCACCTATCTCCGCCCCTACTTCCCATTCACCTATCTCCGCCCCTACTTCCCATTCACCTATCTCCGCCCCTACTTCCCATTCACCTATCTCCGCCCCTACTTCCCATTCACCTATCTCCGCCCCTACTTCCCATTCACCTATCTCCGCCCCTACTTCCCATTCACCTATCTCCGCCCCTACTTCCCATTCACCTATCTCCGCCCCTACTTCCCATTCACCTATCTCCGCCCCTACTTCCCATTCACCTATCTCCGCCCCTACTTCCCATTCACCTCTCGTCCCTCTCCCTCTTCCCCGCTTCCTCTCTCTCTCTCTCCCTCCCAACAAGGGGCAAGCAGGGGGCATTGGAGCCCCATTCACACAGTCCCCTGTCTCGTCCCCCTGTTGGCTTTCCCCTTATCGCTCCCCTCCCCTCTCCTCTCCCTATAGGTGTTCTATCTACTGGTGCATGAGAGCTGGGCCGGAGGAGTGATTGGCAAGCAGGAGGGGGCATTGGAGGAGACCCACTGCCTGCCTGCATCCTCACCCGATCCCATGTCTCTTCCCCCTTATCGCTCCCGTCTCCTCCTCTCTCCAGTGGTATTTCGTCTGCTGGTGCATGAGAGCCGGGCCGGCGGGGTGATCGGGAAGCAGGGGAGCAAGATCAAGCAGATGCGGGAGAGCACAGGGGCAAGGATTCGAATGTGCTCCGTGCCGCCTACCATTGTGAGCTAAGCACACACTGTTGTTAGCAAGCAAGGAAGGGCAGCAAGCATGCAAGCAGGGCAGCAAGCATGCAAGCAGATGCGGGAGAGCATAGGGGCAAGGATTCGAATGTGCTCCGTGCCGCCTACCATTGTAAGCATGCACTGTCCATCTGATGATTGTGATGGTTGGATTCACTTGTTGCAAAGTAACTTGAAGGTACATCCCAGTAGCATTGTAATTTGAAGGTGCCTCCTTCTATGCGATAAATGAATCCGGTCTGGACATCCTAGCAGCATTCTCCGACATCTTAAAACTCGATTGGTATCGCAGTGCCATTTCTCCTTCGCTCCCTCCTCCCCATTCCTCCTCTCTCCCTTTGTTTCCATCCCTCATCACTCTCCCTCCGGCCCCGATCCTTTCACTCCTCCCCCTCCTCCTCCCCCTCCTCCTCCCCCTCCCCCTCCCCCTCCCCCTCCCCCTCTTCCTCCCCCTCCCCCTCCCCTCCCCCTCCCTCCCTCCCTGCAACAAGAATCAGAGGAGCGGCTGCTAGTCATCGCCTCGCCGCCCGCCTCCTCGTTTTGAATGCACTGCAAGGGCACACTTCCTCTTCTTGGTCCGGTTCTTTCTCCAACCCTTCCCTTCCCTCCCTCCCCTCTTCCCCTCACCCTCCCCTTCCTTCTTTTCCACCCCACCAGCCATCAGAGGAGCGCCTGCTCGTCATCTCCTCGCGCCCTCCTCCGTTTTTATCAAATCAAACTTTTCTGAATCATTCCTGTCTCTCACTTTCCTTCCCCTCCCTCCCCCTCCCCCTCTCCCTCCCCCTCCCCCTCCCCCTCCCCTCACCCTCTCCCCCTCCCCCCACCAGCCATCAGAGGAGCGCCTGCTAATCATCTGCTCGCCCTCCTCCTCCTCCTCCTCCTCCTCCTTCTCCTCCTCCTCCTCCTCCTCCTCCTCCTCCTCCTCCTCCTCCTCCTCCTCCTCCTCCTCCTCCTCCTCCTCCTCCTCCTCCTCCTCCTCGTCGTCGTCGTCGTCTTGAAGGCTCCTCATCTCATAAGCACCCTATTCCCGCCCCCTTCCCCCCCCCCTTCCGCCTGCCCCTCCCCCACCAGCCATCAGAGGAGCGCCTGCTAGTCATCTCCTCACCGCCCTCCTCCTCATCAGACCCCTCACCAGCAGAGACAGCTCTCTTTGCCATGTTCCCTGCCGCTCTGCTGCCCCAGGTACTTTTTGTTAAGACCATAGGAAAGCGGGTATGTTCTGTTTTCATATGTGAGGAACAAGAGTAGGAACGAACAACATGTCGTGACTTTTGAGTCGACTCAGAAGTCACCTCATAGGAAAGCAGGTTTGTGTTGTTCATATGTGAGGAGCAAGAGTAGGAACAAGAGTAGGAACATAACATAGCTGCAGAGAGTAGGAGCAACAGGTCGGCATTTCCTCTCGCCCCCTTGCCCCGCCAGCTGCAGCTGCCTCCTTATCACCTTTTAGAATTCTCAAAAGTGATATCAGCATAGCTTCTGCACAACTCTTTCTCTCTCTAACCTTCCGCTCTGTGATGTGACTTCTCGTCTCCCTTTCGCCCCAATCAGGACGGTCCTCACCCCAACCAGAACCGCCAGCAGCAGCAGAGGGCGGACGAGTCGAGCCGATCCGTCCTGAACCTACTAGTGCCAGCGTCGCAATCGGGCGCTCTGATTGGCAAGGGAGGCCGCGTGATCAAAGACATTCGCGAGTCCAGTGGGGCGTTTGTGCGCATCACTGAGGGGCCTGCCTCGCCGTTTGCACTACCAGCAGATCGACTCGTGCAGGTGGGTAGGCTGGAGCTGGGTGAGGGGGTTTGGGGGGTGGTGGGGGGAATAAGGGAGGAAGAGTGATGAAGGACATCCGCGGGGCATTCGTGCGCGTCACTGAGGGCCCTCCGTCTCCCTTCGCCCTGCCGGCAGACAGGCTTGTACAGGTGTGCAAGGGGTGGGGTGAGGTGGGGTGGGGTGGGGTGGGGCGGGGTGGGGTGGGGCAGGGGGGTCTAGGAAACAGGAGAGGCCGCGTGATGAAAGACATTCGCGAGCCCAGTGGGGCGTGATGCGCGTCACTTTTGAGTGGGGCGTGATGCGTGTCACTTTTGAGTGGGGCGTGATGCGTGTCACTTTTGAGTGGGGCGTGATGCGCGTCACTTTTGAGTGGGGCGTGATGCGCGTCACTTTTGAGTGGGGCGTGATGCGCGTCACTTTTTGAGTGGGGCGTGATGCGCGTCACTTTTGAGTGGGGCGTGATGCGCGTCACTTTTGAGTGGGGCATGATGCTCGTCACTTTTGAGTGGGGCGTGATGCGCGTCACTTTTTGAGTGGGGCGTGATGTGCGTCACTTTTGAGTGGGGCGTGATGCGCGTCACTTTTGAGTGGGGCATGATGCTCGTCACTTTTGAGTGGGGCGTGATGCGCGTCACTTTTGAGTGGGGCGTGATGCGCGTCACTTTTGAGTGGGGCGTGATGCGCGTCACTTTTGAGTGGGGCGTGATGCGCGTCACTTTTGAGTGGGGCGTGATGCGCGTCACTTTTGAGTGGGGCGTGATGCGCGTCACTTTTGAGTGGGGCGTGATGCGCGTCACTTTTGAGTGGGGCGTGATGCGCGTCACTTTTGAGTGGGGCGTGATGCGCGTCACTTTTTGAGTGGGGCGTGATGCGCGTCACTTTTGAGTGGGGCGTGATGCGCGTCACTTTTGAGTGGGGCGTGATGCGCGTCACTTTTTGAGTGGGGCGTGATGCGCGTCACTTTTTGAGTGGGGCGTGATGCGCGTCACTTTTGAGTGGGGCGTGATGCGCGTCACTTTTGAGTGGGGCGTGATGCGCGTCACTTTTGAGTGGGGCATGATGCTCGTCACTTTTGAGTGGGGCGTGATGCGCGTCACTTTTTGAGTGGGGCGTGATGCGCGTCACTTTTGAGTGGGGCGTGATGCGCGTCACTTTTTGAGTGGGGCGTGATGCGCGTCACTTTTGAGTGGGGCATGATGCTCGTCACTTTTGAGTGGGGCGTGATGCGCGTCACTTTTGAGTGGGGCGTGATGCGCGTCACTTTTGAGTGGGGCGTGATGCGCGTCACTTTTGAGTGGGGCATGATGCTCGTCACTTTTGAGTGGGGCGTGATGCGCGTCACTTTTGAGTGGGGCGTGATGCGCGTCACTTTTGAGTGGGGCGTGATGCGCGTCACTTTTGAGTGGGGCGTGATGCGCGTCACTTTTGAGTGGGGCGTGATGCGCGTCACTTTTGAGTGGGGCGTGATGCGCGTCACTTTTGAGTGGGGCGTGATGCGCGTCACTTTTGAGTGGGGCGTGATGCGCGTCACTTTTGAGTGGGGCGTGATGCGCGTCACTTTTTGAGTGGGGCGTGATGCGCGTCACTTTTGAGTGGGGCGTGATGCGCGTCACTTTTTGAGTGGGGCGTGATGCGCGTCACTTTTTGAGTGGGGCGTGATGCGCGTCACTTTTGAGTGGGGCGTGATGCGCGTCACTTTTGAGTGGGGCGTGATGCGCGTCACTTTTGAGTGGGGCGTGATGCGCGTCACTTTTGAGTGGGGCGTGATGCGCGTCACTTTTTGAGTGGGGCGTGATGCGCGTCACTTTTGAGTGGGGCGTGATGCGCGTCACTTTTGAGTGGGGCATGATGCTCGTCACTTTTGAGTGGGGCGTGATGCGCGTCACTTTTTGAGTGGGGCGTGATGCGCGTCACTTTTGAGTGGGGCGTGGTGCGCGTCACTTTTGAGTGGGGCATGATGCTCGTCACTTTTGAGTGGGGCGTGATGCGCGTCACTTTTTGAGTGGGGCGTGATGCGCGTCACTTTTGAGTGGGGCATGATGCTCGTCACTTTTGAGTGGGGCGTGATGCGCGTCACTTTTTGAATGGGGCGTGATGCGCGTCACTTTTTGAGTGGGGCGTGATGCGCGTCACTTTTGAGTGGGGCGTGATGCGCGTCACTTTTGAGTGGGGCGTGATGCGCGTCACTTTTGAGTGGGGCATGATGCTCGTCACTTTTGAGTGGGGCGTGATGCGCGTCACTTTTTGAGTGGGGCGTGATGCGCGTCACTTTTGAGTGGGGCGTGATGCGCGTCACTTTTTGAGTGGGGCGTGATGCGCGTCACTTTTGAGTGGGGCATGATGCTCGTCACTTTTGAGTGGGGCGTGATGCGCGTCACTTTTGAGTGGGGCGTGATGCGCGTCACTTTTGAGTGGGGCGTGATGCGCGTCACTTTTGAGTGGGGCATGATGCTCGTCACTTTTGAGTGGGGCGTGATGCGCGTCACTTTTGAGTGGGGCGTGATGCGCGTCACTTTTGAGTGGGGCGTGATGCGCGTCACTTTTGAGTGGGGCGTGATGCGCGTCACTTTTGAGTGGGGCGTGATGCGCGTCACTTTTGAGTGGGGCGTGATGCGCGTCACTTTTGAGTGGGGCGTGATGCGCGTCACTTTTGAGTGGGGCGTGATGCGCGTCACTTTTGAGTGGGGCGTGATGCGCGTCACTTTTTGAGTGGGGCGTGATGCGCGTCACTTTTGAGTGGGGCGTGATGCGCGTCACTTTTTGAGTGGGGCGTGATGCGCGTCACTTTTTGAGTGGGGCGTGATGCGCGTCACTTTTGAGTGGGGCGTGATGCGCGTCACTTTTGAGTGGGGCGTGATGCGCGTCACTTTTGAGTGGGGCGTGATGCGCGTCACTTTTGAGTGGGGCGTGATGCGCGTCACTTTTGAGTGGGGCGTGATGCGCGTCACTTTTTGAGTGGGGCGTGATGCGCGTCACTTTTGAGTGGGGCGTGATGCGCGTCACTTTTTGAGTGGGGCGTGATGCGCGTCACTTTTGAGTGGGGCATGATGCTCGTCACTTTTGAGTGGGGCGTGATGCGCGTCACTTTTGAGTGGGGCGTGATGCGCGTCACTTTTGAGTGGGGCGTGATGCGCGTCACTTTTGAGTGGGGCATGATGCTCGTCACTTTTGAGTGGGGCGTGATGCGCGTCACTTTTGAGTGGGGCGTGATGCGCGTCACTTTTGAGTGGGGCGTGATGCGCGTCACTTTTGAGTGGGGCGTGATGCGCGTCACTTTTGAGTGGGGCGTGATGCGCGTCACTTTTGAGTGGGGCGTGATGCGCGTCACTTTTGAGTGGGGCGTGATGCGCGTCACTTTTGAGTGGGGCGTGATGCGCGTCACTTTTGAGTGGGGCGTGATGCGCGTCACTTTTTGAGTGGGGCGTGATGCGCGTCACTTTTGAGTGGGGCGTGATGCGCGTCACTTTTTGAGTGGGGCGTGATGCGCGTCACTTTTTGAGTGGGGCGTGATGCGCGTCACTTTTGAGTGGGGCGTGATGCGCGTCACTTTTGAGTGGGGCGTGATGCGCGTCACTTTTGAGTGGGGCGTGATGCGCGTCACTTTTGAGTGGGGCGTGATGCGCGTCACTTTTTGAGTGGGGCGTGATGCGCGTCACTTTTGAGTGGGGCGTGATGCGCGTCACTTTTGAGTGGGGCATGATGCTCGTCACTTTTGAGTGGGGCGTGATGCGCGTCACTTTTTGAGTGGGGCGTGATGCGCGTCACTTTTGAGTGGGGCGTGATGCGCGTCACTTTTGAGTGGGGCATGATGCTCGTCACTTTTGAGTGGGGCGTGATGCGCGTCACTTTTTGAGTGGGGCGTGATGCGCGTCACTTTTGAGTGGGGCATGATGCTCGTCACTTTTGAGTGGGGCGTGATGCGCGTCACTTTTGAGTGGGGCGTGATGCGCGTCACTTTTTGAGTGGGGCGTGATGCGCGTCACTTTTGAGTGGGGCGTGATGCGCGTCACTTTTGAGTGGGGCATGATGCTCGTCACTTTTGAGTGGGGCGTGATGCGCGTCACTTTTTGAGTGGGGCGTGATGTGCGTCACTTTTGAGTGGGGCGTGATGCGCGTCACTTTTGAGTGGGGCATGATGCTCGTCACTTTTGAGTGGGGCGTGATGCGCGTCACTTTTTGAGTGGGGCGTGATGCGCGTCACTTTTGAGTGGGGCATGATGCTCGTCACTTTTGAGTGGGGCGTGATGCGCGTCACTTTTGAGTGGGGCGTGATGCGCGTCACTTTTGAGTGGGGCGTGATGCGCGTCACTTTTGAGTGGGGCGTGATGCGCGTCACTTTTGAGTGGGGCGTGATGCGCGTCACTTTTGAGTGGGGCGTGATGCGCGTCACTTTTGAGTGGGGCGTGATGCGCGTCACTTTTGAGTGGGGCGTGGTGCGCGTCACTTTTGAGTGGGGCGTGATGCGCGTCACTTTTGAGTGGGGCGTGGTGCGCGTCACTTTTGAGTGGGGCATGATGCTCGTCACTTTTGAGTGGGGCGTGATGCGCGACACTTTTGAGTGGGGCGTGATGCGCGTCACTTTTTGAGTGGGGCGTGATGCGCGACACTTTTGAGTGGGGCGTGATGCGCGTCACTTTTGAGTGGGGCATGATGCTCGTCACTTTTGAGTGGGGCGTGATGCGCGTCACTTTTGAGTGGGGCGTGATGCGCGTCACTTTTGAGTGGGGCGTGATGCGTGTCACTTTTGAGTGGGGCGTGATGCGCGTCACTTTTGAGTGGGGCGTGGTGCGCGTCACTTTTGAGTGGGGCGTGATGCGCGTCACTTTTGAGTGGGGCGTGGTGCGCGTCACTTTTGAGTGGGGCATGATGCTCGTCACTTTTGAGTGGGGCGTGATGCGCGACACTTTTGAGTGGGGCGTGATGCGCGTCACTTTTGAGTGGGGCGTGATGCGCGACACTTTTGAGTGGGGCGTGATGCGCGTCACTTTTGAGTGGGGCGTGATATATATGGGCAAGTGGCGAGTCGAGTAAAAATTGACTCGTTTTGGCGAGTTTTTTGTTGCACTCGAGTCGAGTCGATTTTTAATTGTCGAGTTTTTTTGGCCAAAAATCAAACTCGAAAATCGCCCATAATATCGAGTTTTTCAAAAGCTCGTACAAGTTTTGAAAAAGCTCGTTCGAGTCAAGTAAAACTCGACTCGAACTTAACCAGCACCCACAGCCACCACTTTAGCCACACAGCACCAGCCAGAGGGTGCACAGAAATAAGGTCCATCCACGCCCACTCAACATAGCAAATACAATTTTGAGGTCGACATCCCTCAACCCAACACCCACCAGCATTCTAGCCCTACATCACCCCCACACTTTCACACCCCAACCGTGCTGCACAACGCCTGCTGCAATAGTGTCCTGACAAGAGGTTTGGGGAAACACCTCCAGCAGCCCACTCCCGCAGATAATAGCCACGCATTCATGCACCTGCTGAAACCTTGACAACGGTTACAAATCAGCAGCAATGTACCAAGCATATTGAGAAGGCCAGGTCTAGCGCCCTGGTGAGCGTCAGAGGGGGAGATTAATTTAGAGAATAGCTAGTCTAATAAATAAAGATGTCTACTATCCTGATCTAAACATGCAAAAATGGGGCCCTTCGCTCACAACTCCTCATCCAAGTCCACTCCCACTTTGTCATCCACCATGGCCACCTTGGCGGCCTTTCCCAATGGGGTGCCCGGGTACCGTGTTTGGGGGCCAGAATCATGATTCGGGAAGACTCGTGGCACGCCTGGCGGCGTTGCGTGCGAAGCAGGCAGCAGAGAACAAGGATGAAATCCAAATTTACCTTGAGGAGCCCATGCAGCCCCTATCCACAAACCCCCTTGCATACTGGCGTCGTAGGGGTGATTTGGAGGGGCTGCAGGCTATGGCAAAGGACTACTTGGCCATTCCAGCCACCTCTGCTGCCAGTGAGAGGCTCTTCTCACAAGGCAGGAACCTCATCACATGGCAGCGGCACAGGTTGGGTGCTGAACGCGTGGAGGCATGCATGACCTTGAAGTTATGGATCGCTTCGTACCCGGGCACCCCATTGGGAAAGGCCGCCAAGGTGGCCATGGTGGATGACAAAGTGGGAGTGGACCTGGATGAGGAGTTGTGAGCGAAGAGCCCCATTTTTGCATGTTTAGATCAGGATAGTAGACATCTTTATTTATTAGACTAGCTATTCTCTAAATTAATCTCCCCCTCTGACGCTCACCAGGGCGCTAGACCTGGCCTTCTCAATATGCTTGGTACATTGCTGCTGGTTTGTAACCGTTGTCTAGGTTTCAGCAGGTGCTTGAATGCGTGGCTTTTATCTGCGGGAGTGGGCTGCTGGAGGTGTTTCCCCAAACCTCTTGTCAGGACACTATTGCAGCAGGCGTTGTGCAGCACGGTTGGGGTGTGAAAGTGTGGGGGTGATGTAGGGCTAGAATGCTGGTGGGTGTTGGGTTGAGGGATGTCGACCTCAAAATTGTAGTTGCTATGTTGAGTGGGCGTGGATGGACCTTATTTCTGTGCACCCTCTGGCTGGTGCTGTGTGGCTAAAGTGGTGGCTGTGGGTGCTGGTTAAGTTCGAGTCGAGTTTTACTTGACTCGAACGAGCTTTTTCAAAACTTGTACGAGCTTTTGAAAAACTCGATATTATGGGCGATTTTCGAGTTTGATTTTTGGCCAAAAAAACTCGACAATTAAAAATCGACTCGACTCGAGTGCAACAAAAAACTCGCCAAAACGAGTCAATTTTTACTCGACTCGCCACTTGCCCATATATACTTGGCGCCTAAATCCTCGAAACATGGTGTCGCAGCTGAACGGGACTTTCTAGGCTTTTTGGCGGCCTTTGGTTTGACCACAGCCGCAGGCGCGGTAGGAGCAGCATTGTGTGGTGGACGTGGCTGAGAACAACCCATGCCTCCGTTCCCACCAGCCCCCCTCTTTGCAACTCGTCCCCCTCCTCCACGCGCTCTCCCACCCGCTCTTCCAACCTTTCCCCCACCTCGACCCCGCCTCAATCCGCCACCACGCTTCTTAGAAGGTTCCTGGTCGGCCATAGCACGTTTCCCCTTCGCATCCGCCTTTGTAGCCCGTTGTAGACCTCGTAGTGTTTTTGTGGCCCCCTCTTCCTCATTTTCCAATGCAGCAAAGTCCTCTTCCCTATCCTCCTCAACCTCATCATCCTCAGCATTGTACATCTCTTCCTCTGAGTTTGTCACCTTCTTATTCTCCTCCTCCTCCTCCTCCTCCTCCTCCTCCTCCTCCTCCTCCTCCTCCTCCTCCTCCTCCTCCTCCTCCTCCTCCTCCTCCTCCTCCTCCTCCTCATCTGCCTCATCCACATGCTCCTCCCCTCCCCCCTTTATATAAATATCATTCCCACCCTTACTCTCCCTCATGACTTGGTCGGACAACTCTTCCATGAATGCATTGCTAAACCATTCTGTTACAACCCCCCCTGCTGCCTCCCCCCACGCCTTCCGCAATCCCTCCGCCTTCCCCGCCTCCACCTCCTCCCGAGGCATGGGTCCGCCGCCCCCAACCCCCCCACCCTTGTGGTTATCATCCGCCTGCCGTGCCCCATCAACCCCCATTCCAGCCATGGCAGACCCCGCCACCATGGGGACAGCAACGTCCCCTACCGCCCCCTGCTCGGCCCCTGCAGATGTACCTGCGGCGGATGAACCCCCTCAAGCCATGTCTCTACCCCGCCCACCACCCTTGGCGGACGCTTGCAACATCTTTGCAGAGTCCGCAGCTGTTACAATGGCTTGATAACGGCGTTGCTCCGATCCGGGGAGGGCGTGGAGCTCGATGTCATCTCCATTGACACCCTCACCGCCTCATCCTGCCCCCCTACCGCCTCCGCCACGTACTCTCCCTCCTCTCCCTGCACCCGATCTACCACGCACCATGCTATTCCACGCAGTCACTCCAAAACCAACCGTGCAAATTAGCTGTTTTCACCTTAACTTAGTCTAATTCAAGGGGAGAAGACGTATGGGTCCGAAATTGAAGTGTGTTATAATGCTTGCGGGTGTCATTAGCCTTCCACCTGACTGAAACCCTAGATAAACACGATTTTGTTTAAGAAGAACACGTAGGCTGAGCGGACGTTCCTAGGTGTGGTAGAACACCTAGAAACTACCCAACGAAATGGTGGTTCCTTTTAGAACTTGGAAACCAGATCTGAAAAATGAACATTTTTTACATTTGTATCTGACCCAGGTGACGCGCGAGTTTTTTTAAGCTCGAAACTGGATAGGAAAAACTTGCGAGTCTAAAGAACTCGCGAGTAGTAAAAAAACTCGTGAAAAAACAGAGTTTTCCGCGAGCTTTTTTTTACTCGCGAGTAAAACTCGACTCGGGCGTCCGAGTTTTTCCAACAAAAAAACGAACTCGAAACTCGAGCTTTTCGAGTCCCTCGAACGAGGCGAGTAAAAACTTGACTCGTTTGCCCATGTATAGGGCGTGATGCGCGTCACTTTTGAGTCACTGAGGGCCATCCATTTCCCTTCGCCCTGCCGGCAGACAGGCTTGTACTGGTGTGCAAGGGTTGGCGTGGGGTGGGGTGGAGTACGGTTACAAGGAGGGGGGGGAAAGTGGGGGGGGTGGGAGAGGGGGGGGTGGCAGGAGGGATGAAGGGCATCCGCGAGTTCAGTGGGGCGTTTGAGACGTCTAAAAAAATCACTCATATCACATTGCGGAGGGGCCCGCTTCTTCTTTTGCCCTGCCATGCCAACAGACAGGCTCGTGCACGTGAGCATGGGGATGGGGGGAGAGGAGGGGAGGGAGATGTTGTGACTTCAGCTGATAGCAGCCGGTGTCGTGGGTGGGGGGGGCAGGGGGGTGAAGGGGCATTCGCGAGTCCAGCAGGGCGATTGTGCACATTGCACATGGTCCCTCCTTCCCCTTTGCATTACCAGCAGACAGGCTTGTGCAGGTGCTGTGGGGTGGGGTGCGGTGCGGTGGGATGGGCAGGGGGATGAAGGGCACTCGCGAGTCCAGCAGGGCGCTTGTGCGCATTCCAGAGGGGCGTGCCTTGTCGCCCTGACATCAGATGGCTCGTGCACGTGAGCAAGGGTTGGGGTGCGGTGGGGTTGGGTGGGGTGGGGTGGAAGTTGGGGTGAGGGGGGGTAGGAAGGGGTAAGGGTGATGAAGGGCATTCGTGAGTCCAGTGGGGCGCTTGTGCGCCTTGCAGAAGGGTCTGCGCCTTGCAGAAGGGTGTGCGCCTTGCAGAGGGGTGTGCCCCGTCGCCCTGCCGCTGCACTGCACCTTACCCCCATCCCACCCCATCCGGCCCCGCCCCACCTCACTCCACCGCATCAGATCACTGCAACAGCCCCGAAGCTGGAGGCAGCGCTCAAGGCGATTGCCAACGTACTCAAGTGAGTTTCTCTTATGCAAGTTGTCAAGTCACGTGTTTGAAGTAATGCTTTGAGACGTCTCAAAACATTACTTCCAACGTGCTCAAGTGAGTGTCTCTCGTGCTATTTGTGAAGGCATTGAAAGCAATGCCAAGTGTGCTCATAGCATGTCCAATGCTTGTCTTGTCCTTACACATAGCATATGCTATGTGAGAGCATGGCGTGAGAGCATGGCGTGAGAGCATCTCTCTGTCTCTCTGTCTCGCTGTCTCTCTGTCTCTCTATCTCCCTGTCTCACTGTCTCTCTGTCTCTCTGTCTCTCTGTGCCTCTGTCTCTCTGTCTCTCTGTCTCTCTGTCTCTCTGTCTCTCTGTCTCTCTGTCTCGCTGTCTCTCTGTCTCTGTCTCTCTGTCTCTCTGTCTCTCTGTCTCTCTGTCTCTCTGTCTCGCTGTTTCTCTGTCTCTGTCTCTCTGTCTCTCTGTCTCTCTGTCTCTCTGTCTCTCTGTCTCGCTGTCTCTCTGTCGCTGTCTCTCTGTCTCTCTGTCTCTCTGTCTCTTTGTCTTTTTGTTCCTCTGTCCCTCTGTCTCTCTGTCTCCCTGTCTCCCTGTCTCTCTGTCTCTCTGTCTCTGTCTCTCTGTCTCTCTGTCTCTCTGTCTCTCTGTCTCGCTGTTTCTCTGTCTCTGTCTCTCTGTCTCTCTGTCTCTCTGTCTCTCTGTCTCTCTGTCTCGCTGTCTCTCTGTCTCTGTCTCTCTGTCTCCCTGTCTCTTTGTCTCTCTGTCCCTCTGTCTCTCTGTCTCTCTGTCTCCCTGTCTCTCTGTCTCTCTGTCTCTCTGTCTCTCTGTCTCTCTGTCTCTCTGTCTCTCTGTCTCGCTGTCTCTCTGTCTCTGTCTCTCTGTCTCTCTGTCTCTCTGTCTCGCTGTTACTCTGTCTCTGTCTCTCTATCTCTCTGTCTCTCTGTCTCTCTGTCTCTCTGTCTCGCTGTCTCTCTGTCTCTGTCTCTCTGTCTCTCTGTCTCTCTGTCTCTCTGTCTCTTTGTCTTTTTGTTCCTCTGTCCCTCTGTCTCTCTGTCTCCCTGTCTCCCTGTCTCTCTGTCTCTCTGTCTCTGTCTCTCTGTCTCTCTGTCTCTCTGTCTCGCTGTTTCTCTGTCTCTGTCTCTCTGTCTCTCTGTCTCTCTGTCTCTCTGTCTCGCTGTCTCTCTGTCTCTGTCTCTCTGTCTCCCTGTCTCTCTGTCTCTCTGTCCCTCTGTCTCTCTGTCTCTATGTCTCTCTGTCTCTCTGTCTCTCTGTCTCTCTGTCTCTCTGTCTCTCTGTCTCTCTGTCTCGCTGTCTCTCTGTCTCTGTCTCTCTGTCTCTCTGTCTCTGTCTCTCTGTCTCTCTGTCTCCCTGTCTCTCTGTCTCGCTGTCTCTCTGTCTCTGTCTCTCTGTCTCTCTGTCTCTCTGTCTCTCTGTCTCTCTGCCTCTCTGTCTCTCTGTCTCTCTGTCCCTCTGTCTCTCTGTCTCGCTGTCTCTCTGTCTCTCTGTCTCGCTGTCTCTCTGTCTCTGTCTCTCTGTCTCTCTGTCTCTCTGTCTCTCTGTCTCGCTGTCTCTCTCTCTCTGTCTCTCTGTCTCTCTGTCTCTCTGTCTCTGTCTCTCTGTCTCTCTGTCTCTGTCTCTCTGTCTCTCTGTCTCTGTCTCTCTGTCTCTCTGTCTCTCTGTCTCTCTGTCTCTCTGTCTCTCTGTCCCTCTGTCCCTCTGTCTCTCTGTCTCTCTGTCTCTCTGTCTCTCTGTCTCTCTGTCCCTCTGTCTCTCTGTCTCTCTGTCTCGCTGTCTCTCTGTCTCTCTATCTCCCTGTCTCACTGTCTCTCTGTCTCTCTGTCTCTCTGTGCCTCTGTCTCTCTGTCTCTCTGTCTCTCTGTCTCTCTGTCTCTCTGTCTCTCTGTCTCGCTGTCTCTCTGTCTCTGTCTCTCTGTCTCTCTGTCTCTCTGTCTCCCTGTCTCTCTGTCTCGCTGTTTCTCTGTCTCTGTCTCTCTGTCTCTCTGTCTCTCTGTCTCTCTGTCTCTCTGTCTCGCTGTCTCTCTGTCGCTGTCTCTTTGTCTCTCTGTCTCTCTGTCTCTTTGTCTTTTTGTTCCTCTGTCCCTCTGTCTCTCTGTCTCCCTGTCTCCCTGTCTCTCTGTCTCTCTGTCTCTGTCTCTCTGTCTCTCTGTCTCTCTGTCTCTCTGTCTCGCTGTTTCTCTGTCTCTGTCTCTCTGTCTCTCTGTCTCTCTGTCTCTCTGTCTCTCTGTCTCGCTGTCTCTCTG